>JAFELO010000980.1:89960-105136 GCA_017140195.1 Eumaeus atala
AAAAATTCAATAGCAATGTGAACTACATAACATCTTTACAAATGTCAAGCCAGGGAAAGTATAATCATAAATACTTAAAGAATAAATCTAGCTAATTTCATACACGTACGATTTGTCCTAAAAGAACAATTCATTTGGTCAGGATAAAAAGTGCCGTTCCTCCTGAAAAACTCTTCTTAAAAATGAAATGAAATTTCATCCAACACCACCTTTCCAATTTTTAACAATAGTAGGATAGATATTTTAATCAATACTTACTTTGTACAAACTAGTCGGAAATGAGGCAAAGGGGGCTTTGATTTCTTAAAGTTTTGTACATTCCTGTTGTAAACATCAAAATCAATTTTTAAATTGCTTTCTCTATCGTTTGCATTTGCATGTTTGATCATTTCCAGTTTGTCATTTACAGTCTTTATATCTAAACTGTCATCGAGCTTTGATGATGTTTGTTCTACCTCTTTCGAAGCCATATGTTGAAATTCTACAACAGCCTTTTCTAGGGATTGGTAAAATGATAATTTCAAATCTACCCAATTATTAAATTTGTTTTGTTGGACTGTGAAGAAGTCGTATAAAAACTCTTCATGCTTATTGTCTGATAGAGCATCAGTTTCATATTTTAATATTTCGGCCCTTCCAAAGTTATCTTCTGACGGCAGCCAGTTCTTTGAAAAAACATCTCTTAAAACTTGGGAATATTCTTGCTCTATCACATTAATATCACCGCTGACACATGAGTGTACTCCAGAAACCACTTCAATTTGTGTCTCAGATAATCTTTTCAATATGTTGAATGGATTTTTTAATTTCTTATTCTTTCTTTTCAGGTTTTTGACTTCCACTTGATCACCTGAGTCTGAAGTTGATGCCACATTTAAATGCCTACTGTTAATTAATACATATTCATTATTAACATAATATTCAACATCATAAGTACTATTAAATGATCTTAGTACTTTAGTTAAAGCCCTTCTGTGTTTTGATGTGGCCTCCTTCTTTTGCTCAATGTCTTTTAGCTGTTCCACTATATTTTTCAATAAAATTAAGCTTTGCTCAAATCCCTCATCTATATCATTGCATCTAAGTTTTTTTCTTTGGGGTTCATCGTCGTCTTCTAGAATTATTGTATCAACTATATTTTGATCATTTTCAATTTCGAAATCACGAGTAAGTCTGATTCTTGCTTTGTATCTAACATTGTAACTGTGAATTAAGCTTTGCAGAGATTCTATGTTTTGGTTGCTTGTGTTGCCCGTTAAAAATAATTCTCTTAATCTGTTTGCTAGTCTCTTGATTGCTTCCAAGTGATCATCTTGTGCGACGCCACGTCTTCTTTGGTGCCTGCTCCGAATATTTGTATGACTTTGATTATAGTTATTTACAAATTGGTTTCCGAGATATTGTTGGTTATCGAAAAAGTATCTAATATGAGGCCCTAGGTGTGGCATAAACTGCTGCCCATAGCGTCTCGGTAAAAATGTTCTTTGCAATAGAACATTAAAGTTTATTGTCTGTGCCGGCCTCCAATAATTAAAATATCTGAAGTGCATATTTTGTGTTGGAAAAGACATTGCAGTTGGAGGCAGGGAATAGCTTGATTGAGTACTGAGAGTTCTCAATCTTCTAATATGAGAACCGTTAGCTTCATCATTATGACTGTAAATATTTGAATCTGGAGAGTTAGCAATTTTCTTTCTTATATTTACTAAGTTGATGTCATAAATGTTCTTCTGTACATTGATGTCCTTTGGAATATACTGTTTTTCAGGTGTCTTAATGCTCACTATTTGTTTTTCTAGTAGAATTGGAATGTTGGTAAAACACTTGTGCATTACTTCATTATTACAAGGTTTTATTTTTCTAGATCTTAATTTCTCCACATTTTTTTGATAGCTGTATGAATTCTTTTGTTTTCTTGTGTTTGTAGTTAGTACTTCACATTTTTCATGTGTTTTTGATTCACCAGCAACAGTGTTTAACAATTTATCTGTAAATCAATAACAAATTACAAATTATAAGGATGTTGTTGTTGTAAGCTAATCCCTGTGCATATTCTAGTTGGATGTGAGAAGCAGGAATGTATGCATATTGTAATCCTGGAAATGGCTGATGATGATAAATATTTATTGAAATTTAACTGACTGCAGGTTGCTTACTTGGATCAGGATTTTTAATAAAGTTTGCTTAAGAAGTAGAATTTAGATATACATATACATATATACTTCAAGCTAAACTTTATGAACCGGCTTTTTGCCGTAAGGGTCCAGAATACGGTTCTACGCGAATCGGTTAAAGCGAACTTTGACTTTTTGTGTCTAAGGAGTTAAGTCATTATCATTATAAGGAGGATAGTCATTAAAGAAGAAGAATCGAAACCTTCAATTGATTTTTTAAGTGTTGATTATGACAAGATAAAGTAGGAATTTAAAAAACTGAAGTGGATATTAAAATATTGAAGAATGATAACAACAAACTACAAACCCAAGTCTCTGACCTCGCTGCCAGGTTAAATTTAGTGAAAACAATTTAGAAATTAAGTTCATGAAATCCCAGAAGAAAATTTAGCCAGCCTGCTATCAGTCATAAAGAAATTATGTGCTGTTGTCACCTACCTCATCGAAGATACTGACATCCTAACACGTACAAGAGTCAGAAAAAATTATAACTCGGATAAAAGACCTAGATCTGTTGTTTTCACAAGTCAATAAAATAAAAATCCACAAATAATAGACGGTGTTATAGCTTCAGTGTCCGAATACAACAAAAATATACAAAATGATCGGTTAAACTCTAACATCAATTCAAATCAATTAGGCTATTGTGACATAAAATCAGATATGCATCTTTCCGAACTCCTGTCACCTCACATTCGTTCATGCTAAGACAAGATTAATGGCGAAAGAAAAGGGAATCGGACATGTGTAAGGAGAAACGGCCTTACTTTTATTGTAAAGATGAAAAATCAAAACAAATTACCTGTAACGAGTCTCTGAAAAATCTGTAATCAATCCAGAAATTTAATACTTAGCCGTATATTGTTTATAATAAACTTCACTATATACTAGCAGAGCTTTCGGGACACGAAGCCAAAATTGGATAAAATAAGGCTATCCAGCTAGTGTTATATATTACTATATCATAGTCGCAACTGAATCTTGATTGGGTAATACTATATTCGACAGAGAAATACTTGATGAATCTTACCTAATTTACAGACGAGGCAGGCAGTCTACTAGCTCACCTGGGAAAACTGGTGGTGGTGTGTTGATCGCGGTATCAAAAGCAATGTTTTCAAAACGGATGAATGTTCTTGAAGTAGTAATGAGGATCTGTTAGAGGCACTGTTAATGGTATTGTTAAAGATGTGTGCAGTTTATATTCCACCGCTCATCTCTCATAACATAATTAGGCCTATCCTAAATAATATTAACGACGTTGAGCGGACTCATCACTGTGTCACACTGATTATAGGTGATTTTAACCAAAGCCTCATCAAATGCAATCTCTATGAATAAAAGTAACTGTGTCCTCAATCTTACGAAAACTCAGTTCGTCATATCTCTGGGGATTTTTTGGGCTTAAATAATCTGACACAACATAATTGTGTTCTTTACCACAAACATCGTGTACTGGATTTAGTGTTAACAAATATTGGTGGTATAAAAGTACGTGCAAACTACACATCCACCACCCAGCAATCGAAATCAACGCTGCTTTTTTTCAGCATGTATATCAGAAAAGTGAACAATTCGTTACCAACAACTTTTATAATGCTGACTACACACTAGTTATTTCAAAACTTGGTTTGGTGAACTGGGAACAGGAATTCTTTTATGGTGGGAATGTCAATAACATGGTGTAAATTTTTACCAAATAATCAATAGCATAATAGTTTCTACAATCACCAAATCAAAACCAAAAACTCCAAATATCCTAAATGCTATGCCCTAGATATAGCGAATGCTTTGCCTATCAAAGTTTTGCTACAGAAATTATATTGCAAATATTGAAACTAGTATCACCAAAGCTTCTAAAAAGTATTGGACGTTTGTAAAAAATAGGCAGTCAACTTCAGCATCGGGAATTGCTTCTGAAACGTAACTGTGATGATGGAATAGCTAATCTATTTGCGAGGTACTTTGCACCTGTATTCACAAGTAAGCTACCTAATGCACCGGAGCAGGTGAATGTTACAAATGATACCCCTGCCCATCTCCCGCCAAAAAACAATCAGTAACTTAACAGTATCGGAAAATGTTTTACTAAGAGTGCTTAAGTTGATGGGTGCAAACAGAGGACCGGGCCCGACGGGATACCGTCAACAAAACAACAAGTGCTCAGATTGCTCACCCACTACACATGATCTTCAATAGCTCACTCGGGTCATCTTCTTTCCCCCAATTATGGAAAATTGCCAATATAGTGCACATTTGAAAAAAAAGCGACAGACAGGTTAGAAACTATTGACCTATATCAAACATCAGTCACTTTGCGAAAATATTTGAATGCATTGTAGGTCATAACTGCACATTTCCAAAATATATTATGCTGTAACCAGGAGGGTTTGATTAGAAACAGATCTGTTGTCACAAACATCCTAAGCTATTCCAGTTATATTGCGAATAGTCTAGATAGGCGTTATGAAGTTGACTTCATTTACACAGATTTTAGCAGCGCATTTTATAAGCTGGATTACAGTACTCTAGTGTTTAAGCTATGCAAGTATGGAGTTTTTGGGACGGGCCCAGATGATCATATTCTCTTACAAGACGATAACAATGCTATTTGTAGTTGGTGTAGTATAAATAGGATGAAACTTAATTCCCACCACGGTTCAAGCCTTGTCATGGCGGTGGGGCTCAGTAACCTGGGGTGAACACAGACACCTTGGGCAAAGCCAACTGAGCCGAGTGGGTGCTCTTTGTACCCCTCTTATAAGAGTAGGAGACTGTAAAGAGCAGGAGGAGGAGCCGCTCTTTGTACCCCTTTGTCTTATAATAAGGGGGGACAAAAGAGAAAAAGGAGGCGGCGTTTTTGCGCATGGGGCGAGGGGCGAGGATGGGAACCTCATCCCAGTGCACTGTCCCAAAATTTGAGGGGCTGTCCTTTGGTGCGGGATCACCGCTCCAACCTCCACGGATGGAGGTGGCGTCGTTTCCTGACTACCCGTCGTTTTGTTGTTCCCGGGCCCTGATGGTTTGTTGTTCCCGGGCACCTCACCAAATGCGGCACTGGTGGCACTCGCGGTGGCTTTTATAGGTAGTCGGCACTACAATGTGCCGCGAGCCCTACAAACCACTGGACCCCACCCAGGGCCAGTGAAGGAGCATTAATACGTCTCTCCGCGTTCAAAAAAACGGATAGAACTAAATGTTACCACCAAGTTATGTTGCCACCAAGTTTTATTTTGTTAAATTCACGCGCAAATGGAACATTGTTGAATCTACATACTTGATCAGAGGTAAGGTTGCGCAATGTGTATCAGCTATAAAATGTCTAGAAATAACGTTTGACTCTAAGTTAAGTTTCAAAGAACACTATGACGAAACACCAACCAAGGCACTACAAATGTTAGAATTTTTAAAACGAAATACTAAGGATTTCAAAAGCCTCCTAAACCCCATTAATTTTGTATTACACACTCATTCGAAGCATATTAGAATATGCAGCGCCTGTCTGGAGTCCTTGTTATAGGATACATGTGGAGTGATTAGAGCGTGTTCAAAGTCAATTTACAAAATTCCTAGCTTAGAAATGTAAATGTAAAAAATATGAACTATAGAGCAGATTACGAGGATAAAAGCATTTTAAGTTGGTCACACTAGAAAACCGCAGAAAGCTGATTGATATTACAACATTGTACAAACTGCTGCACGGTGACTTAGATTCGGCAAGTTACTCAATACGGTTGACTCGTACGTACCGCGAAATATTCCTCGTTACCCTATAAAAAAAAATATCACTGGCTGTTCCAGAACCTTCTGAAAAGAATATTCCCCGATGAATCGCATAATGACTTCTTTTAACGAAATTGACGCCAATCCTGTTGACATTTACCACGATTCTATTAATATTTAAAAAAATAAGATATCAGATTGTCTAAAAAAAAATCCATTCTAAATGATTTTTAGATCCATAAATCTAATAAAATAAAATAAAATAAAATTAACGTAATTAGCCTAGTATTTATCAATAGTTTAATATGTACATTGATAAATACGAAGATCTCCGTGCATTAGCCTGCCCGGGATGGATGCGAGTAGCAGGAGATCAATCGTCTTGGCATTCATTGAAAGAGGCCTATGTCCAGCAGTGGACTGATAAGGGCTGATAATGATGATAATGATATTATATTATGTCCATAACTTACCAGACCTAGAGGATGTCATACCCATATTCTCTTGTGAATATTCTGAACTTTTTTTAGACTTAGTGTTTCCTTCATCTTCACATGACATTTGCTTTGGCTTATCATTATTATCATCGTTTTTACAATTTGATGCAATTCTAATTTTTTTCTCATATTCGGTCATTTTAACTTTATCGTGTCTGAACAGACGATAACCCAATCTACTTAGTGATGAATAAACTTTATATTGTAAGATGGTAACTTTTCCTTTCAATAATAATGTATAAGCTTGTTGAAGAGATACTTTTATATCATTGTATATAAGCTGTAAGCAGTTCTGAAAAAAAGAAAAAGTGCTTATCTATTACTTTTTTAAATCAAGCTGTGTATGAAATGTTTCACATAGAGCAGGTAGTTGTGTTAGTGTTTAGGAGACTACCAACGTCCGTATTATCCAATTAAACCTCCCCTAAGTTACTTGACTCAGTTCCACTTCCACTAGAGCTCTAAACCCTCCCAGACAGATAGATAGCTTTAGATGTTTTATTCCAACTGCCAAATTTACCAATATTATAAACACCTCATCAATTTTTTTAATAATAGTATATAGGAGGCAAACGAGCAATAGGTGCCTTTTTATGGCTATTGACACCCATGAAAATCCATATAATTACTATGCCAATGTGTTGTCCTCATTTCCTTCTTCCCTCCAATACGCCACCTGCTACACAGAATCCACACAAAACACGGCACCAAGGATGTTACCTTACGGCAGTACAGTGTGAGTGTGAGGTACCTCCTCAGTTATGACACCCCAGACAATATGCGCCACTGTTGGCACAGCCAGCATATGTAAACTACTATGCACTAACTGAACCCATAGGTTGTTGATTCATTTTTTTTTAATAGCATAAGGGAGTAAATGAGCAATAGGAATTTTGTTAACTACCAACACCCATTTACAATGACATGATTGTTATGCAGATACATTACCCTCCTATCACTACCACCCCACCCCAAGGGGTTCACCATTTCATTGCTTTAATAATCTTTAAACATACCACTTCCATTAGATAGAGAGCTTCCTCTGGGTAAAGAAATAAATTACTGCCAACATTGTGACCCAGGAACTGCCAATGTCCACCAACTTTCTGGATCACTTCAGCTAGCATTTGCTCCTCATTCCATACAGCTACACTTAAAGCTCCACTGAAATATAATTAATCCTAATTAGGACAAAGAGGTATGCTTAAAGTAATTTATGTGTATTAATGTATCAGAGGGTGTGGAAGTAATGTCATTAAAGACTAGATTAATCTTTATCAATACATATGATAAAACCAAAGACCTCAAAAGCAAACCCACCCCAACCCAAAATGGGATAGATTTTCTTAAAATTTACTGAATGGATTTTAATGCTGTTTTAACCAATAATAGCAATCCTTGAGGAGGGCTTAATTGTATCACATTAGAATCCTGATGATAATGAGACAAAAATATGAATTGAAAAATAAATTAATTTTAAAAACATACATAAAATTTATTTATTTACTCAAGTGTTAACATGAATTTCCATCAAGAAGTGATGATACATTTAATCTGCTTCATTGTATATTTAATTATTTATTCACAGATGCCGGGGTGACATGTTATAATGTATGGCCCACTGGGGGAGGCGGAAATAATGGCAATGCATCTGCATGGCAATAATAATGGAATATCTATGAAAGTTGGTAGTCAACAAAATTCTTTGGAAGTCGGTTTCCTCCCCCACACTATTAAAAAGACACAAATTTAGCTGAAAACAGCATGCAGATAACCACTAACTTTTATTTTATCAATATTTACGGGTATTTGTTTTTATTTTACCGAATCATATTTTTCAGAGAATTATTATGAAATCATCATAAATTAGTATCTATGTAGTATAGATTGGTGTGTGAACTAACACTGTTTTAAGAATTATTACAAATTTCTGTCCACTGGTACCTTTTCTCAATACGCTCGACTTCGATTAGGCGTTTCCTTGCGTCTATAGCAGATTGTATTTGTTTCTGCTCCAACCAGCTACCATTCGGAAGTACATCTTTAAGTCCTAACTCCGGTAGTGTAGTTTCTATTTTCGTAAAACCTTTACCCACCAATTCAAATCCTCTAAAATATAAATATGAAATATATACAGACATACAATCGTCAATTTATTTATCCTCTCAATTACACAAAACCTACGATAGTATTTTCGCTTTAGACATGTTTTCATTTAATCTTACTACGCTAAAACAAAGAATATCTTGTATTCTTGATAAAATTAACTAACTAAACAAATTCCATTTTGCAGAGCGAAAAATGTTTCACTGAAATAAAAATCACTTATTTGTCACTTGAGTTTTGACATCAATGTCACTGATTCTGACAAAATTCACAGCTCTATAAAATCATTAACATTAGTAAGGAGTAATAAAAAAATGTTAGGTGTGCCTGTGAGACATTTATTAACGAAATAATAAATTTAGTTCTTTATGTATAAATAATAATAATGTAATAGATTAGTCTTTTATAGTAATAATATGCGTCGAATTCTGAAGAGACAGCAAAAGTGATTTACTCTTCTGTCTCTTTTGTTATAGATTAAATAGACAAACATAGTAATGCGTTGTCATTTTCCTTATTAACCTAGACGGGTAATCGCCGTCAACCATAGAGTTCATATAGATACTAAATGTAGCCAGCCTAAAATGCAGCCGTCTAAGTCGAAAAAGACAGCAAAATATATCGTTTACTATCTGCCTCTCTTTTATCATTAATTTCTCTCCGTGCAATGCATATGCGATACCAATAAAGAGATATATAAATGCATTCTCATCTTCTTTGTATATTTTCCAGGACTGGCCGTCATATATTATATGATATATATTTAGAGTCGCCGTCATATAAGCCGCCATATAAGCATAGATATAATATAGATAGAGAAGGGAAACCAGACGCGGGCGTCTAAGTGAAAAGAGATAGCAATTGTAGTAAACTCTTTGCTTTTGTTTATTCATTTTTGGTTACACCAACGCACATGAGATTAGATAGACAAATATATTCTTAAGACTGTTTTCTTGTCTATTTACCAAAACGCCCAGTCACCGTATCACTGCCTATGATTCCTTTCCTATTTATATAATCTCTATGAATTCATGTCCAAGATCAAATACCTAAATGTTTTACTAAATGAGCGAACAGAATGGTCAGTCATAAGTGAATTGCCCAAAGATTTACAAATATTATTAACTTTTTATTTTTTAGTGCATACATCAAATAAGAAGTGTGCTGTGGCCTAAAGGTGAACAACATTTTATTATTTTTACATTATGTACGTTTGATCAGTAAAAGTAAAAATAGGTATTCGCTTCAATGCGAGTTAGCTGTGTAATGTGTTACGTAACCTGACTGGACTGCGTAACCATATTTGATTGGTTATCATTTTTATATATATTTAAAGGAAGATAGACTATATTTAAAGAGAACATTTCTTTATTACCTATTATTATACTAGGTACTTAACCTCATATTTAACGTATACATATGACTACGTCGGAATTATAACATATTAATAAACCGCGTTGAAATGCCTTATAATAAATGATAGTAAAAAAAATATAAATAGTATAGTCCAGTGTCTTTTCTCTGTTACACATTGTGGATGTCTCCTTTTAAGTACGCAATACCTGTGACAGGAGGTACTGCAATTCTATTATGTTTAAGCAGTAGATATTTATTGATAGGATATAATATATACTAGAAGTTAAAAATATAAATTTAAATTAATAATAGTCTTATTTTAATACTTGTACCTGAGTATAGCTAGAAGTAAAACCCCCCTAATGTATCGAGTTTGGACATGGACAAGGATGATAGATTTAAAAAATGTGAAATATATGAAAGTAAATCCCCATTTTTTTATTTATTTCAATTTTACAATTCTCTGTATTTACAGCTAAACTAAGACGTACATAGAACAATTTTTGCATAATTATAAATACTAAAAGTAGTTACGACAACTATAAGAAGCACCAACATATTGTTGATGCTTCTTAATATGATTGTACAAAATTTAAGTTTTTCTCTTGTTACGCTAAAGATACATTACTTCAAACGAGTCTACACAAGTACATAAACTTTTCTATTTATTTACCACATTTATCTAAATAACAGACAGTATTTATCAATAGTTAACATCATTAGCAAATTGGGTTTTTTATCACGTATTCTCGAGTCAATAAGGTATCACTTTCTACCCAATGCCGGTGTGCATTTGTTATTTAATTTGCAACAATGTAAAAGCACGCTGAAGTGGCAATGAGCTGCTCACACACTCAGAAGATCCGATGGCAGATGGGCCAGTAAGGTTCTGGAGTGGAGGCCGCGTTTAGGGAAACAAAGTGCTAGTGGACCGTTCACCAGACAGGAAGACCAAGATGAACAAAAATATAAAAATTATAAATTTCAACTTCTGCCTCGTAAACATTACAAGTTACAGAACGAAGTGTTGGGCGACACTTTGCTACGATCTCCGTGCAGTGCCCGGACCGAGATGGATGCTAGTAGCAAGAGATCAGTCGTCTTGTCGTTCATTGAAAAAGGCCCATGTCCAGCGGTGGACCGATACGGGATGACTTCAAATTTATCTCGGAATTCGGATAGCCTCGTTTGAGGTTCCATCTTTCAAAGAAACAAGGATACTTAGAGCAGGTCAGGTTTTTTTTATTTTCTGTCTATCATATTTTTGATTACTGGAAATGTTTTGACATATAATCCTATCCTTACTCTTCAGCTATCAAAAGCATCGATAGCTAGAATATAGAAAACGACTGTAAGCGACCGTTAGTGATCAGTTTGTAGGCATATAATTTTTTTTTTATTTCATGATATTACAGTAATGCAGTAGTGTGATATTGTCTTACCGTAATATTATGAAAAATGTTATACGCCTAACGGCTATATCTATCACACATAAAGAATCTTGTTCTTTTTTATCTGTTCACATCTGTGATATAATGGTGCCAATGATGTTTTGCTACCCACTTTTTTTAAATATATTTTTATTATATTTTCTTTTATTTTATCAAATTTATTCCCAGCCTAAATTACTCCTACAAAAGTATTGTTACGAGTGCAGGTCCTTTTTATCTCGTCGTAAAGTTTGACGTCCCTTTATTACTTTGCTCTGTGGTTTGACGTCTGTTGTGGTTTCTCTAATCTTCGGCAACGAGCTACCTAAGGTTTTATGTCATTGTTTTTTTATATATTTTTTATTTTAATGGTCAGCAATGAAATGAAAAAGGTAGATCATTTCACTGGCACAAAGACCTAAAATTTAACTTCTTTTTTATAGTATAGGAGGACAAACGAGAAATCGGTGCCTTTCAACGACTACCGACGCCCATGAACATCAGCATAATTATGCCGATGCGTTGCCTTCCTTTCCACTTCCCCCAATGGGCCAACGGCTACTCACAAACCGCACGAAACGCGACACCGTAGGTGTCTCATTACGGCGGTATCGAGTGAGCGTGAGGTACCTCCCCGGTCGTGCCGGCCCAACTCCGTTGCATGGGAGGATGTAGTGTCATCCACCATGCATGGCACTACCTCCTCCTAAGCAGCATGGCACTGTCTCATGCACAAAGTATGTATGATAGTATACTGGAAAAATTGCTTGAGGAGCTAGTATAAGCGAATGAACTAGAGTGTTCGTAACGTCTTGTTGTAGCGAATTAGTTCAACATCGCGCCGCCATACGGACGAGGCGCACGATATTCAAACTAAGTCGAACGCTGACAGACACTTCCCGCGCTATTTATTTGCGCCATCTGTGTACACCCTTGCATACTTCTTACTAAAATAATAAACATTCAATACTAACAGAAAATATTCAGCTTCATCGATATTTGAACGATTATTTTGTTGTATATATAATGAGTATTGTATAAAAAACACAAATAAAATACCCACCCTAAATACCAACTAGAAATAGTTTTGAGTTGCATTTGATTTAGTACTATTGTTGTTTTACCCGACTGTGCAATGATAAGGACGGTTGTGTGTTTAGCTGTCGTATGTATGTCAGTAGGCGTGTAAATATGTATACATCTATGTATATAGGTTTGTTTTCCCTTTCAGGCACTATATTGGCCAAACGCGTAGGTCGATTTTTTTGATCACTTCGCTCGCACTGTTTTGATGGACGGATGGATGGATGGATAAAGTGTCCTATGTATGAGTGTATTCGCGCTCAATGGGGTGCCGTTCTGCATTAGATGCCAAATTTAAAAAATGAAAATCGACGAATGATGTCATGTGCGGTGTCATTGAATAGATATATATGAATGTATGTATCTATGTGTGTATGTTTGCATGTGTGTATGAATGTGTGTATATATGTATGTACGTATGTACGAATGTATGTATGTATGTATATATGTATGTAAGTATGTGTGTATGTATGTGTGTATGTATGTATGTATGTATGTATGTATGTATGTATGTATGTATGTATGTATGTATGTATGTATGTATGTATGTATGTATGTATGTATGTATGTATGTGTGTGTATATGTATGTATATATGTATATGTATTACTATTATATCAATAATTTTGAAATGCTACCTAAAGCCTGATGAAAAAGAGGTTGTGCCTACTACCATCTAATTTGTAGATGAGCTCAACGTTTGCTCTGACGTCATTAATATAATTAGCGTTCAGGCCGGGGTATCCTTGGTGATATCCCGCTGGTTTGTAAATGTTTATGTAAAAATCTTTAATGTATTTCAATGTATAATTCGAAATAGATATAAAATATGATTATATGAATAAAAAGATAAACCAAAAATTACCATAAATCAAATCATCGTCATCGTCATCGTCATCCTCCTCCGTACGATGTCCGCTGCTGGACATGGACCTCCCCCACAGGGACCCACAGGCCACGGCACAAGCCACTCGCACCTGGCGGCCCCCACCACATTAACAACACAGCGGGTCGGTACCCACCACCAGCGCAGTCAGTCGACCGAAGGACGGCGGTCAAACCGTTCCGAATGGGGTGGATGGGGTGGGATGGAAAATGCCGACTTATGAAAGGCTGCTCAGCATCCTTTTGTCAAAATTCCCCCCATACTATTGATTCCCAACACGTTCGCCAAACGCGGACGCTAGGTAACAACCCCCCCTCTTATGAATAGAGGCACGAGACCTGGCCCCCAGTCTCCGCCAGCCCTGCCATCCCGAGTCTACGGTAGCGGATTACGGTAACGGCGCAGCAGGGGGTGCTAAGAATCCCCGGAGGGGATCGGGCTACTACAACTGTCGCACTCTCCGATCCGGAGGGCATCGGGCTACCACAACTCTCGCACTCTCCGATCCGACGAAAAGCTCTTAGAGTTGGAAGAATGTTTGGAAATTTGCGGTGGGACGTTACGAGATTATCTGAAGCCTGAAGACAGGGAGAAGAGTCTACAATCCTTAAGTCCAGCAATTTGTTCTACGACCGGGAAGGTGACGCCCTGTCCCAGGGTGCTGTTGGGGTTATCGTCCGGAAACCGATCGTCAATAATGTGGAAGCGATCGAAAGATTATCACCAAGAGTGGTGTACCTAATACTCAGAAAAACCAAACGGTATTTGTTGAAGGACATACAGGTCTACGCCCCAACTTTGACACACTCCGACGACGAGGTGGAGGCAGTGTATGAGGATTTGCTGGTGGCAGGCGTAATTCCAGGGGCTAGCGATTGTCTGGTTTTCTGGAGAAAGAAGGATTCTACATGATGAGCTCTTCCTTCAGGACCTGGATCAGCCCAGATGGAATGAAGATAAACGAGATATACTTCGTTTTGTCAAACTGGTGCTACATGAATGACGACTTGGTTAAGGTGGCGGGGCGCCGCTGGATGCAAGTGGCTCGTGACCGGGACCTGTGGGTCCCTGTGGGGGAGGCCTGTGACCAGCAGCGGACATCGTCCGGAAAATGTGACGTGATTTAAAATGATGGTAATTTTTGGCTTATCTTTTTATTCATATTACAATAAAACTACTTTTACGGATTTTATCGCGGTTTATTTAATTATTTATCTAGCCCGACGTTTCAGAAGCTTCACAGCAACCATGGTCAATACCTATTTCGGATTATACATTGAAATACATTAAAGATTTGTACGTAAACATTTACAAACACCAGCAGGATACTGCCAAGGATACAACCCGGGCCTGAACGCTCCACGTATTAATGACGTCAGAGCAAACGTTGAGCTCATTTACAAATACGATGGTTAAGTAATAAATAGTTGATATAATGTTATTACATATAGATATATGAGACATGTAGATATCATACATATGCGGCTTGCTGCACTGCAGACTCATTGGCCCGGCACGACCGGGGAGGTACCGCTTGCTCGCATGATACCTCCGCAATGTGACAGCTATGATATTGGTCTTGTAAGTTTCCTTGGAATTGGAAGGGATTACAAAAGAGGGTAACACATGTACATAATAATTGAGCATATGTCTATAAGTACCGGTAGTTATGAAAAGAGGCAATCTGCTCATTTTCCGCATCATGACTGTGTACAAAAAAGGAAATAAAAAAAATATTTTCAAGAAATATTAAATTTTGAAGCAGGGAATGAACAACGCTATCTAGGATCAACGACGAGTTTATCTAGTTGCGTTACAATTAGCCTTTAACAAAATTAGCATACAGACTCTACTCGACAAATAAATGATTATCTTTTTTTCTCTTACATAAACAAAAATTATAATGTTATTACATAAAATAA
>JAFELO010000980.1:105485-121858 GCA_017140195.1 Eumaeus atala
AGTGAAAGTGTAATGAAAAAATAATGTTCACTCAAAATAATATTGAGATGATTCTCTCAATTTGATATTGAATTGATTACGTCCTGGTAGGGAAAGTAAGCAAGTGACAAAATGTATTATTCAAAACGAATAAATGAATATTACAAAAAATAAAAAAGGATTACATGGAATAGGTAAAGTTTGTATCGTTTCATATTTATAGAGCATTTTCCTGCCACTTTTTGATTCCTATAATAAAAGGAAAAAGATTTTACGATTTGTGAAGACCTGACTTCACGGTTTTTCTATCGTACAAAATTGTGTTTCGGTTAGGTACACAAAACGTTAAATATCTACATAATTAACATTAGTTTCGTACCTACCACGTGGATTAAAAAGTATTCGGCATAACCAAGAAAAATAAACATACTAAATCAGTTATATTTTTATTTTTCTACATAATCACCCTTATGGTGAATAAAAGATGCACTTTTGCGATCTCCCATTTAAAGCATTTAGACCGTTGAATAAAAATGGAGTCAAAATATGCATCTACTGATGTTTTGACCTCGTCGCTTGTCTAAAATCTCTGACCCCCCAAGTGCTTTCTTAGGTTAGGGAACAGAAAGAAGTCTGACGATGCCAGATCATGTGTATAAGGCGGATGCGGTAGTAGTTCAAAGCCACAATTGTGAATTTCAGCCATAGATTGCACAGACGAGGGGACACGGGCGTTATCTTGATGAAACACGACTTTTATTCTGAGAATTCCTGGGGCTTTTCGTTCATTTCCTCTGGTAAACATCATAGTAAGACACAGTAGTAATCGGAGTTTATAGTCTGACCCCTTTCAAGATAATAAATCATAATCACATCCTTCGAGCCCCAGAATACTGAAACCTTAGCCTTTTTAGGGGGTGGTGAACCAAGTCTTCTCCACCGTTTCGATTGTTGTTATGATTTAGGCGTACAGTAATTAACCCATGTTTCATCTATTGTAACAATCCTATTCGAAAAATCATCTGCATCGACTTCAAATAACTCCGAACAGTCACGTGAAATAGTCAGTCGCGTCCTTTTTTGTAGTTGACTTCAAATAACTCCGAACAGTCACGTGAAATAGTCAGTCGCGTCCTTTTTTGTTCAACTGAAAGCAGTCGCGGAACCCACCTCGCAGATACCTTGTGGGAACCCAATATGTTGACTATGATGTTTTGGGTTCGTTCATAAGAGATGCCCATAATCTCGGCTATCTCTCAAATTTTTAATCTGCGGTCTCCCATAATTAAATCAATTAGTTTTTAACGTTTTCGTCAGTAATGGCCGACAAAGGCCTTCCAGCTTCCAGAGCGGGGTTCATATTTCACACTTATAACGTGGTTAGATTTTATTTTTAGAATTGAATGAACTTGTGTTAGGCCGAGTACTTTTCAATCCACCCCGAATATATATAAAAGTACTGCTATAATGGACACATATATATCATGGAGAGACCATGAACAGCCCCTCATTATAGTTTTTTTTATAATACAGGCAAACGAGCAATTGGGAGTTTCGTGGTGGCCTAACTCTAACTTACATTGCATTGCCATTTTTCACAACCCGAAATTTTGAAAATTGAACACCGTGCAGTCATTAAGTACCTCAATAAAAAAGGCCTATCAACAGAAGACATCCATCAAAATATGGTGAGCACTTTGGGGGAGTCTGTTCCACCGTATTCCAGCGTCAAGAAGTGGGTAGCTGAGTTTAAGCGCGGTCGTGAGATCATTAAAGATGATCCTAGGAGTGGAAGGCCTACATCCTCTACCACGAAAGAAAACATCGATAAAATTTGTGATCTCGTACTGGGTCACCGACGTTTGACTATTGGTAAGATAGCTGAGATCACAAACATTAGTTATGACCGGGTGCAACACATAATAACGGAAAAGTTGGAGTTCCATAAGGTTTCTGCTCGCTGGGTCCCGAGTTTGCTTTCAGCTGAATACACAATTTCACGAGACTGTTTGGAACTTTTTGAGACTGATCCCGAGGACTTTCTGTATAGATTTGTTACCATGGATGAAAGCTGGGTTCACCACCATACTCCTGAACCAAAGCAATAATCCAAACAGTGGAAAAGATCAGACTCTCCTACACCGAAAAAGGCTAAGGTTGTTTTGTCGACTAACAAAGTCATGGCTTCTGTTTTTTGGGATGCGAAGGGCATTATTTTTGTAGATTATTTACCGAAAGGTCAAACTATAAATTCTAGTCATTATTGTAACCTTTTACGAAGATCCCGGGAAGAAATAAAAGAAAAAAGGCCGAGAATGTTGCGTAAGAAAATTTTGTTTCATCAAGATAATGCACGTGTTCACACTTCGGTTGAAACAATGTCTGTAATCCATGATTGTGGCTACGAATAGCTGCCCCATCCACCTTATTCGCCGGATTTAACCCCCTCGGATTATTTCCAAATTTAAAAAAACATTTGGGTGGCTCGAAATTTTCGACCAAAGATGAGGTGATAGTCGCAGTAAACGATTATTTCGCCGACCTTCCGGAATCATTTTTTTTTTGGAGGGGATAAACAAGTTGCAGGTCAGGTGGAAGAAGTGTGTTGAATTAGATGGAGACTATGTCGAAAAATAAAAATAAATTTAGATCTACTTTTCTTTCATTTTCTTGGTCGGGCTTAGAACTTTTAGATCCACCCTCGTAGTATTGCGGTGACAAACGAGCAATCGGAGCCTTTCAATGACTACCGATACCCATGAACATCAGCGTAATTATGCCGACGCGTTGCCGTCCATTTTACCTCCCCCAATGGGCCACCGTCTACCACAAACCGCACGAAACGTGACACCGTAGGTGTCACTTTACGGCGGTATTAAGCGAGAGGTACTTCTCCGGTCGTGCCGGCCCAAATGCGTTGCATAGGAGGATGTAGTGTCATACACCATGCATGGCACTACTTCCTCCTATGCTGTGTGGCACTACCTCTTTCCAATTGCTTTACGAAACTGATTTGCTGATACGGAACCTTCTGTGGGCGAGTGCGACTCGCTAATGGCCGGTTTTTTTTTGTATAAGTTTAAGGGCATAAACATCCGCATAATTATTATGTAGATCTGCCGCAATGGCCCTTCGGAAAATCGCAAACCACACGAAACGTGACAGCCTAGCAAACTCTTTGCGGCGTCGCGCCGGCCTCATTCCAGTACAATGCAGCATGGCACTAACACAATACTAGCTCATGATGGAAAACATTTTTTCCTATACAATCACGAAGTCCAGAGATCATTTACCTACTCAAAAAACTTTGGCACATGTAACTTTTTTAAACATTATTTTATTATTAGGCATCATTATTTTATTATTAGGCTTCATTATTTTATTATTAGGCTTAATTATTTATCTTACTTTCGTGAACGTATTCAATATTTATAAATGAATTTAAATTTATCTATACAGTTTTTTAAACATACGAGTGTCTTAAGAGGGTTCCCCTCAGAATAGGCTTTACATCCAAAGCCTAGTTTTTAGTACGAGGGTTCCCAAACCTTTTTAGCACTTACTTGCTTAGAAGTATATAAATGCTATAGTGACATGACACCTCTAGCTATTGAAAATAAAGAAATTATAAAAGTATACACAGTCTGAATAAAGTCCTCGAACGGTGTGCCTGTATCTGATTAATTTTCACAAAATATGCTGACCGGCCTCTCGAGCTGTTTTCTCCGTGAACATAGCGATTCCCGAGGAAGGGAAAGGGAAGGGTGTATATAAATTGTTAAGGTAACAAATTATATACAACAATTCGGCCTTTGTTATTCACATGCTAAGCCGGGGCGGATCGCTAGTAAAGGTTAGCTATTTATTGTAACATGTGAGACTGGAGATCGATCCACTATTTTCATTGGCTAATCCATGTTTTGGTATACAAAGGATGACTGGCGTCCCTGATTACTGTACCTAGACAGTTCCCTGTGTCGCTACGCACTGTTCCTTGCTCTCGACTCAATAGCTACACATAAGTGTATAACGGGCGATCGCTGTCAATCCAGGGCGTGTGCTGTCTCTCTCTCTCTCTCTCTCTCTCTCTCTCTCTCTCTCTGTCTCTATCTATCTTCAAAATAATGACCTCCCAACCTAATTTCAGCTACGGTGGTCATCTTTTTAGGGGCTAGCCAACTGCGCAGGATACGCTGTAGTGATAAAGTGGACTGTCTATTCCATCCCCCTATATAAGATGTTGGTGGTTCTTCCTTCTTAGCATAGGTTATCGCGTCTTTTCGTTTCATCATCATTAGCCTCTTTTAATGAACGCCTACATTGATTGCTTGACTTCCCTTCTATAACTTAATCTGTATCACTTTTCGGAGCTTTAGGAAAGGATTTAAGGCGCGCAATATGTATAAATGTGAGGAGTAAATTCGTGTGGTCGGGCGTAGCTCTATCGTAGAGGTTAACAATACAAATTATATCGATGTTAAAATTGTAGTCATACTAAATAATGCTTCGTGCGGTTTGTCCATCAAATTGGTGGCCATAAAATTAGTTGGTTGTCCACTAACCTACTTTCGTATATTTTGTGTATAGTCTGCGACGTGTAATATGTATCTGTGGACATATCACGTCACGTCAGCCTAGGCTCGTGCTATTAAATACCGTAAGGGCATATGTTACAGGTACTACATATCGGAAATATATTTAATGCTTTTCATGAATTTAATGAATGTTATATGATATTTAATATTTTTATTATGGAAATGCATACATTATATAGATTAACATCCATAACCTGGGCGGCATTGGAAACCGCGACCTCTGGTGCAACATACACGGCTTATCCGCGCCATGTTACCACACTTTCTTTTGTTGACACAGGGGAATCCGTTTGCGGATGATATCTAGGTGTCTGGGTGGCTACTAGACCGTACATCGGGCTCTGCACTCGACCAAAACCTTTCCTTCCAGCGGCAGGTTGACCTCGGCGAGTAGGCCAGACTCCTCCTCCAAGGGACTGTCCGGTTGCCTTTGAAACTCACGACGTCGTGTCTAAGGGGCCGGGTTCCGATCCCGACCCGACACGAGCACGGGGACATTAATATAGTTGGAAACGCAAGATCCTCTTTCGCAATACCGTTCGTCGTCTGCGGGGGGCAGCCGCTCCTGCAGCCTCCTCTTGCGCCCACTCATCGGCCTCCTTCCTGGACATGACTATCTCGAAGAAGGAATCCATCACATGATAGGACACGTCATTATCGAGTATCGCGGTGACGATGCTCGGCACGAACTAGTCACCCCCCCCCCCCTCCGATGACTAATGTTAGGATACACCGCAAGTGCGTGCTGGGCCGAGTCCACCGCCGCGTCACAAACATGTCTCCGACGCGTTATCACCCTGTGGGTCGTCGGTGTGGTCGACGCAGATAATCACCACAGCAGCCATGCTTGGTCAGAACCTGCATCAGACGAAAGGCGAGGATTTTGCGCCTACGCATTCACCGCTCAAGGACGGGCGCAAGGCAGCCGTTACGTCCGTGCCATATGGCTGCCACGCCAAGTCCTCTCCCCACCTCCGCATTAATTCTTCTTGCCCTATTCGGCAGACTTGCTGGAGCTTGTCTAGCGTGAGGTACTCGCCGGGAGCCGCCCATGAGCTGTGGCCCCTGCGCCAGCCGGTCGCTACCCGTCACACGCCTATACACTATAATTACAGTCAACTATACTAATGTTATAAAGAATACACAAAATATTATAATGAAATGTTGCCGACATTTCATTGTTTCAACCGGATCAATTTGAAAAATTCTTTGACCATTGGAATGCCACATTATTTGCCATCAATATAGGCCATATAACATTTCTGTAACGTTTTGATTATTATAAAATGATAATGTAATCAATGTGAAAAAAAAAAGTAAATCCTTACTTCGCTCCAGAAGTTGTTGACAATTAGCTGTTCCGACATACGTTGGTCTGTCGTAAATTTAATTTCCTGTCATTATCGTGACAGTAGATCATTATTAACATAAATTAATAATTTTTCTTTTCTTGTAAATCGATTTTTTTTCCCACTTTTGGTGAAATATCCGTGCGAAGCCGGGACGGACTGCTAGTTAATAAATAAAATAGTTGTCAGTTGTCCGCAACTGTGAGAGACGCACCTTACTTGTATAAAACGCGCGCCAGGAGTGAAATCCTTGAGAATTACAAATTTACTTTATTCTGAAAGGTGCAAAAAAGACGTAAACGACATAGACCGTTACGATGTTCATATTTTCTTCATACTATGTACAGAAATAATGTACAAATATGTAATCGTCGAGTGGGAACTCTTATTTATCCATTCCTCTTATAATATGTATGCAATAATGTAATTTTCTAAGTCCAAACAAATCTATAAAAAGCCTTGCGCCTAATGTTTCAATTGTAAGCTGTCTGTGTTCAGTGTAACAATATAACTAATCAAATAAACAAACTTCTGACACAAACTTGATACAAAGTTAATTGCTCTACCTTAGTACAAGGCAAATAAACCGACACAATAACGTTGTCCCGACCGCTGTCGAGAATTCAATTTAGTCGCGTTATATTTCTAGCGTACGTTTGTAGACTCGTAGTAAATAGCTACGTTGAACGTAGCATGCTAACCCGACGTCTATCGATTAGTCGGTTTAACCGACCGTAGCCGAATGTCACCGAGCGTCCCCGAGTGTTCCCGACAACCTACGTCCATACATAGCGGAAGTAATGAAATGTACAGAAGGATATGATCCGGAAAAATGTTCGTTCTCCTTTTTTCATTGCGTCCCATTTTACCCCGTGCTTATAAACATAACTTATAAATATTCAGACATTGGCACGTATTTCATTTTAGCCTCACGTATTTAATACGGAATACATCAATGATACACGTGTTATGGAAGAGTAATATTCCTCTAATCATTAGAAAAATATTTATATCTACCATTTACAATTCACATGACATTCTGTAGTGAGGAAACATGTACAGTAAAATTAAGTGAATTGGCTATTTGAACTCTTTTCCATGCAGTGATTAGAGTCCCTGTTTTTCATCCATAGTGTGAGAGGGCTTGGAGCGATATAAGTCGAAAGGCATTTGTTCATAAGAGCAACCGCCCCCCTACGACGGCTTACGGCCGTACATAGTTCAAAGTACACGATAGTCGCACGTTAACCCCTGCATAAGCCGCCCGGCATCGTTCTTAACTTGAAATATTTCAAATTTGGAATCGCGATTTAGTTCCCATTGACGCAGCCGTCGATCGAATGTCAGGGGTAGGGGAAACGCACCCCGCCATACGGTTTTATTTATGGTATATTTTGACGTGCGCTTTCGCTGCCAACTTCAAGTTGCCTAGATAATGGGGTGATGGATTGTGTTATCGGTCGTATTCGAAGTGAACTGTGTTCGAACTCTGCATACGTGTAGTATGTGTTGTGGAAAACCCAAGAAAATCAACCGTATCAAAGAAAAAGCTTGTTTTTTTCAGTGCGTAAAAAAGCCGGTGTATTGAACTGAATTACTCTTAAATGTAGAGCTTCTGCTAACTTTTTATGCTCGAAAAAGTGATGTGCTATTTTTATTTCGAACAGTAGTCTTCTTTTAAAAGGTAAGATTACTATTCATTTTAGCATACCTATTTTAATACTTTACTTGTAATTATATACTGATCGAAAATATTATTAAAATATTAAATACAGTTAATTAGGTAGTAAACATACACAATGTATATTAAATATATTCCGAAATGTTTGTTTTAATATATAATACTGTAAATATTATCTTTGTTGTGTACGGATTATTAATTTTAAAAATGTAAACAAATAATGATGTATGGGTTTTAATAATAACGCCCTCTATCGTGTCAGGAGTGAATGCTCACGTTAGTTCCCGCTCTTGCCGCGCGCCACTGCGTCAAATGTCATCCGACGGCACGCTTGCCTTCCAGTCACGCGTATCTCGCGTCTCAACGTTGTTGTATTCTGATGTAATCCTCGAATGAAGTATTTTTTATACTTTATCGGTACTAAGAATTTGTGTTTTGCTTATTGGAATATCATCGTCACTAAGTATATAATAAGTTAACGTAATGTTCGAGTGTGTACAAAGTGGATAGTGTTAACCGTGTTAGTGCTTTGTTATTGCAAGTCGGCGTGCAGGATTTTGGCTAAACACGAAAAGCATAGGCCGGCATGAGAAAAATTAATGGTGAGCATCATAATAGTCACAACTATCGTTGTTTACAGTAGTAGATAAGCGACGTGTGGAAATTTGACCGGGTTATTGGAAGTAATGTCAATAAGTACATGCAAATATCGAAGTTATTTGATAGATGTAATTTAATGTAAATGTTATGTACGCGTATTTATAACAAATGCGTAAATTGATAACCTTTGAATAAGTTATTCTGTCACGCTTGAGACGTGTGGACTTTGTTTATTATAGTATACTTGTGGCATGGTTTAACCTGCTTTATATCAATACTCTTTCCACCCTTCGTTCTTTTTGTCTGCGTCTTATGACTTTGTCTAGTATTTGATGTTTGAACCTTGGTACAGACTAGTTCCATTTATTTTTCCATTTAATTTCCTCGGGGCTCGATCCATTATACTACATGCCTCTGTTCTGAGAGAGGTGTCAAATTGAATACAACTGGGCCGGATTCAGTTATTGGTGATCACAAATGGCCCAAGATATGGGATAAAGGAGTACGACGCTACGTACCGTCTGTTAGCGGATGTTAATGGAAGTAGGCAGTCGTCAAAAGGCTCCCGGAGAACGAGAATATGCTATAAAAATAATTGTCTACAGGCGGCGTAATAATTATCTAAGGATGGAGTTATTTTGAAGAAGCAGACGAAAATAAATCTTAGATTTTAATGTAATAAATAAACTTGTAATAAATTACTTGAACAGTAATAACGTCATTTTTGTGACAGACATTATAGTCAAAAGGTATAACATAAAATGTCAGATGTATTTTCAAACGTTTCCCTTCACAAATGTGCAAAAACTTTTAATTCTGCACATTTGTTAATGAAAATATCTATGGATGGACGGGCGACATCAACGTTTTTAGGCAGAACAAGCAAATGGGTGTTAAGATGACTGCCGACGGCAATAATTAGACATCGTGGGACCCAGTGGTAACCATATCAAACAAAAAAATTAACATCCTCCTCCTAATTAGCACCTCAGAACAGCAAGATATTTTAAGTACTGTTTGCGTTAACCGGAACAAGTAAATAATTATAATGCTTCGGGTATCTTTAATACATTAAGACATCAGGTCATCTGTCATCTCAGTCTGCTCGTGAGCATGTTTGCTGTAAAACTTCTGCAACGTCGGGCTTGTTAAATAAACAAATAGACCGCAAGAAAGTCCGTAAAAGTAGTTTTATTTTAATGAGTAACATTCGCGTAAACTTAAGACATCAATAGGAGGTACCTCAATCCAACCATCAATAGGAGCTAAGTGACAGATTCGCTATCGCGTTTCGTGCAGCTCGTGAGTAGCCAGTAGCCCATTAAAGGGAGGATGAAAGCAAACGACGCATCCGCATAGCAGTTATGCGTGTGTCCAGAAACCGACGTCGTGTTCTAATGTTTAGGGGCGTCGGTACTCTTGCAAAGGCTCCAGCTCAACAGCTCTTTTGCACAACTTGTGGTATAACAAAACCATTGCTTTTTTCGCACTGGTTTCGTTTCAGTAGAGCTTTACTTTAGAATCAGCCCGACTTGGGAACCAGCTATCTGCGTCCTGTTATTGCCACCTAAAAGGAGGAGACAAAAATACAGTGCAACCTTAAACACGCCAGCTGAAATATTTTATCGATAATTATAATAATTCTATGTTCCAAACCCGTGATCGAACCCGAAGACTTCCACGCGATGCGTGGCGCGATTCACTTGTGAGGCATATACAGTTGTAAATTTAAATTAAAAAAGAAAAAAGTTCAAAATAATATCTTGTGGAACAGTAAACTGTTAATATTTTACTGTTTTAACGTTAAATATTTTTAACGTCAATTAACGTTAAATATCTTTAATAGTGTAGGTAATATAGGTAGGTAAGTCGTCAAGACTCGTTTGCACATTAAACTGTTAAAAAAACAGTCAGGTAAAGGTAGTTTTGGCATCGAGTAGACATCGAATTCAAAACGGACGCTGCGAAAGGTGTAGGTGTTACAGTGTACCTTAATAAAATCTATTCGCTTGGTCCTGCGTCTGGTTTACCTCCGGTATCGTACCATTACACCTAAACAAGAGGGGAGAAGCGCATTGCTGTTTTAATACCTTTTTTTGTTTATGCGGGGAAGCGAATTTACGCGCCTTCATTGGCCCTGGGTGGGGGTCCAGGGGATCGCGCTACATTATGGTGACGAATACCCCCAAAAACCACCGCGAGTACCATTAGTGCCGCCTTTGGTGAGGTGCCCCGGAACAACAAATCATCAGGGCACCTCGACGGCTCGTCAGCCCCCTTAGGGGCCGTCACTACCTCCACAGATAGGATGCCACCTACAAGACATCGCAACAACTTTGGGACACTGCTATGGGGTGAGGTTCCCATCGTCGCTCCTTGCTCCGTGCGCAAATGTGCCGCCACCTTTTGCTCCTTTGTCCCCTCTTCTTGTAAGAAGAATACAAAGAGCGGCGCGCCTCCAGCTCTTTAGTCCCCTATTATTAGAGGAGTACAAGGAGCAGCTTCCTCCTTTCAATTAGCTTCGTCCGAGGTGTCTCGATTCACCCTAGGCTACTGAGCCCCACTGAGCCCTACTGAGGCCTGAATCATGGCGGGGTCTATTTTAATACCTAGTCTATAGTAGGGGAACAGGTGTGTGGGAGATCTCTGGAAACTAAATTCGGAAGTCGCGACACCAAATGGGAGTAGCTGTGCCCGGTCCTATCCCATGCATATAATATAACGTTGATAAATTAAACTCGGTATAGTTTGCTTCAAGTAGCAACCTCGCTACCGAAAAACAGATAAAATTACGATTGACCTCGCTACTTGTTTTGAGTATAGAATAAAAAAATAAGATTAATAATTAACTCGGTGTAATTTTAGTATAATATTTTGTGTACTCTGCGCATCTCAGTAAGTACATGAAGTGATTGTAAACTTTCGAAGCTCCTGTTCTAGAGCAAAATCTGTGATGACGAAATTCTGGCAGCGTACGGTCATCTCTATAGAGACGAGCCAACTGCGCAGGACTTATTATAATAGTGCACAAGTGGGTTTGCAGACACAAGTGCACTCGCTGTTCCCTCATCCTATTCCGATGGGACGGCAGTCCGACACGTCCTGAAAAAAATCAGGTGCAGGACCGACGGCTTAACTCGCTCTCCGAGCCACGGGACTGTAGCACCGCGAACTTCCTGACTTCGGACTGTTGTTAGAAATTGAAAACCAGGAAATCAGGACTGTGGCTGAGCATGTTTCCCACTAGACCACGAGGCAGACGACGCATACCATACGTCATACCTAACTGATATGGCCATGCATACAAAATTGCTCGAATTGGAATGTGAGCTTGTAATCCTGAGGTTCATTAATAGAGCAGCGTATTCGCCGGGTTCGTGCGGAGAGCATAATATATCAAGTGTGATTAGTTCATCGAATGATATAGGAGTATGGGAATCCGTTTCGATGTACAAGCAGTACGGAATGGAGATTTACCGTATTGTGATGTGAAATTTAATTTCAAATTTTGTAGGCATTTTGGAACAATGCAGTTAAAGACCCGCGGCAGGTGTAGCACATTTCACACACCGTTCATGTGTCGTGCTGTCGCGTTTTGTGCAGTTTAGTTTCGAATGCACACGGTTTAATCCACATTATATGACGCTTTGAGCGTCAAGTTTTAAATAATGAAATGATGGTCTTTTATTTAAAAAAATAGAAGTCCGACAAGTAATCGGCACAATTCGGCGATTGCCAACATCCATTTAAGGGGAGGTTGCGTTGCCATCTTTTGGCGCATCTTCCAATGGGCCACCAGCTATTTGCAAACCTCACGAATCACGTCAAACAGCTGTCACTTTGCGGCGGTATCGTATGAGCGAGGCCTTCCTGGTCTACCACGTACTAGTCTCGTATGAAGTCGCAGACAAAAGATAGTCTGTAGAATATACACGACAAAATTACATGTCATGTGTCAGTAGAATGGGTTTGACGCACGAAATGATATTCAATTACGTGTTGCGAAATCTTTTGTTTTGGTTACACAGCGCCCGGGGCCAGGGGCCATGCAGCTCCAGCGACTTGGCGCGTGCAACTGAGATTTATAAACGAAAACTTAACAACGTTCTTTCTATAAAAACAATAAGTGTCATTGAAACCTGCCGTAACTGACTGATTGAGTGAATCACATACAACGCACAGGCTCAACTATTGTACCTAGAAAATTGAAATGAATTTTGAAATTGGGTACAGAGGTTCTTTTTATGATGTAAGTATTTATTAAGCCTTATAATATGGAAGTTTACCATGTCATGCGGGTGGTATTAAAGTTGCTGGTAAATAAAATCTAACGACGTTATATAAAACCATGATGCAAGTGAAACCTATAGTACGGGACAAATATACAGAAAACATACATCAGGTCAGCCGAGGCAAGCGATGTTAAGTGCTACACAAAAAATATGGTACGTCAACGTTGCAATGCTACACCGACTTGGCATAGTTAGTCGAGTGTACTACGACTCGTGTCGGATTGACTAAGAGCCGACCAAGTGTAAATTGGGCTCGCGATCGAAGGGTTCCATACTCTATAAAAAAGTGCCAAACCTCGTTTCTTGTATAGCAGCCCCCCTCAAATAATAATAAATTTTGCAATTTCTTAAAATTTCTTGTAACAACGCGACGGAAGAAATACATCATCTGTGAAACTTTCAACTATCTTGCTGAATTTTCATTTGCATTAATAATACTGTCCTAATGCCGATAATATTGACTGTTGGGTCTTCCTTCACCCGGGTTGCTCCTCCGATCGTAGCGTCATGGTATATACCCTATAACCACATGGATGTAGCTATACGCAAAAGGAAAATGTCATCCAACTTTTAGATCCAGAAGTTATTTGCGTTCAATTCGTATTGCAGTTCTAGAAATTACAATTTCTTTTGTGATTTGCGTTTCTTTATAGTACAGGGGGACAAACGAGTAATCGGAGTCTTTTTACGACTCGACACCCATGAACATAAGCATAATGACTATGCCGATGCGCTCACCTCCTTTTCACTCCAGCCCCCGTGGACCACCGGCTACTCGCAAACCGCACGAAACACGACACCGAAGATGTCACTTCGCGGTGGTATTATGTGAGCGAGTGGTACCTCCCCGGCCGTACCGGCCCAATTCAGCTGCAATGCAGCATAACACTACCCTTTGTTACCACGTTCAAACAAACATACAAACAACTCTTCAGCTGTTACTAAATCACTATAGATATTTGTGTAATAGAATGAAATTGTGTATGTATCATAGACTCGTGACAGGCAACTGCGAGTCATCCAATTTGCTCTGTTTATTGTATGGTTGGCCGATAGTAATTAGGCACAATCATTAAACGTCTATCTCTTTAAGAGCATCATGTGAGCGTTGCAGACAAATAGAGCTGGCATAACTAAGGATTAGCCTAGCGCTGTGCTACGTACCTGGAGGAGATGTGTACTCAGACAACGGAAATACATGACTTTTTTTTTGTGAAGGATGGCGACGCACTGCATAATCAGCGCGCGTGTGTCACTGGCCCGAATTATATTTATGTGTGGTCCATTTATCGAGGAAGCCTTTAGGCTGTATACCCATGGCGGCGCGACTGATAGTGCCGGGGTTACACACGAGAGCGCGCTGCGATACCGATGAATAGCTAGTGATGATTGTGTTGTCAAGGATGACGCGTGTGATAAGGTAATTAGCTGTCGCGAACAATGTTGTGTGTGCAGTTGACGGTTATTTAGCGGTTGTAAATACTTAGTGGTATTTTACAATTAATGGTACACACATTAGCTATGCCCTGCAATTTCATCGGCGTAAAACATACGTTTCACATGATTCCAGACTAACTGATATAAACATACATACACACTAAGGCATTTATAACATACTAACTGACCCCCTTACCTACGCGTAAAATATGTCCCAAAATAATGGAATATTTTTTGGGATAAAAGTACTTTTATGTTACTGGAATAACATAGTGATTGTAATCTATATCTGTCCACAATTAGCAAGATGTACACAGAACCTATTGGTCCATCGCCGTCGGTTTGACAGAGAAGGGCTGTTGATGATGACAGTTTGTGTTGATTAGGCGCTTCCTAGCGCGCGGGTAAAGTTCTTCCACATCGCGCCTGTTTAATTCGATTGCAATGCAGCATTACCAGCTCTTTAGTAGTTCCATGCGGCACAACAGCCGAATTGAGCCCGCGCATCCGGAGGGGCAGGCTCCTCACGCGCACACGATACCGCCGTAAAGTGGCAATTGTGCTGTTTCATGCGTTTGCCAGTTTCTGGTGCACCTTTGTACGTGAGGAGGAAAGCTGGGAAATTGTGCAGGCGTCTACGGGTGTTGGTGGTCTTGAAGGTTGAGGATGCAGGTTTCCATTGCCCATTTGCCTGCTGTACTAAAACACGTTTTTTATTATATATATATATATATATATATATATAGCGATAGGCTTGGTAACGAGCATAAGTGCCTTCGACATCGCGCTTGTTTCATGCGTCTGCAATGCGGCAGTACCTCACAAACAATTCCAGACCGTTCTCACATAATTCTTGTATCGCGATATAATAATTACGAACGGGTTTCTGAGAATGCGTCTTCAATGAAGCGTGTCATTAAAACAAATATGTACCCGTCACGACTATCGCAATCAATGTACGATAAATCTTATCGTGCGGCCTGACACTGCGTTAATCATCATCAGGCCTTATCTGTTGTTAGCTCTTGCAATATCGTGTAACATCAATCTTGTTAAAATCTCTACTTTTTCGAAGTAATGACAGCTGAGGCGTGGTGCTAATCGGCCTACAATTAACTTCATCAAAAAACGTGATTGAAGTTAGGATGTCTTTACCAGACATAGCGCGTTCGAACTTTTTATTAAACCAACCTCTTAAAATATATATCTTCGGGATAATGTGTATTTTATATTTTTCTCGATTTTAATCCATAATGCCGTACTTCTATGTATGTCTGTGTTCAATTTCATCGTAAGCATTTCGTCAGCTTTTGCATGAAAGATAAACAAATATACACCACAGGGTTATATATATATATATATATATATATATATATATGTGTGTATATATAATATTTTAACAGATGGGTTAGGTTGCGAGTGAAACTGCATCCAATCTAAAAAAAATGTGTCCTATTTGGTTTGGAACAACAAGGTCGGATGTGATTGTAGGTTTCAACATGGGGCTAATACATAACATCCCACGTCGCACGTTTGTAGCTGATATATAGTAGAAAATGTAATAAACAGTTGCTTTCATCTCCGGTATGAAAATGCATGTCGCCTTCTATTGAAAGTCTTCAGCAAATGCCGAATGGGGATGCATATGTGGCGATCTTTTCCGTTGAGAAATGAGAAAAAAGTAGCTTACATGAAGTGGCTTAGAAGGTTTTTTATTGCAACGGATACATAGTATGGGAGAGAGTTTAACCTGATTAGCTAGTGAGTACTGATATTCTTTCATATCAGTATTGCTTGTGATGTATGAATGTTTTTTTTTTATAGAATAGGGGTGCAAACGAGAATCTTTTTTCAACTGCCGACGCCCATGAACAATGTCTGAATAATGCTACGCCTTTCTTTTCTGCGATATATCTACTATTTACCGACGTAACTCTTTAGGATCTGACTAAATGTAGTATTAACTGACTGATCGCGAACGATTGGTTGGTAACCCCTGCATTCTCTGTTATTGCCGGTTCGGCCGGATGTGTTGCGGGGTATCAAATCTAAGATATTAGAACATGCTCATACCTTGGCTTGGCAGATTTATGTGAAAAATTCTGTCTAACACTAAAGTGAAATGCCTATATTTCAACTTATTATCACACGATAATTTTCGAACGAAATCGAAATTTACAAATAACTACATATAAACAATTAATTTAATGAGAAAGATATTGGAGAATTGAATGTCCGTGTGTCAATAAAAGCATACAATTGTAAGTGTAGTGACGTCATCACGATGTTAAAACGTATGGACTTGACAAGCGTGACGACTAGTCGAGCGGATCGAGTTGTCACCAGCGCGGCGCGCTCCTGTAACGTCAGACTTGGCTGTGTGTGCGTGCGTGCGTGCGTGCGTGCGTGCGTGCGTGCGTGCGTGCGTGCGTGCGTGCGT
>JAFELO010000980.1:121906-147170 GCA_017140195.1 Eumaeus atala
TGTGTGTGTGTGTGTGTGTGTGTGTGTGTGTGTGTGTGTGTGTGTGTGTGTGTGTGTGTGTGTGTGCGTGCGTGTGTGCCTGCGTGCATATGCCATCAAAAACGTCCTGTAAAAAACTGACCTGGTCTCGATGAACGTGATTCTTTCTGTATAAAAAAATAATGTTATCTTTAACCAAAGCCAATCCAAATGTAAGGTTATAAATATTTAGTTAGTTGTACTGTTACTGCTTTATTAATGTTGTGATGACCGCTTTTTGCTCTACTTGGATTGGATAATTCCGATAGACCCCAAACCCTATGAAACGCGACAGCATAGCTGATTGGAATCATTGGCTTTCTTGGTCTAATCAATATAATTTATTTCATTACAATCCTGGCTGTGCCAAAGCGGTGAACTTAAGAAGTTGCGTAGTTTAGTTATACTAGTATTATAGAGATAAATAGTTTGAACAGCGAATAAGAAGTAGGCTATATGACGTTTACATAGCAAGACAAACCTAGAGGACTAATAAAGCTCAAGAGTTTGTTGGAGCTAGCTAGTATCTGGAACTACAAGTCGGATTTGAAATATGTTTTTGTGTATGATAGCAACATTCACGAGGAAGGTTATGGGCTGTAGACCGTAACGTTACGACTAATGAGGCCGGAGTTGCGCGGAAGAACCGCGGCACGCTGCTAGTGTTATAAGTATAACTACGTACATCACGAAAGTATTATAGACTTGTTCTTGATTATTCAAATTTTGTACAATTTTTGGCCATGAAACGGCTTTTCTCCTAATCGGATGAAAATAAAAGATGAAAATATTTCGTACAATGCACAATATTACGAATGAATTATTTAAAATTTCTCTCAAAGCTGTTCTCCTCGCAGTTGGGAGACCGCCTAATGGTAGCAACAGTAAACTATCACATGTTACGATACGAAAACAACTTCGACGTTAAGAGGATCTACCCCGTGCCTATGCAAGACACGATTTGTTATTGTAGAACTACAGTATAGCTCTTAAGTACATAATTTAAATACTTCCCGTTCGCGCTCGCGTGAAGAAGATGCAGCACATAAACAGCAAACTAATTAATTACAGAACCAATGTAACCTCATGAAGGATGACTTTATTTAAACCAGTTTCAAACCACGATTCTATTTCTTTTTTAAAGTATAGGGGCCAAAGAGTTCGGAGCCTTTTAATGTCTACCGACGCCCATAGACATCGCCACCGTACCGAACGGGTGTCAACTTCCCGTTCGTGCCAGCCCTATCCGACTGGTATCGAAATTTCAATGCAAACATATCTGATAAGGCTCTAGCGCTAATGTGTTTGTGAAACGCGGCTGATGTGTGCCGATATCGATGCTCGTACCGATATCGATGCTCCCGCCGATATCGACAATGAGCGGCAGTTGTGCAGCTACGTGAGCGGCCACCTGATGAAGCGGCTACGTGACCGCCAGTACATTGCTCTAGTTTTTACAACTTTTTCTCATCAATGAGTTCTCGGCCCTTTGTGTTCGGGTACGATTTATCGATACTAATAGACGGCGTGGATGAAGTTTGTTGTAACTAGTTGTTTTATTTAGTTTTATGTATTCGTGCGGTTTTCATTACCATTATATAATATATACAACTAGCGAGCTGCCCTGGCTTGCCCTTCAATAACAGGGACATAACACATTACACACTAGAACGTTCCTTGTGAATAGGTGAAAACAGTATGTAAGGATCGTTAAAACGTTAAAAATGGAAAAAATTGTATGTATGTTTGTTACACGTACCCGTGAAAACCACTGTACGGTATTTTGCTCCGATATAGACTACGATTTGGAATGAGATAAAAATGGTTCTCGGCCCGGAAATAGGGAATAGTTCCCTTGGAGTCTGGTAGTAGATATTATAATATTTAGATAGGAAATTTCTTAATAAAAATAAATGGAGAGCCTCAGTGGTCTAGTGGCTAGCGCTTTGGACGTCCACTCTGGTGAGCCAGGCTCGACCCGGACGTGTACCGGTGGGTTTTTCTAACTTAGTACACTTTCCGTGTACTCTTACGGTGAAGGAAAACAACGTGAGGAAACCCGGATTTATGTATTCGAATTTGGCCTAATCTAGGATTGGGTTTAGTTTCCCTTCAGGGTTGCAGAATTCGTATGGCAGACGCTTACTGTGAAAACTGGCGCCCTCGTCTAATCCCCTTTTACCAGATTAGGTAGCCGTCCCCGATATCATCTGATATAGAAACGTGATAAGGCTAGGTTATAGAAGAAGACAATTTCCATACATACATATATATGCTTTTGTATTTCTTGCGTAACATCGCCATATAATGGTCGATATCGTATTGCTATTAGTTAATCCTTCCCTTTTAAACTAATAAAATAGGTTTACTTAGTTGAGTATGAGTCAGAAAGAACAGCTCCGGCACCTATCATTATAGAGTCGAACGATCCGTTTTAGTAATTATTTTCCTGTGCTGTTCGAAAGGACACGGGAGGATAAAAAGTCACATAACTCATGAGTATAGAGCGCAGCGTAACAAAAAGCCGAAGATGTACATCTCTCATAAACAGATGAACGACAAAATTTAACGTGTTCACACCTGGCTCTAAGTAAGACACCGTAATTTACCTTCCCAGTGTTAAGTGCGAGGCCTGATGATCCGGGGGGTACGCTCGGTCCCCTGTTTATACCCCGGAGGCGGGGAGAGGGGACATGTGAACCGGTTAATTAAGTAGCGTGATCCATTTATCTAAAGCACCTGATACGCCTTGAGCTTTTATACATTCATCTCGTCGAAACGTTGCGTCAACTTCTTTCTTAACTGATGAAATTATTGTTGTCGGGATAGAAACAAGCTGATTGTATTATGGTCAGAAAGCCATTGCCAGTGGATACCCATTACATCTCAGATGGCTTTTCCTAACTTGAATAATGTCTTATGGCCATCATCATCAGCAGTACTACGTCCACTGCTGGACATAGGCCCACCCCTTGGAGAGCCGTAGGTCACGTTCACGAGCCATTTGCATCCAGCTCCTCACCACCTATATTGCCCTATGGCCACACTTAACCTAAAACAAAGCCTCGAAAAGCTGTCTGCCTGCATGTCATCGATTTTCTCCTAATCAACTGAACGGGTTTTTATTCGTTTTTCACCCACGGATACACTGATTCCCGAGGAAAATTTTAGGTATAATTTACTCTCTGGCAAAGCCGGGGAGGATCGCTACGCGCCGGTATTTCTAAAAATAGACAAACCACACTAAATCATACAGGATAGCTGTGACATTAAGGCAGTACCATGCTGCATTGCCGTCTAATAGGACTGGCACGACCGGGGAGGTATTTCTCGCTCGCATGATACCGCCGTAAAATTTTCCGATGGTTTGCGCAGCATCTGAGCCAATGGATGACTACTCAAGACCACAGGGTCGTGAGTAGTCCTATATACTGTGTAAAAAACGTTCAATATACTTAAATTATTCCCTATAGCCATCTGTGTGTGGTGTGTCAACAACACTTGATGCAAGCGCCAAGCCTAATCAACAAATTTTATTTTTTGCCGAGCTCATAAAAGTAATTTGAATATGTAAATCTGATCTACAGTTCAATGTAAGATCAGTTCAGATTTCTTCCTCTTTGATTTACACATTCCCCGGATACACCTGTACTGAACCCGTTACGTTTAATGCATAGAGTTGTTCTAGAAACATCTAGAACACGAACAATCATGAATATTCAAGGGCTTTATTGATTGTAACGACAGCAATTCCAAATTCGATTTGATTCTGCTTGCATTTAGAACAATTATAGATTTGACTTGTCCAATGATGCTCGTGTCTCAAGATTGTATCTTTATATTTTTTTTATCATTTCTTGACTGTCAGACTACAAATACAGATTGAATTATCCGAATTGGTGGTCTGTCTTTATATGTTGCACGTTTCACAAGAGCGTCTGTGTAATTTTTTTTCATACGGCTAAAATATATAATTATTGACGCCTAATCCTTAGCAAATGATATTTGAGGCCAGTGAAAAGTAAAAATTGTAAAATCCATAGAGGTAAACTAAGAAGGGAAGTCACAGGCAGGCCCATGACTGCGTGTCTCGGTTAACAGAGAACAAGGATGAGGATGCATTACTATATTTATCTATCTATTCTGGCATGCACATTGTGCCAACAGAAATGAATGAAAAGAGAGAGAGGGTAACCATATGCTTTCTCTTTCAAGTTAGATGGGTGCATTTTTGAGTGGTTTATTTACCTTACGTACTTTACGCATCTTTTACTTAATTACACTGTTCGTTTTTAAGGAGTAAACCCCCAGCCGCGTATTGAAGGCGACATTCGCGGTATTTTCGTAAGGATTCTTTTCGTTCCTAAGGAGCCCCAGAAAACAACACGTTCCTCGCTCTACGAATCGTAATTGCAACATCAAGAATTCATTTGAAAACGTGTTAATTCGATGAGTGCGCACTTAGAGAGGTCGGGTGTCACTGTTCTTTGACTCTGTATCGATCAGTGCTGCCTCTTTCACGTTCAAGAAGACACCGCAAAAAGATTTTCCTTTTTTTTTCATAGAATAGGGGGCAAAACATCCACATAATTATTATGACGATGCGTTGCCATCCTTTCCCCCCTCAGTGGGCAACAGGCTACTCACATACCGCACGAAACGCGACACCGATGATGTCATTTTACGCCGGTGTCATGTGAGCGGCAGGTACCTCCACGGATCCACCGAAAAAAAAACCGGTGTTTTTTTTAATACAGCTATAAATACATGAAACGTAAGGTATGTTTAAATTTAGATATGATCTAATTATGTTCAACAATATTACTAATGCCGAATGTTGCTAAATAATATTTTATTTTTCTCTGTAGTGGTTTTGTAAATCTTTTGAGGATATGTCTTAACCCTATATATGATCTTGTAGACAGTGATATAACTATTTTATTACTAGCACTTCGCCCTGGCATGGCAAGGAATTTTCACGAAATATGTCAAAGATTTCTTGATTTGGTCTCGTAAACATTACACGTCACAATGGCAATAAATTAAATTTATATCGACAACATCTGTCGGGACACTTAGCTGTCATTATTTTCGATAGCTAAATAAGGATTTACTTTGATATTATTTTCACATGTTGGTTACATTACCGAAGTTTTCATAATGATGTAAACGTTTTAGAAAATGTTATACAGCCTATGTTCATCACAGATAATGTAAAATTCTAATGGAGAAACAATTTTTCAAATCGGTCCAATAGATTCGGAGCCTATGCAGTACATACAAACACTCAAATGTCTCCTCTTTATAACATTAGTACAGAAAAACAGAGAAACTCCGTCACAGACGTCACACAAACTGGGTGCCGAATATTTATCGTGTACCATTATGACTGCGTACGCCCAGTGGTAGGCATACCCGTGTATGTGTGGTCCATGTATCTCACTTTTCGAAATACTTCGTTAAATCCAATCTTCTTAGCAGTAGGCTCAAAATATGTGCTATTTGTGCAATAATAAAGAGTCCGAAATAAAGTGAAAAATCGGATGTGTGGATGATAATCAAAGTGAAACCGTTAGCCGAGACGTGTGAGGCGTTAAACAAAGCCGCGTGGAATGCCTTAGCGTATGTAAATGGCCCAGGAAGTGACGTCACCTCCGCTCGACCTTCAACTGCGTCACCGTGTGTTGCAGACGTCGTGTGTTCGGTTTGTAGTAGTTAACTACTTACTTACTTCTTTTTTTATGAGATAGGGGGCATACGAACAGCTGGATAGTGACTACCGCCACCCATAAACATCACTACCAAATAATAGACAATTTATAGACGCATTGGCGGCCTTTAAGAAATAAGTATGCCCTTACAACTGAAATTATTTAAAGTGCGCCGTATGAGATACAGTTGGATGTACTGGCATGCTCCATTGCAGCCCATTTGGTCCGGCATGACCGGGAAGGTATGTGTCCGCCGTAGATTGACCTTCCTGGCGCATTTCGTGCGGTTGGCGAGTAGTTGTATATGGGTGTCGGTAGTCATCAATTAGACCCGACTTTGTCAACCAAAAATCATATAGTAGGTGAAGTCGTGTGCACAGCGACCGGTCGAGCGTAACATTACCGTGACACTTTTATGTCTGTTTGTTCACCTTTTACTACATAGTCAAGTTCATTCGAGTAAAGTCGAGTTACTTTTTCTTGAAGCATAAGGGGACATACGAGCAGCCTTCTGATCACTACCGACCCCCATAAAGATCCGCATGGGGATAACAAAAGTGTGTTAAGCTATTCTCATTTCACCCTATCCCACCATTTGGCCACCGAAAACGCACAAATAGCACGAAACACTACAGCAGAGCCCCTTCACACGGAAGGGTGACACCTCAGGTAACGCAGCAATGACACTATCTGTTACTAGATCTAGTCCATGATCTACTAGCCTTGCCTATTTATGGCCGCTTTTATCATCGTTTGTAAAATCTCTCTACAGCAATACACACACATTACTGTAAAGACCATGATGCTATTCATGCTCGGAAGAAACGGCGATATTAACATAACACATAAAAATATACCAGTATGCATAATAAATCCCATATTCAATATCTTCATTGCCGTACAATCATGTGTACATTGTAAAGAGCGCAGCGCTGCGAATAGCTCATTACGTATGTAATGAATGCAATGAAATTGCTACTTAAGCGTTTACTCAACTGACATAATGAATTACTTAAAAAAATATTTCACTTTATAACTTATCGACGAAATATTAATTAAAGTATAGAATAGTACTCACCAGTAGTAGAATTGAGCCATCACGAGCGGGGATGTACGCTCACGTGACACCACCGTAAAGTGACAGCTATGCTGTCTCGTTTCGTTCGGATTGTGAGTTTCTTGGAGGGGAGGACGAAACTGAGATCAACGCACCTGCTTTACATTAATGCAAATGTCTATGGGCGTGACGTGACCGTGAACTATGGCGCTTTATGGGGGGTACGTCGTCCAACTGATGATAAAGATCAGCATAATTGTTTACAAAGAAGTTTTGCTCTCCTTTCTCCCTACGGGCCTTCGGAAACTCTTAACCCAAAGTTAAGCTGCAATGCTGCACAGCGCTGCGTATTACAAAAATTATAGTTGTAGTGTACAAGTTACACGTTGTTAACAAGTTGCAGTGTAGATAAATCTTTAAATCGCAATACAACAGTCAAGATGTTACAACGGAACCGGTAGATAAATTATTGGCGAACACCATACAATTAGGTTTTCGACTGCACCGCTCTTGTCCGACAAATAAATAAGCATTTGTGTGACTTTCTTAGATGATTAAAATCCGTTCGTGAGTCACGAGGCTGTCGAAATACTAGTAAGCCATCCTGCTTCCGTAAGGCGTAGCCGAGGTACAACAGTTAGATTTTTTCCAGACCTGTAGGCGCCTTGCATATATCTGTAATATATATGTAGCACCATGCTGATTTGAATTATTGATCATCAATAAAAATGTGTATTCATTTTTATATTTCATAACACGCAAATAAAGAAAACCCATGTGCTTTGATGACATGAACTGAGGCAAATAACTGTATTAGTATGTTTACAGATATATATCGAGCCTTTGTGGCCGATATCATTTTGTTTTATTCAATCTTTATGATTAGCTCACCACTCAAGTTTAATCCACATCTGTACGTTTTTGTTGCGTATGACTATCTAATCACTACTGTTTTTATTTAACTATCCTTCGCTGATCACTGCCACATGAGTCACTACTTACTTAAAAATATATGAATTTACTAAAAATTCTTCACATTTATTTTTTAAAGCTGATTAAATATTAAGTTTCCAAGACAATATGCAAACATATAAAATGTATAAAAATATAAGCATAAGTACGACATAACGTAGCTCAAGTTAAAGTAAGACTAAATTGAAGTGTCCCAATAGCGACAACATAAAAGCGCTACAAAGAAACAAATGTAGTCTAGATAAGCATTCGATACGTTTCATCAGTACGGCAGTTGTTCTACTGTTTAGTTTTACTAAGGCTACCGTGTAACACAATGCAATGTTTTGTCTGTCCGGATCAGCCTTTCAATGGACGTTTCAAAGTTCAACGTAATCTATTCAACATTTTCAATTTATGCCCTTTTACGTGTATTACGTACAATGGACGGCCAGTTATATATTATACAAATGGCTGTTTGTATTATTATCAACTTTTTTTGCATTTAATTAAGTTATTAATATTTTACATTGGTATTTCTCAAGTTTTTATGAGCTTTTATAAAATAATCTTAACGTGAATAGTATTTATAGCATAAAGTGATATTTTTTATTTTAATTTCATTACGATTATATTAAAAAGTCTAATTTAAAGTAATGTAATATAATAATATTTTCTAACTATTATTAAAGTAAAAATATTTCCTTAAAACTACTTGTCTTTTGAATATTCGTCTCTCAGATATCTGCTATCGACATATCTAATTGTATAAAATAATGAGAAAAAAAAGTCGTTTACTTAGAAAAAATCTATAGGCGAAAAGTAGTTGACAATTGTTATATAAAATACGTAAATTGTTTATAGCTCATGTGCTGCCGTCAGATTTATTGGCTATTGTTTTAAACACATTATTTTATTCACGGGGACAAATCAATAGCGATTGAATAAATCGCCTTGCTGAACTCCGACCTGCTTTTAGTATTATTTATCAAAGAAACTATAAAAATTGTGACTGCTACGTAAGATTGCGATGCAGTGCATGCATATGAGGTCCGGTAAGGTGACATCTTCGGTGTCATGTCTCGTGCGGTTTGTAAGTAGCCGGTGGCCCATTAAACGGTAAGAGGAAAGACAACGTATGGGCATAGTAATCATGTGCGGTTTGTAAGTAGCCAGTGGCCCATTAGACGGTAGGAGGCAAGACAACGCATCGGCATAGTAATTATGTGCGGTGTGTGAGTAGCCGGTGGTCCCTTAGACGGTAGGTGGAAAGACCACCCATCGGCATAGTAATTATATTATAAAGAAGTGTGTGTGTACTTATTGTATATTATATACTTGCGTTTGAAGTTATACCTCTCGGACAAAAATTCATAACAAGACAAAATTAATAAACAAAAAAACTTTTATTTAATATAGCCTTTCTTGAACCTTTTTTGAAAAACTAAAATGTTGACAATGGCTAACTTCGGGTGTCGATTTTTCGTGACGGTGTGCGTTCATCGTAATTTACTCTCATCGTTTTTCCTCACGCGTCAATAGTATATGTCAAAAAAAAAAAAAAACAAGAAACTAGTACGCACAACAATGGCGCTTTAACCCGTAAGAGCGTGTTGTAATCCGTTTACGTAACACAAGCCCACACGCGTGCGGTTCAAGATCACGACCGGCTAACGGTTGTCGAACCTATATTTGATTTACGTACACTTTAAGTGCACTTCCCTTTTAAATCTACACTAATATGAAGCTGAACAGTTTATTTGTTTGAACATTTTAGCAAGTGAGTGGTGGTGGAGAAAGCCGAATTGGGTCGGCATGACCAGTGAGGTACCTCTCGCTGACGTGGCACCGCCGTAAAGTTACCAGACATGCGTTTCGTTCGGTTTGTGCGTAGCCATTGGTCCGTTGAAGGGGATGTGAAAAAAGAGCAACGCACCTGCTCGACAGTAATTCGGATGTGAATGATATGGACGTTAGTTTTTCTTTAAAAATATGCTGCGTTGCAACCGAATTGGGCCGGCACGATCAGGGAGGTACATATCTCACGAACATGATATCGCCGCAGTTTTCATGTAAATTTTTAAAAAGAGTTTCCGGTGGTCCACATTTAAAAGGGATAGAAGGAGGGAAACTCGTTTGCGTAACAAATGCGGATGTCTATCTATGGGCGTCCGTAGTTATCGAAGGCTTCGACTGTTCGTTTGTCCCCTTATAATATAAAAGAAATATTATTAAGGAGACGAGAGGTGGGGGAAAGCCCGTGCTAGCTTTTTAGTGGTCTAAAAGTGGACAGATAAATGCTGTTTACGATGTTCATGATGAATGTACACGTCACACGCGTGTGCAAATGTTCATTAGAGTGGAAAAACGGCCGGAGCAATCTTCATGAAATTTTCAAGAAAACGGGAAATAGTTGTAATAGGCATTGGGATTTTTCGTTTTTGTGTGAAGCTTAGTAGCTCTGGACCAAGATGTAGATATTTCATTGCTTTATTCTTTGAGAGTTTTGTGTCTCATTTTAACCTATATTTAATACAAAGTCAGTCATAATAATATTATTTTTAAATTATTTCACAATCACAAAATTAAACAATATTAGATTGTCGATTTTGTTCATGTAAAAACTAGTGGTCTGCGCTGGCTTCACGCGAATATTTTACAAAATATACCATGACAACAAACGTCTATCGGACACAACCGACTGGTTGTCAATAGTTTATGCAGCTGCATAAGGGTTTAGTCTGATATTTTTTCACACCTTACATTATTAAAGATAATGATGTGATTTAACGTTTTAGAAATATTACATAGCCTATGTTCATATACGATTTTAATGGTCAAAGATTTTCTCAGATCGGTCCAGTAGTGGCAGAGTCTATTCAGTGCTTGTTTTCATTGAGCAGGTTAAAGCTCTGTCAATTAAATATAGGAAAATCTAGACTTAGTAACATTAATAATAAAAACACATTATTTTGCACCAAGTATTGTTTATGTTACAATATCTTATCCCGAAACTTAGTACTAGGCACACAGGCACAAACAGGCGGTCTTACCACCACCACATTTAAAAGGTACCAGAGGAGGAAACCAGAATAAAAGGAGACGGAACATAAAACCGCATTTGGCAAAAATATTCATAATATTATTATAAACTGTTAGTTTTGATTTACAAACTTAAACAATGTTTCCTAATCGCTTTTGTTTATATAATTATGTATGTGTGGTAGTCGTATTGTATAAATTGCCATATTACATTACGGCTAGCCATTTTCAAAAAACGAGCCGCTTTGATTTGTGGCGGGCAAATTTTTAAAACCCATCCATCCAGCCGGATAGTCATTGCGAGACTAACTTCAATATGGCGGCTGACGTTTAGCCTAATTAATTGTTCTGATTTTAGGCAGATGATCGATAGAAGTACGTCATATAGGCGAATTATTTTGAGAGGAAATAAAAAAAAACTAACCACGAAACGCTCGGGAAGGTACGCTTCCGCCTAAACCTTCGAACCTGTCTAGGCATAGTTTCTTAAATCATTGTATTGGATAATTGACGCTAATTTATAATTAAGTGTTAAAACTAAGAACTAAAGTGCGTCAGGAAGCCGGAAAGTGATGCACTTAAATTCAATTAGCCTTTTCGAATAACGCATAGCGCCGAACACTTTCTGGCCGAATTTCACTCAGCCGTATTCCATCCGGCTAATCGTTGGCCCGCTACAAAAGGAAACAGTCCTGTTTTTAAAAATAACTAGCCGAAATGAAATACGGCGATTTAAACAATCCGACTGCGACATATAATACACTTATATCAAATGCATATCGGTAGTTTTTTAACAAGATCAAAACGAAACGAGAGCATGGAATATTAGAATTTGAAATGTTACATCATATCATCAAAGAGTTAGTCTTTGGCTTAAAGTAAATGTTGCCAGCGAAATGTAAGTTGGCAGGCGTAACAGAGTGTTTGGCACGGGCGTCGGGCGTCAGCCGTCGTCGTTACGTTAACGATCCAAATTTCATACAGTTCTTTATTGTGCCCGTCACAACTTTATTGGGAGTAACATAAGATGAGTGGGCGTTTTGGCATTTTATTCGAGATAAACTGAATTTGCTGTTATGGATATAGAAGACATACAATCTGATTACTAAGAAGCGGAGTTTCCTTGCAGACGAATCATTGTGTTCGCAAGTGGATAGAGATACTTTAAATTTATTAGCAGGAGGTACTGTCATACTGAATTGCAGCGAAATTGGGCTGGCAAACCGCCGTAAAGTGGCATCTACGGTGTCATGTTTCATGCGGTTTGTGAGTAGCCGGTGGCCCATTGGAGGGGAGCATCGGCATGGTAATTGTGTAAATATTCATGGTCCTCCGTATTCGTAAGAAGCTCGATTACTCGTTTGTCCCCCTATGTCATAAGAATCACTTTTACGTGCACGCTTTTAACTTGTTTTTTTGTCATTCATTCAGTTATTATTATTTACGTTTTATTCTAAGCTCAAACCAGCAGTAGCTTTTTGAATTACGTTTAAAACCACCTGTTTTGATAAGCAGATTCATTTTGAAAGAAGTGCATAATTTTTAAACATGTTTTTTGTGCAACACGCATGATGTTAAGTTCTTTTTACAAAGTGCAAAAATTTATATTGTTCACATCTTTTATGCTATTTTTTCGCTTATTCGATGTCTGTCTATATTAGTATTTTTGTAAATCCATGCCTCAACTAGATAAAATATGAGCTCATTTTACTGCGCAAATCTCATTCGGCTATAATGCAACAATTATATATACTCTTTAGTAAAGAAATATATTAATACGGATGGAGTATATGCAAATAGAAAAAAACAATATTTCCTCAATATTGAGGCGTGCGAAGCTGTGTCAAGTACGATCCGCCCCCTCTGGAGTACCTCCGAGGGCCGAAACCTCTCCACTGATATATTTGAGGGATTTGAATGCGGATTATTATTATTCCACACAGTGGCAAGGAGCCACTGGTTTACATTTTGCTCTCTCATGGCCTATTATTATTACGTAACTTGGTGTAACGTCTGCATTGTAACGGAAATGGGCTGAATACATCATTCCACCGGTGTGGAGATGCTCTCGTGTCTCTGGTAGTATGTGAGAGGCCAAATAATAATAATATCTGTGTACTTAGCAAACCACGTTAGCCCTGTGCTAAGTACCGTAAGGACTTGTGTTACGGGTATTAGACATCATCATCATCAGCCCTTATCGTTCCACTGCTGGACGTAGGTCTCTTTAGGTGAACGTCAAGACGAGGTAAACGCCACGGTACTAGACAACGGAAATATATTTAATATTTTTATAAATTCAAGAAATTTTACATATTTAAATGTTTTATTATAGAGACACATTTAATACATATATAAACATCCATGACCTAAGCGGGATTCGAATCCGCGACCTCTGGCGTAACATGCAGACTAACCGTCACGTTACCAACTGACCCAGCCGGGCTTCAAAATGCAGAAATTTAAATGGCGCAAGATTTAGTTGTTTGCTTGAGTGTGTAGTGTATTAGCATTTTTTAAATACAATATCTTTATACTGAACTTGAAGGGGCCGTGCCACCGGATACTTAACATTTCACAGGGTTTTATTTTTCCTCTGTTTACGCATATTTTATTTTATTGCCTTATAGTTTAATCAATAAGAGACTATAAATATGTACATAACGGCGCGCGCCTAATTTAAATTGACGATTGTAAACAAATAATTTAAAATTAGAATAATTGTTATTAATGTTGATGTTTACGTTGAGATGATTTATTTTTTGAGATCGGGGGTAGCCTCGAATGGAGTTGTAGGTGTCATTACGGGCGGGTCGTGATTCCGCAAACAACACCCGCACGTGATGGTCATTTGCTCTTAATCGTGATTTATTATCGTAATATTTAAATATTTTTGGTGATTATTAATTAAAACATGTAATGTAGTGAGTAATATAGGTTGTGATATATATTTTGGTGAATACCGACACGTGAACGCCCGCAAGAGCTGAAGTAGTCTTATCCATCTTCAAATAGGCCTAACAGTCTCGGAATTCCTTAGCTTTGTACATATATGTGTTCGATGTTACGGATTATCATACGATTTTCAACCATGGATAGTGACAGATGTATAATTTGCGCCCGTTATTTACGAGCGATGCCGGGTTGGACCTCTAGTATAATATGTAAACAAGAAGTTGAAGATTCAAAGCGCATGAACAATGATCGGTCGGTCGTACCGCTTTGTGCTTTTACTTCAGAATCTTGTTCGTTGTTAAGGAGTAAACTTTAGTTGCGTATCGGTGCTGACATATACAGTTCGTGCCCCCCTAAACAAGTGTCGTGTCCCGTTTGTAAGAGGTAGTGCCATTCTACATTGCAACCGAATTGTGATGTATGTCTCAATGGTGGGCCTTAGAAGAGGCTTCAGCAACCGACTAACTTCGGCTAAAGAAGAGGAACCGGGGAGGTACCGCTCGCTCACATGATTGATGATTGCACGTTGGTGTGGCCCGTTGGGAGATGGGATGTAGGAGGATAGCACATATACTTAACCATTAGACGTGCAGTCGTTAATGGGCGTCATTGGTAGTCAACAAATGGCTTCGCTTGCTCGTTTGTCCTCCGATGCTAAAAGAATCCGAGAATGATTCGGACTCGCCTATGAAGGATTCTGTACAAGCAAAAATATCCCATATTTACTAAACTACATAAACATAACAACATAAAATATGGCCTATCGGAGGCCAGGAGTAAAGGACGGCAACGTAACACGCTTGACAAGAATGTGGATGCTCGCTATTTCTCGTTTGCCCGAGCAAAGCTATAGAAAAGCTCAAAACCATAGAGCCACATTTGTCCATTCAAATGGGGGTCTTTTAGCAAGATCTTAAAGACACCGAATGCAAATGACTTGCAATTTATGACAGAGAAGTGACCCTGGCTGATAGGCAACAAAGGCTGGCTTACCTCGTGGCTCACGACTCGAAAGTGACAACTTTCAAGGACAATCGCGGATAGAAGTGCTTTGATGAAGTGATGAAGTCATGTTTATTCTAAGTATCCATACGTTAATGTCATCGATGAGGAGATTTCAAGTTCAAGGATTAAGGGTACTCGCAGCGGTTCTTGAGATAGGATGATGATTTATTATTTTATTGGTTGTAACACTGACGAATGATAAATTATTCTGGAAACTTTAAGAGTGTTTACTTGCAATCATCAAAAAATGTAAAGCGTGAATGAATGTAATGTGTGTATTTATGTGGCATTTCTTTCATACTTATTTGTAAACAAAAGGTGTTATTTATATCTAGGACAATGGACTAGGTTATGGGAAAATATCAATCAATAAATAACATCTATTGCTTTTCTTGCTCTTCCCGTTAAAAGAATGATAACTACGACATTTGGATTTCAGTCACTCACTATCTAACCGATCAACGTATAGCTGACAATACTGATCCAGGCAACCACTAAGAGGATAAAAAATACCTAATACCTAATGGTGGTAACATTGGGATTGAAAATTTTCTGTGAAATACGTGTCTCAAATCGCAGGGTGCAGGTAGTAATGTATATATGTATAGGTGGGTCTCTGTTATTGTGACGAAATTTCGTTTCTCGAGTTTGAAATCAACGCACAATGCTTTATCCAATATGTGCTTCATAGGCATATTTTGATTAGTCTTTATTTTTACTTGACTGAACAAGAAGGGAGGTAACATATTTCGTCGTTTGTATGAATCAATGTAGATTTATATGTTCCTAAGGTTACACCCAATTTTAACGTATTAGGTGTCATTTTATTTTCTTACCATTTTGGTGTAAGGCCCCATTCGCACGAGAGCTTTTTTCGTGTGTTAAAAAAGCTTTGGATTTGAACATATGGGCGCCTGTACATTTGTTTACTCGACTGCATAAACAAGCGCCGTCGTGTGCACCTTGTCGCCCAACGAGCACGCTAAGTATTAAACTGATGAAGCTGTGTTGGGCTTGTTTTCGCTTCCACAGCATACGTTCAAGTCCGAGAAAAAAGGGGCGTCGTGTGAACAGCCAATTGGCTCAGGATTTGTTTTTAGGATAATATTTTAAAATTTGCACTTTTGTTGTCCAGTGTACGTTAAAGCTCAGTCATATCCAACAAGAGTAATTGGTGTTAACTTTGACACCTCTAGTTAGCCCTCTTTTGTTTTATATCAAATCTATGTTTGTTGCTTGTTAGTAAACAAACAGCTCTCATCCAGTTAAAGTCGGGCCCACTGTATTTTTTCTTTCATATCACTATAAAAGTTAGAAAATATATCATATCCGTTGTTGAAACTACATGTTCTGCTGTTAGACGCGTACTAGTTCAGAGGGGTCTTCCACAATAACGTGTCATCGGTCGCAACAATTTTAACTGTTAAGACACGCACGATATATATATATAATCTCATCTCGCATGCGCATTTGGCAGCGAGAAATGATTGAAAAAAGAGATACAGATAGTTATCAACATTTGCTGTCTTTTCCACTTAGACTGACGTGCTTTAGTTCCCTTGTGATATAAACCTTCTACATCAATATTGTTTTTAATATTAAACTCCCAAAAGTTCGCTTTTCGGTGTTTTTGGCTAGAAACGGAACTGTGTAGTGGCTCTTTTTCCGGACCTGGACTCATGCTGTGGAAACGAAGAGTACATATGTATGTACATACACTTACTAGAGCATGTGTAATAGACTATAACATTAGTGTAGTGACAAGTACGGAGTCTGATGTTCGTAAACCGCGAAGGAAGTTATAATCTATATAAATACAGCTTCATCGAATTGATTTAAGTGCTCTTCCGGCGACGAGACTAGGTTTGGGGTCGAAAGATGGCAACCTCCGTCTCTCCCGCAGGTGAGAGAGATGCATCCTGATATATGAGTATTACCTATTGTTATCATAGCCATCAGCAATCTGACGTCGGGGTCGGCTCGCGCGCGGTAGCTAAAATATTCTCGGCGCTGACGTGCAACGGAGAGGATCATGACCGGATCTGGTTGAAATGATAATATCAGACCTCGTTAGCCCAGTGCTGTGCTAAGTACCGCGAGGACCTGCGTCGCAGGCACTACACGACGGACAATACATTTAATATGCTTATAAATTTAAGAAGTTTTATATATTTGAGATTTTTATTTTAGAACTACATATAATACATATTTAAACATCCATGACGTAGGCGGGACTCGAACCCGCGGGACCGAGCTGAGCCAGCCGGTCGTCTTATGTGTACGTCATTGTATTTGCTCACTAGACCTGCCCACCTCACCTTGTCATCACTTTAATATGATTTTCGTAGCACAGCAGCAGTCACCTTTTATGCTGTTTGATTTTACAGTAGTCTATTTAACGTGTTACTCTCAGAACTACTGGTCTAATTAAAAGAAAATAATTCAGGGACAGACAGCCCACATATCGAGAAAGTCTATTGGCTATATACCACGCTGACTGCAGCGTGGTAAGCTAATAAATAGGCTTTCTCGGGTACGCGGGTTGTGCGCATGACACTGCAAGGCGCTGCTATTCTGTTTTTTAATGATAGCATAGGGAGCCAATGAGAAATCCGAGCCCTTTAAAAACTATTACCATAGGGACCACAGGATGTAGATGCGTTGCCCTCTTTTCCTCGTCCACCCCAACGGGCCACCGGCTACTTATAATCCGCACAAAACGCGACAGCGAAAGGTATCTCCCCGGGCCGTGTCGGCAGAATTCGGTTGCAATACAGCATGGCACTACTAAATACTCTTACTAAATGTGTAATGGTTTATAATATTAGTAGGATAAGACTAGTCTAGTCGTGTGCAAGCCAAGACCGCGAGCTCCAGTGACAAGTGTAGTATTTGTAAGCCGCGAGGAAAGTTGTGTGCTTGTAATTAGTGCGTCGTTGTCGAAGCTGGGCGGTTTGGCGATAACTTGTGAACATTAAAGCTCATTTAATATGGATTTAAACGCCCAAATTATATAAGTACTTATTCGTGTCATCATCAGCAAGTGACAGAGGGTGGGCGCAAACAAGTAATGACAGTCGCGCGTAGACCGTATAATAATTGTGCAGGCGTGTAGCTCAACGACAGACTGCACTAGACGCGACAACACGGCTGTCACTCTGCATAGATATAATGTAGATTGAGAAGGAGAGCCAGCCTAAAACGCGTCTTTATAAGTCGGATGAGGCATCAAATGTGGTCTGCCCTCTTTCTTTTTCCCATTTTTTTTTAGTCATTTGTCTATGCCCAATACTTATGCGCGCTTAGATAGTCAAAGATATTGTAGTGTTCAAATCTTCCTTCTCTAACTAACCTGGCCTTATAGCTTCCCTTCTCATCTATGTTATATTGATAAATAGACTATTCAACATACATAAATATTGTTCAATTCGGGCCAGTAGTTCCCATGATTAGCGCATTTAAAGGAACAATTTCTTCATCTTTATATTATTATTATGGATTAGTCCGATTGTGTCTACAAATTGGCCAGACTGTGGGTCTACCCTCGCTTTTGCGGAATCTAATTATCAAATCCAAAATTTGACTGATAAAGTCCCAACACCCTAACGGTTTATGAAACTTTTCTAATCAGAACCTGTACGGGATTTCCAAAAAAAATTACGTAAATAATTTCCATTTTAATTCCATATTTGACGTGTCGATTTTACAAAAACGGACCCCAAGTCGTCGGAGTTAAAGTTTAATTTTGTTTAGTCAGTATCTAAATCTAAAGTACTTAATGTTTTCAATTCTCCGTAATCGGTTTAGTATTTCCAGAGTTCCGCGCCGGTAATTGGATTGGTGGAAAACTGGGGGGCGAAACTTTTCAAGTGATTTTCCGAAATCGAAGTGCGTTTAATCAATGCTATTCGAACCCTTTCGATTTTCAATTTAATTAAAGTCGATTAGCGCCGTAGAAGGCTTTCATTGCTGCCAGGTATTCTAAGACAAAGTGCTACATATTGAAGTAGACTTTCACGTTTCCGATGCTTGCAAATTTTCTTTGCCTTTATGCTGAATAGTAGTACCGTAAGGATTTGTGTTACGGGCACAAGCCAATCGAAATATATATATATATATATATATATATATTTCGATTGGCTTGTATATATTATATTTCATAATTTAACTAAATTGTAAAATACTTAAGATTTTTATTATATAAATGATCCATGACCTGGACGGGAATCGAACCTGCGACCTCTGTCGCAACATGCACGATTGTCTGGGTTTCCACTGCGCCAGCCGATGTTCAATATATAACGAATGTTATTAATCTTCTTGTCAGAACTGGTGCAATTGATGTATTGCAGCTGTGCCAGACCATTGCGAGTGTCATGAAAGTGCCTCTAGCTCATATAACACCTGCATGGCTACTACATATGATGTCGCTTTTAGTGACCAATTTTTTTGACAGAGAAACGTAACCTAAAATATAATCCAACTTCTAAAATAAAAATCAACTTCTAAAATAAAAATCAACTTCTAAACTATAACCTATTGAAAGGACAATGATACAATGTTAACGTCGATATGGAACAAGCTGCCACCTTCTCGTTTGCCCCTTATCCAAATAAGTAAATAAATTGAGATATGTATTTTTATAGTATAGGGGAAGATCGAGCAATCGAAGCCATTTGACGATGAGTACCGTCACCCATAGACATCCGCATTATTGTCATGCCGATGCGTTGCCTTCCTTTCCGCCTCCTGTCCAATGGGCCAGTTGTGTTATAATAACTGGCTAACATTACTTATTAGTCAATTATAGAAAAATGATTTTTACTTGTCACTATAAAGTTTTTTTTTATAACATAAGGGAGCAAACGAGAAATCGGAGTTTTTTGATGACTACTGGCGCTCATGGACATTCGCAAAATTGTTTTGCAAATACGTTGACCTCCTACCATCCCCCCAATAAGCCACGGGCTACTCACAAACCGCAAGAACCGCGACAGCGACGCCGTCACTTTACGCCGGTGTCAAGTGAGCGAGAAGTAATTCTTCGGGTCGTGCCGGCCCAATTCCGTTGCCTAGGAAGATATAGTGTCAAGCACCATGCATTGCGCTACATCCTCCTGTGCAGCATGGCACTACCTCTTCCTTTACTAGCTAGTAAGTTCCGGGATGGATGCGAGTAGCAGGATTTCGTCGTGGCGTTCATTGAGAGAGGCCTGTGTCCAGCAGTGGACCGATAGGGGCTGATAACGATGGTGATGATGAACTATGAATTACATGTTGTGTTGTTAAAATTACATGTTGTGTTGTTAAAATTAAAATATTTGTGACGATAATACATACAACATTTGAGTCTATGAATATAAAACGTACTTTTATATTTATACTGGCAAATCCTTCAGGAAGCCAGATTTAAAAAAAGAACAATATTTTGTTTTGTTTGCATACGTTAATCTCAGACACTACTGCTGTGATTGAAAAAATATTTTTGTGTTGAATAGTCCATTTATCGAGGATAAGCCGTATATCATGCCGTTACCACTAATAGGACCGGAGCTACGCGAGTGAAACCGCGGGATGATGTTAGTGTTTAATAAAAGAAATGTCACATTTGTGTAATGAACGCTCGGAGCATCTCGCTCTATACATGGCTACACTTAAAACATAAATATATTATTTATTAAAATATATCCATACACTCCACGGCTCCTAGCAAAATATACTTTATAAACAGCACGATAAAATCAATGTTCCAATACATATTCACAGCTGTAGGGGAGTGGAATATTATAAACTCGCACTAGATGTTTTTTAATGTGGGGGAGCAACCTTTCACCGTCTTTCACTTATTTGGAGCTTGCGACAAGTGGAGGGGTGCTAAAACGTACTTCACGTAATCGCTGATACGTAATATCTAGTGTAAAATTCGAGAGTTTTACACTGGATAATAAAAAATTTGGTTGTATCACTATATATGAGAAAAAAATATGTGCTGCAATGTGTCAAATGAAAAAAAAATCTTCTGCATCCACGCATACGATTCATCACAGAATATATAAGTAAAGGCAGACGAATGTCCAAGGGTGTAAACAAGATGAAATTCATGGTAATATGTTGCATCTGAACACACAGCTAGACAGACAACTTCAATAGTGATTACTTCGGATTCTATTGGCCGCGTATAATTTTTTCTTAATTATCTATGTTCAGATATAGCTATTACAACTATACCATAACTTATCAGATAATTTGATTTACAAATAAACCCAGATGAATTCACACAACATATCTACGGTATGATATTAAACACATAAAATCACATACACATAGAAGGTAATATGTGTTTATTGAAATCCAAAAGAGAGTGTTTTTCCGTGTGTTTATAACTTTATAAATGTCTAGATCAAATCTACTACTATTATCTGGTGTGGACGAGAATATAGATTTCATCCAGGCATCTGATTAACTTTGTGTCTTAGCGAGGACAGGGTGGGTCGCTATAGATAGTACTATCAGCAAGGTTATAAAGTTTATAATCTATCTATGTCTGCATTTTATGCCGACTTGCAAAGCCGTTACTGCCTTAAATGGATTTAATTATAAATAATGTCTATAATCGGTTGCCACAGCGATTAGCTGGATCAATTTATACCATCGGTGCCTTTTATATCGCATTAAATAGCACAGCGACACACAAAGGTTAGTGAGAGGGGTAGTATATATAGTATATATGTATATATATATATATATATATATATATATATATATATATATGTATATTTTGATGCAGACCAAAAATATATTTACGAACACATAAAAAGGCGAAAGTATTCAATCTCGACACTAGTGCTAATTGCTTTAAATCTAAAAATCTATTATGAAAAAATATTTTTACTTACCGCTTACCTTACTTTAACGAGGTAAAAACCTGTGAATTGTCCGTGTCAATTGATGTTGATATTTATTTTCCATTTAAGTTATTCTTGTCACATATGTGACTGTCTCGCCTTTTTTTGTTTTTTACTGAGATATCTCTTTTGTTTATAGTCATTCCAAAAAATATAATTACGTACTTTAAACTATGAACCTTGTAAATTGAGCTTTATTATCTTTTTTTTGTAGTTGTCTTATGTGTAAGTTATGAAATGCGTATTTTATAATATATATTTCATAATATTGAAAAGTGTTCAATATTAAACGTATATCCGCTTCGTGGTCTCACTAAATGGCGAGCCAACGGAAAGCAGATATCGGTGAAATAGTGAGTTGGAACCAATTTGTGCCACACGGCTGTTAAATGTGTGAACTACTTCCATAAACTAGGTACGTTTGTATGTGTGGTTAGCAAATACATTATTCTTATTCTTAAAGTAAGAGATAGAGCCTTGCTGCCTTGCAGCCGAATTGGTCCGGTACAACCGGATGTCGCAACTATTATGTATTCGCAGCGTCTGGTTCCTATCCTAGTAGCCTGATACATTCAATCCACCTACAATTACGGCTGCCTGCTGAAGTTATGACTGGTTCGTTTGACTGCCTCTGCAATATAAAAAAAACTCTGCGTGTGCCAGGCGCGTCATACTTGAGTTTACTCTACAAAATCGAACATGATTCTAAAGAGAAAGAGGCATTAGCGACGCAAGCTCGTTAAAGGGTAAATAGTTACGCCGAACGTTGATGTTGTGACGTCATGCAAGCCAAGTATACTTAAATTTGCAAAAGTTAATTTGAGAAGCATTAGATTAACGTGAGATTGAAGTAGGTACTAACTTTAACATTTAAGTACCAACGTTGTTTCAACAATATATAACCTTTCACGATACTAAAGTTATACTTCTTAACAAAATAATTTATTACCAAAAAATCCCTGCAAATCTCCTGGATAGACGAGAATCGAGCCGGATAAAAATATAGAGTGTATTCGGATATAACTCCAACAAGATCGTTGTTGGTTAATGTAGAAAGTCTATTTTCAACTAAAATATGGCTCCATTACACATAAATATTTCCCTGCCAGGTCCGGAATAGTTCCGACGCGGAGACCCACGTCCGCGCCATAAATCTCCGCCTCACTTATTTAAAGCTCTCGATTCCTGCTTACGCTCCCCTATTACTTAGCATTAATTGATGCAACACTTGCATAAGATTACAGGCGTCTCCTAGTCGAATTTCAACGACGGCGGCCGTATCTATAGAGACTAGCCAGCTGTACATATTATGGTGCACAAGTGAGTGCGCTGACACAACTGCGCTCTCTACTTCGTTATACCACTGTTCCGATGGGATGTCAATCCGACACGCCCGGAGAGAAATCAGCCTCACCCCATGGTGGCCGTCACCGCTTATGTACATTCTCGTGCTCAGTTGGCTGACGCTGAAAAGTCTCATATACCACCATAAACCAGTCTTTAATAGAATTTTGAAATTGTAAACTGTCTAAATAAATCATTTAAAGTTATTATGTGCACCTATTACAAAACAAAGTCCCCAAAAGCTGTATGTCTGTTTGTGATTAGTTTTCTCAAAATCACCAATGGATAAAGCGATTTCTAAGGAAGGTTTAAGTCTAAAGTCCCAGTTGTTCACGGGGGAGTCAGGGGCGGGTCGCTAGTTATTTAATATAATAATAGAATTATAACAAAACAAGTACAAAGCTAATAAATAATGTATAAAGTACCTACCTAGTTTTATTGTAATAGGCAAGGTGTCATTCGCATAAAGTAAACACATTTATAACGTGGTTATAAAATAGATTAGTTAACTTAACATGTAAGTCTAGTGTCTGTTTGTTGCAGAATGACAAGTATGGGAAGACAAGGACGACCAGGTGGGGTGGCTATCGCCAACAGCTTGTCTGAGACTATCACTCATTTAGCTCATTGTTGGGCTAGTGTTTACGAACATAGCAGGATTTTGCCTTCCTGGTGTTCCTTCAAAGATTAATAGAGTTTTACCATTGACACTTTTTAGTATTTCAAATCACTTTGAGAAATGAAACACATTTTATAAACTAGAAATAACTTAGAGCCAGTTCAAGATCTGTAAGTATACCTAAGTACCAATGAAATTATAACATTTTGAGATATATTTTAAATCATGTTTTTTTATTTCGACCACAAAAAAGGAGTATTACTGGAAATAAGATAATCACTTTGTTGTTTTTCTGTCTGTATTTCCGGATAGCACAAAGGACCCTTACTCTTAAGCTGTCTAACTAAGCTAATCGTAAAATTTTCCAAGTGAGATAATATAATGGAGATTAAGTAAAATATTTTGTACACCCAATATATATCCTACAGAAAGTTAAACCCAATGCAATAGATAAGCAATATTTCACCTATCTTACAGGAATTGTAACTTATACAAAAATAACTATCCGTTAAATAATATACAGCAGGAACTACACAATACATAATCTTTAAGTATACTTCAAATTCTAAAATAAAGTTGTTTCTTCTATTTTTATTTAAAAAATCTTATTTAAAAAAATATTTAAGAATGTATATTTGTTATTTGTTACATTTGTATCATGTAACAATAAATGTAAGAAGAGAGTAATGAATGTGGAGAAGACAATGCAGATGTGTATGGATCCGTTACACATAGCTCTTCTCGATTGATACCTACCTAGTAGAGAGCTGGCGTTAACATGTGTTGTTGTTTTCATTTATATATATTTCATTTTACACAAAATGAGTACATACAATTTGACAAAAAGCTTATAAATTTTTGTCAAGATATATGTACTCACTTTGGGCTTTGCCTGCAGGTGGCCCATGCACCAGCTGTACCAACGCGAAGCTTTAAAAGTAGTTTTGGAAGTAGAAACAAGCCACGTGGGCGTTCGTGGATGCTCTTAGTAGCACGGTGATGATGGTATTTTAAATCTGTCACATAATGGCGTGCTACTCTCAAGAGTGAATGTAACGGTTTCCTGCGGCCACCTCGGCGAGAGGTTTTTATGATGCGCTGATCGACTTACGACAAAGGGGATACAAATGACGATCTCCTAGGAATTACTAGAGTACGTAATAATCAGAGACGGTCGTAAGAAGATTGATTACAAATTAAATTTTCTTTAAAAACTACAATATTATATAACTTACTCATTTTTGGAGTTTCTTCCTCAAGGAGTTATATACGATTAACTAGCAGTTCCGCACGCTGATATTTCATGATGTATGGCAAAAATTCATTAAAAGAATTTAAAAATTATAAATTCATGGTAATGGTAGTGTAAAAAAATGTTTGAACGTTACTGAATGTTTTCCACTCAGAGTCACATACCGGACATCGACAAACATTGACGTTTCCTGCGCGAAGTATTCGCACACAACTATGCAATATGCAAACGTGCAAACAGTACTGTAACAGAAATTGACTTTTGAGCGAGAAACTAGATAAATAACTAGATAAACCGCGCCAAAATCCTTAAAATTAGCTTTATTGTAATGAGTAACATGCGCGTGAAATGAAGACATTACTTTAAAAATTTTAAACTCTTCAATACGATAATATTAAAATTACT
>JAFELO010000980.1:147348-175402 GCA_017140195.1 Eumaeus atala
TAACATGCGCGTGAACTGAAGACATTACCTTAAAAATTTTTAACTCTTCAATACGATAATATTAAAATTAGTTTACTGATTTTCATAAAACATAGCTAAGAACATTATTGGTTAAGTCACCTTTCCGCAAAAAAAAAAAAAGATAAGCCATATAGGTTCACGCGTATAATCGCACACAGATAACAGACACTCACACGCACGCGCAACATCCCCCCCCTCACCCCTCTTTTTGTGTCGGAGGTTCAAAAGGGACTATATTATTAAGCTTAAAAAGCAATTACAATCTAACGACATTCAAAAGCGTTCGTCCGCCCATGTCGTGGTTGGTGGTTTCACTTCCATATACATTCAACATCTGATCTCATGTCGTTGTTTTCCGGCGTTTTGCTTACTTTTAAGCAGCCACGTTAAGGGAGGTGGCAGACGTCTTACAGAATTTTGGCATCAAAGTCTATGCGATAGTAACTCTGCGTGTCTGTCTGTGAAATTATCACAACCAAACAGCTAAACCTATCATGGTGAAATTTCGTGCAGATATATTTAGGTCCTTGTTATTTCAGGCTACATTCCGTATCTCCGCGCACGAGGTAACGGGTAAAATAAGTAACTTAATAAAGCACGATATTATTCGTTAAAGCCGATTAGAAATTAACCACATAAAGTTTAACTATTCCCCGTCCAGTCAAAAGTCCCATTATTTAACCAATAGAAATGTCCATAATCTATTATGATCGTCAGTACAGGAAGTACGGAAAAAGAGGGGGCCCGACCACCTTTCGTTTCCCTAAACTAAAACTTGAAGACAAAGGTTTTCGCTAATCCGATGAACTGTTATAGCAAATGCTATTAACACCGCTAACGTTAGTAGCTTCCTCCGATGAAAAAGTGATTCTTTAAAGACTTTTTTCGTTTTTTTTTTTTAATAGAGGCGCCATACACCATTACCCGCTTTAAGGCGCTCGCCAAAATTAACGAAAGCTTTAGGCCTGTTGTACACGACATGTATTTTAACCGTACGGCAAGTTAACCGTACCATTAACAAATAGTGTCAGCGTTAGATACTAGCAGTTTAGCAACCAAGAAGCACCCTTAGTGATCCTTACAATACTGACAACCGACAATGAACACGCGGTAATTTTCACGCTGAAGAAACATGTGCTGTAGTCACACCGTTGTTTTACAAAAATAAAATATGCAGGATTTTATAATGAACTGTCACTCTAAATCATCCGCGATGGTAAACAAACATATCTTTTTGCAAAGTCGATCTTAACGCATGATTTTAAGTCGTTTTTACAAAGTACATACATATTTGAACGACGTGCATAAAATTTAAATATATTTTTCTTGCGGTCAATCATTTTAAGTTAACACATTGCACATCTTTTATACGGAGAGTTTCGAGACGCTGACTGTGTACTGTTGGCTCTCGTTGTAAATCTATGATACAAACGGCCTTAATGGAACTAACGTTGGAAACACACCGAATTGTATATTATTGTGTTATTACCATAGTATGATACCATGTATTGTGCTAATGATGACAAAATTGAAACTTGTATGACACCGAATCTGACCGCCGCGCGCCTCTACGTTCCCGGCCGCTGGCATCTCTGTGTGAGTTGAGCCTAAAACGCGAGGACTCAGGATCAAAGACCTGCAAATGTTTCACAGAGATGAGAGGTAGGCGTACGACGTACGTGTGTCGCCTTTGTTGCGCCGAGATCTTTTGAGATATTACTCTTTAATTGCAACCCGGCGCGGAGACGTCTCAACATAAGTGGGTAATTAGGGAGTAACAGTTGCCAGTTAATTAGTGGGGATAGCTGTGGAATATATTACAATGTTTTTGGAGTTTGCTCCATATTAAACGATATTTAATGCACCCGTTATCTCCGTTTAGTTTTGCTGACGTCCGTGGTGGGCGGCACCAATCACCAGATCGATAAGAAAAGACGTTGATTATGATGACTTACGTTTGACATGATGGATAAATGGTAAGGTGATGGAGATATCTACGTAGGTACATACGCTTAGAAACCTTACCCTCTATTTGGCTCAGTCAGAATTTTACACTAAGTCCTAACCTTTCATTAGACATTACTTCTGTCATGTCACACGAATGCTATCGTATGAAATTCGATGACATTGTTGTTGTATTGCTTAAAAATCGCGCAATTTCACGACGTACGCTACTTGTTGGTGTTTGGTGTTATAAGCAAATTCGAACCTGTTAACAACAAGATATAGTTGGGTATACACATTGAGCCTGATAGTGGCCAGTACGCATAAATCATCCGTTAGTGTAAACACAACACAAACAGTTAATTGCTTAGATTTTAGGTCGTGTTATCAGTAAACGATTAGACTACACAGGAGACGATTTTCTCTGTGACCTTAATGTTTTATTGCGTAATGGACAGTGATACGAAAGCGAGTAATAGGTTTCACTAAATCTTAAGTGACTTCTGATTCCCATAGACATGACACTAGTCATACATATATACATATCAACATAATACTATTCTTTTTGGCCTCTGTGCACCGTGCACGAAATCTAGAAGTTACTATGACAGCGCGCGGCATTTTTTTTATTGACGCGGGGAAACGCATCTACGCGCCCTCACGGACCCTGGGTGGGGTCCAGTGATGTGTGAGACATGATAGTGCCGAATACCCATATAAAACAACCGCGAGTGCTATCAGTGCCGTTTTTCCTAGTTGCTACGTTACTAAATTAATATTATTACCCGATAAATACACGTTTCAGAGACCAGTCTACAGTGACATACGCATTCCCTATAGTATAATCTGTAGACAGATCAAAATTTATACCAAAGTGTTGTGACATATCATATTTTATCGATTAGAAATGGTCGACCACTGACTAGCTGCGAACCCAAACTTTAGTTATGGTTCATGATAACAATGGCATTGATAATTTGAGAAACGTTTGATTGAGATAGTATCTTTCATTTCATTCTAAAATTAGTAAAATAATTAACAAGTTAGAGCAAAAAGTAGGACATTACATAATATTCATTATATAACTTATAGCAGATGATTGATTTGAAATCACGGTGTGATTATCTTCGAACGTTGCTTAACCTAGTTAAGATGTGACGGAGAACTGGCAATAGCAGCCGTTACTGAAATTATCAATGGCATTGTTAACATAAACCATTATTGGTTCACTCTAATCGTAAGGTCTTTCATCAAACGCGGGACGACAACCTGCACGAAGCCAGGTAATGCACGGAGATCCTTCCCCGACACCTTATCTCTATACGCATCCAATCACAAAGATTCCTGTACGAAATTCGTTCACGCAGCTAGTCAATGATGGACCATTTCCAAATACACAAATATCGATAGAACAGTATATGTCACAGCACATTGCAATAAATTTTGATGGAAAATGTATATGAATATAGGCCTTCACGTAAAACAGTAAACACTTGTTCGTTCGGCTCTCGCTAGCAGTACCTACGTGTATAAATGGGAATGTCATTAAACCTGTTTATCGTGATGTTTATTTTCGTTTGCCCTGTACTAGCCTCGATATGTAAGTCATTTGCTCTAGTGTTGTGCTGAATTAACGGCTGGGTAAGTGTGTAAACATTGCGAGACGGAAGAGTGCTTCTGTAGGAAATATATAATTATATACTACTTATATACTTGAATACCCTTACACTCCGTTCCGATGGATCAGATTGATTCTGTCCGAAGGTGGTGTCAAGATTCTTCACAATGTATGAAGAGAGTAAGGAATGTGGATGCGACATGGCAGGTATATAAAGATTAGTGACAGGTGGCACTCCGTTCTCTCTGCCTGTTGTTGTTGTTCTTGCATTTAGTGCTCGGGATCCGTCCCGGCTTCCCCCTGAGTAACAGGGAATTAATTATCTTGTCAACCTCATAAGAAATCCTGGTTTATGGTTATATTTGTTAAGTTTGTCTCAAAATGACAAGTTTAGATATTTATGTAAATTCGTTAGTAAATGTTTAGAATTAAGAAAGAATATTGATTTGTAAAAAATAATAAGCAATGATGGATCTGGCATAGTGCCAACGTTTAAAGCTCCTATAAAAAATGGGAATAAAAAAAATTATACACTAAAACGTACCTCGGAAACCGCTTTGACCGTTGGGTCGTTCCCAGTGGCGGATCCAGATGGCGAGCAGAGCATTTATGACACAGAGAAAGTAAGCCCTCCTATAATAAACCTAAATTCCCTACAAAAAACTCTCAGTGGAACGGCAAAACGAAATCTAAAGTCTGAATACGCTATTAATTAATCCTAAAATTTCCAGAACTTAGGAGTTCAGTGAAGAATACGGGTTGTGTCGTATGCTAGCTGCTCGAAGAACGACATACGATTACGTCATTATAATCGACTAGCAGTCCGTCCCGGCTTCGCATGAATATTTCACGGAATATGGCAAAAAATCATTGACTTACATAAATATTACAATTATGAATTTTGTGTTCCGCCTCGTAAACATTACACGTTACAATGATAACAAGTGAAATTTAAGACATAACAACGTCTGTCGGGACAGCTAGCTGTCAATACTTTCTGCAGCTAAATTAGTATGTATTTTAATATTTCTTCCGATTTTGGTTCCATTACCGAAATTCTCGTAATTAACAAAACCTTTAAGAAAATTTTATATAGGCTACGTTCACCGCTGATGTAGAAGTCTATTGGTAAAATATTTTTCATACCGGTCCAGTAGTTTCGGAGCCTACCCATTGCAAAACAAACAAACGAATGTTTCCTCTTCATAATATGAGTACAGGTGTACTAAGTAAGTACTAAGGAGTTGTAGAAAAGAAGAGAAAGAGTAATATTTATTATAATCTTACCGAGTACGATCACGGACCCACGCTGATACACGATTCGAAACGCGCAGCTAACGCGTGCTGGAGGCGCATCGGTGCTGCCACGGTGTTGTGCATATCATATAGTACTGCTCTTATGGTCTAAAAGCGCTAAGACGGCACAGAGATGATTTCCTGAGTATTTGTTGTCTTTTATTCATGAGATCTGAAAGATAGAAACGTTATTGTTGATGTAGATTTTAATTTAGTATATTACATACCATGCATTTTCGACCGGCTTTCGCAGTGGTTGTGCTAGAGGTCGCGGGTTCGTATTCCGCCCAGGTCATGGATGTTTATCTACGCATTATATGTATTTCTGTAATGAAAGTCTTGAACATTATACAATTTCTTGAATTGACTAACAATATCAAACATATTTCCGTTGTCTAGTACCTGGAACACAAGTCTCTCGGTACTGGGTGCAGCCCTATAACTTAAGTATTTTATTGAGCTTAATTAGTATATTTATTTGGTAGATCTCGAAAATAGCATTATAATTTAATTGCACCATATTTTGAGCGTATTTTATGTTATTTTAAGTTTTCCATAATACTGTGTTTTTGAAAAATAAAAAAAAAATATATAAATAAGCTTAAAAAACTAAAAATATAATAAAGTCCAAGCACCATTTCATTACTTACATTCCTACCATTGAAAGTTTACAACGACAACAGGATAACTGTTAGAATATGGTGAATATATTTTTTTTTTACAAACGCCGAGGTCCATTAAAATTCTTTGCCATATACGCACCAAATCGATGGCAAAAAATAACAAGTATGTGTTCCCGTTTGTGCGACTATGAACTGCAGTTCAACGAAGCTACATCTTAGGATAGGGTTGTCAACGTGACACTTTCTACAGTCAATATATACTTTTGTTCATTATTGTTATACAAACAATCCGTCTCGACTTCGCTGCTGAGTAATTTATTACACATTGCTAGGAAGAGGTAGTGTCATGCAGCATAGGACGAGGTAGTGCCTTGTATAATGCATGACACTACATCCTTCTATGCAACGGAATTGGGCCGTCACGACCGGGGAGGTGCCTCTCGCTCACATAATACCGTCGTAAAGTGACATCTTCAGTATCGCGTTTCGTGCGGTTTGTGTAGCCGGTGGCCTATGGGGGTGGGGAGGAGGGCAACGCATCGGCATAATAATAATTATGAGATGTTCATGGGCGTTGGTATTCGTAAAAGGGCTCAGATTTCTCATTTGTCACCTATTCTATATATATAAAAGTTTGTTATATATAAGACTTTGTTTTATATATAAAAAGATTTGCACCAACAGCGTCCCATTGCTTATCGACGTAGCGTGATGGTAGATAACCTAAAAGCCTTCCTCTATAAATGCGCTAGAGCTTCTAAGAATTTAATTATTTAAGTATTAGAACACTGAAATAATTATTTAAATGGCACCACTACTTCAATTAGTACGTTCAAATAAACAAACTTTTCACCTTTATAATGTTAGTATAACTACGTGATAACGATCAATTCGATTTATCCTTATGGTTAACGCTCATTAACATCCTCACAACCAGAGACTATGCAGCCCGGGCCTTCTTCAAACTGTTGCTCACAAAAACCTATCCGGACTGTGCCCGAAGGTAAGTGCTTACAGAACAAGGAGTACATCAGAACAACCATGAAATTAATCTATTCCACCCGCTAAGGCCTAGGCTATTTGGAACAAGAACCTACCATAGGATCATGTTGGCCCAACTGGACTGCAACGCATTATTGCACCTTTTTATGACTTTCTATTTTCTAATGATACTGATTTAATATTATATCAAAGAAACAAAATTTACAAATCATTCAATTTGTCAAATGGCTCGATAAATTCTTATTTCTGTGCGGTTCCAATTATCATCATTAATTTGCATAATGTTCGTGATGAATAGTTAATTATTTATCGACAAGTCAAAAGTGGCGATAAGCGAACTGGTCACGAGCAACTCGGATTCCACTTCAAATTAGTGGGGAGAGACGATATCCGATTAGCTGTTGCGGTGAAATATGATTGCTACGTGTGCTCGTCAGACAACGCAACTAGGTTGGGTTTCCGAAGAAGGACGGAGGCGACGCTGAGAGAAACCGATGTGCATCCTGATATGAGAGTGGTTGTAATAACTTATTCCGCATCACGTCAGTTTGGTTTTAACATTGCTCTGCTCTGACTTGGTGTTAATTTAAATAGATTTGGCCCACCACTTAATAACAACGCTATCATTGCCCGAGAGAAATGGTAATAAGACTCTATATGTGAGGGTGAAGTGTGTGATGCTGTCAACCCTATTCGGTCGGTGTAATGTCTCTTCCCAAAATGGCATGACCGGATCGAGTGGCCTCAGCGGTCACGGCTACAGCTTCGTTCCATGTCAGCTGCGCGCCGTCTCATCATCATCGTGCTGGTGATAACTAATAGACGAAGATGTTTACTTTACCATACATCTTAGATAAAGTATGAAATGCCTAAATGCGTTAAGCTTTGTCGTGGCCGTGGAGCTCATTAGCCAAAGGTAAACCCACACATCTTGGAAGAAGCCAATTGAACCAAGGTAGCTGTACTATGTATCCGTTCGTAAGAAGAGGTGACTAAAGGAGGGGGAAGTGCCTTCGCGCAGGGAACGTGGGGTGAGGAAATGATCCTTACCCCATTGAAGCTGGTGTAGTTGTCGGGGCAATCTCTCTGGCGACTTCGTCGGTCCGCTCAGTCACTAGGTCTTTTGCGGTGGTTTCAGTGGGAGCCGCACACCACCGGACCCCACCCAGGAGCTTAATTGCAGCCGGACTGGGCCGGCCCTAACGGGTTTTGAGTTTTGGGGGCCACGTATCATTTATACTTATTGGAGACACAACAAAAGTAAAAGTAATGCGTGGTGCCATCTTTTTTGACGTTTGCTTGTCATGCTGCATATTTTTGCAATTGGGCCGCACGACCGGGTAGACGTACGCTAACACGATACCGGCGTAAAGTGACATCTTCGGAGTCGCGTTTCCTGAGATTTGTGAATACCCGGTGGCCTATTGGTGGAGCATGGAAGGTGGGCAACGCATCGGCATAGTAATAATGGGGAAGGCATCGTCCCAATACTATAAAAAAGTGATGGTATTATTATTTAAATATTAAAAATGACTTGTAACAGTTGGTGTCGTCAGTACGTATTATAGCGAACTTTAGCAATATTGTAAATGTAACGGGCACAGGTAGGTGTTAGTATAAACGAATAACGGATAAACAACTTTTTATTTTTAGTACAAGTTAAAGATTTTTCCTACATCTCTAGCATTACACTTAAGTGTTACCTCGGCTACAAAACGGGGAAAAATAGCAATACATTTTTATGTAAGACGCTAACAGTTGCGGGTGCAGAAGGGCTACCTTACGCTTAAGGCTTCTTCTAACGTGGGTGTGCGGGGCTACGACCCGCACTTGGTCCGTTTGTATTATTGTTCAGAGCTACCGAGCTCTACCAGTCACAGCCTTATTGGCAGGCCTTGGGTCCGAAATAATCATAGAGACCTTCCTTTTCGCCCAAAATATTGATGTGTTTAGTTTACGCGAATTTTACTCATTACAATAAAACTACTTATACGGATTTTATCGCGGTCTATTCAATTATAGCTATACTAGCCTAGCCTCACCTGGACATCTGACATCCCAGTCCACCAGTGATCATGGCTATAAATCTTCTGAAATGTCGGGCAAGTTAAATAATGATGTTAATTATTTTTAATGTAACGAGCCGAAATTTTGCCATGCAAATTAACATTTCATCTAACTGTATGCATTCATGCAGCATGTCGGTCTCGGATTTTATAAGTAGCCGCATTTTATTACGGCTAGCCAAGGTTCAAAGACAGCGCCGTTTATTTACAATCCAAACACTTGACCGAATTTCATACTTGTATCGCTCACTATCACTGTCTAAAATCAAGTTTTTCGTTGGGGCTAAACATCAGCAGCCATATTGAAGAACGTCTCACATTTACAATCCGGGTAATCGTTGGCTCACCACGAATCAAAACGGCCCTGTTTATGAAAGTGGCCACGGCCAGCCACTTGTAGTACGGCAATTTATGCGATCCGTTTAACATTTAACCGTAACGTACGCACGGCTATCTACAAATCGGCAATACGAGTATTCAGCCCCGTAGTCCACTTACAACATTGTTGTACGCAAATGTTTGCTATGAACAATAGCTGGCTTTATCTTCAAACGATCGATAAATCAAATTTAGAAAATTTATAGACTTTGTGATTGTTGCATTGCAGCAGAAACATGGGACATTCTTATTCACTAACGGCAACAAAGTCTGGAAGACTTATATACGACGGTAGTACAGCATTCTCAAGCAAGCGCTAACATGAAATTTTATGGGTAATGGTTTAAGTGTTTTTTATCTGTACTTTAATACTAGTATTATTAATAAACACTTCTTTGTATGTTTGCACTGAATAGGCTCCGAAAGTACTGGGCCGATTTAAAAAGCTTTTTAACATTATTTTTCTATATTATCTCTGATGAACACAGGATATTTATAACATATCCTAAGAGTTATTGATCATTACTCAAACTTCGATAATGTATCCGAAGGTGACACATAAAGTATCAAATTGAATCCTTATATCGCAGCTGCAGTAACTATTCATATCTAGCTGCCCCGACAGACGTTGTCCTGTAATAAATTGGATTTGTTGTCGTTGTAGCATACTATTTAAGAAACCGGAATTAAAATTTATAATTTCTCTGTATCCAGCAGTGGACGCCGTCTGGCTGATGATAATGATGATAGATTATTTTACCATACCTTTTAAAATGCCCGTGCGACGTCGCGACTGACTGCTAGTATATAATAAAGACAAACGTTTTAGTGACTATTAGCCACGACCTGCCCACAGCTGGGCAGCTGATGGTCTCGTCTCCGACACTTCTTACTCTCCGGTCCTGTGCATCCCGTTTTCACGTTTTCCGGTAATGGTTGCGATGTATATCCACCGTGTCAATGATCTAGTCGCAGAGCGATATCCATCCCTTGGTCTCCACACTGCATACAATAATATATATAATCTCAGTGGAATTGTAAAATACACATCCATACAACCAATGGGTAGGCTTAATCAGCGTTGTCCTCCTTTGTTCTCCCCTCTAATGCGCCACCGGCTAGTCACAAACCGTACCTACTTTGAGTTGTGAGTGCTGTACGGCAATATGACACGATAGAGAGGTACCTCCCCGCTAGTGAAATCAATAGACAAATCAGACAAACTCGCAGATCACACCAATAGCAAATGTTTTACAACGTAAAAATATTTCTCGTCGAAGCATGAAAACGTATTTGTTTGCTTATTTTGGTGAGAGTGCGCGACGCGCATACAAACGCGGATAATTCAAATCGTGTGTGCAAAGTTACCGACGCCATATCAGTTATAACTAGGGTTGACTCAAGCTATATTTTGTTGGATGTTTTCGATGGTATAGAATTATAAATGTATTGTCTTCTCCTTGCGATCGTATACACGTTTTATATGATGTTATACTGGGCCAGTTCGACAGTGCTTGTGTTCTGTGCGCTGTGAGACTTGGGTCAGACTTTAGGATAGGCCGTACAGTCGAAACTCCCAATCGATATTTCGAATCGTCACCATACATCTTCACGTCTACGATCGTTGTGTTGTTTACATAGTTTCGTATGAATTTTCTTGACGAAATCCCGAAGAAGAAAATTATTTCGAATAGAAATTCTGACATGGTTAGTCCAAATAACCAGTTCGACTTAAAAAACTTTAAAAGGTCATTCGTTTATTTTTTTGAAGCAGGTGTCCCTGCGTAGTTCGATCGGCCCTGGAACAAGGCTGTATGCGGCCGGTCTTAGAAAGAGCAATATTCTACTGCAGTATATTTCTTATATATGATATATTTACCGTCTAGGTTAATTTCTTAGATTTATAAAGAAAATAAATTTATTTACGTTGCCCAGTACCGGTAACACGTCCTTACGGTACTTAGCACAGGACTGGGCCTAGGTATGTATCGATAGGTAAATCAGGGTTATACTATTCAAAAAAACAAGCTCCTAAGTTATTATTTGCATTAATTATGCATTAAGCATATGTTGAGAATGTTGCGTCAGCCCTGGCCGGGGGATGTCGTGCCTCTTAAATATACCAAGTATACGTATATTGTACCTGTTTTTCATGCGCGTATAAAAACATTATGACGAGCGTTTGTTTTTATTGTAGCTTGTTGACAGCTACAATCACGTCACCCAGTGCCCCGGTGCTCGCGTGCTCGAGTAACGAGTTTAAATTTCAAGAAGCACCAGAGAACAGATTGCACGACACAAAATGTGCTGCATTAAAAAGTGATCATTAAGATGGGAAAAAATGTCTCCTCTGTTTTTAAATAAACTTACAATCCTGTAATTCAGAGCTTCGTCTAGGTCTATATATTTTCTTATGTAATTCCGTGGTTAGCCGCGCTTAGAAGACACGATTGACTGGCATACTCAGATCGTGGCAGGCTATGTCCTGCTTCCGCGAGAAGGATTCCCTAAAATTATCAAAAGAAACGTAGGTATGTTCGTTGGTTAAGAGACCGGGCAATAAGTAGTTATTATCTTCAAAGCGTATCCCAGGCGCCGCCCCGGTTAAACTCTTTGACTCGAAATCATGAAGGCAAGCGCGAGATGCTACCTCGTAACAACTAGGCCCGTCGTGCTGGTTTTATTAAGAGAACATGTAAACTACCCCGTTTTTAATTACGAACATTATACAGATTTTTGTTGATAACCACCGGCGGCTAAGGGTACCATTTATAAAAATAGCTGAATGTCTTTATATGTGTATTTTACACGTATATAGATTACAAAAAAATATTGTAAATGTAATCTACAATTGATCCATTTGGAGCCAATGGCATATGTGATGCTTGTAGTAACAGGGACTCTCAAAGCACCTGGTAACGGTAATATTTTCATAAGTGTTACAAATTAAATCTGTTACAGATTTATCAACGTAACGTCTATAACGTTTCCATTTTAAACTCTTTAAACCTGGTTCTACAGTTTCATTCGCTGTTGGATTTTCTTTGCCTAAATGGAAAGAGACGGCTAGATAGGCAAAGTCTATTTCTATGTCAATCTAGACCTTATTGGCTGTAACTGTTATTATTACACTAGTGGTATTAATACGCTACTGGTATTTTTGCAAATAAAATCCAAGTTATGTCACTTTATTTCTGTAACAATATAAAAAACATAAATGAAAACAAAGAGTGTTGAAAACATTATTCGTTTGCCACTGACTCCAGTACTTCTCTAGATAGTAGTACGCTTATAAAGTGAAGCAACACTTGGACCGGATAGTTCCCGGCCGGCACTTGAAGCCTAAGCTCAGTACAAGGTCTTGGAACGGTGTCAAGATCTCACCTGTGTTTGAGACCTAGATGAATTTGTTTCAATTAAAAATTCTTTTAACGAACATTCTTTTTTTGGACCTGTAAAATAAAAAAAAGTTTTTTTCGATTACAATTTTCAGCAATCGCATCAAATCACCACTTCCGACGGGCCTCTGGAAACTGTAACTTACCGCAGTGACATGTGAGCAGCGTGGTACTTACTTATTGCTATAAATTAGCTTTCGTGTATTGCTTGGGCTATGTCGGTGGGCGATTGTGATATTCTAACTGACAACGTATTTAAAATGAGATCGCGCGTGTGATACAATTGTAAGTGGGTGTTTTTTCGTGAAGCGCCTTTCTCACGCATTTATTAGGTAGGCGTTATGTATAATTCAGAGCGCGAGGTAACGTGTGGAATGCTAAGAGTGTTTTAGTGACTTGAAGAAGATTAGGCCGAATTTTATTGCCTGCTGAATGGAGTGAAGTTGGGGTTTTATCGGGTATGCTAGCAGTCGCAGCCTTATGGTGACTAGGGTGACAGGTCCAATTTTACGGTAACGACGTCAAGTATCGGCTAGTCCTAATTCTTAATGTATGTGCTCTGGATAACCCTGGATAAACACTGAATTGAAACAGTATTGGTACGACACGACCGAGGAACCTCTCGCTCACATGATACCGTCGCCAAGTGTGGGCTGCACTGCGTGTTTTGTGAATTTCCTGTTGTGAAGGCAACATGCCTGCAACGATTATGCGGACGTCTATGGGCGGCAGTCATTATTAGACTTTGACTGCTCGTTTGCCACTCTACACTACAAAAGGATTCCTATCCTCCGGTTTACTTGTTATAATAAATCCATCAGATATTCGTGTTCAAAATTTCAATACACGTATCGAACTGCAGTCCGCACCGTTCACTAGTTATGTACCCGCGATTGCCACTAGCGGGTGCGAGGGTCGATAGAGCTTGTAACAGGAGTCGACAAATGACTTACATAGTATTAAATGCGAAAGTGATTATATTGCCGATCATAACAAATAAAATAAAATATTTTAAGTGGTAGTAAATATTAGTGTGATATATTTTTGGCTCTCACACGACAATAAAAAACATAGGAAAATCAATCCAGCGTAGGATGATAACACTACACCAACAGCTGGATATCTGTGGACATGAAAAGCAAAAGATAAAGAGTTTGTGGAAATTGCTGGAGGAGGCCTGCGTGTCCGAAAGATACACAGACTAACAGTAAATAATTAATAATACCTAAAGATTTTCTAGGTGTTCCGATGCCATTGGCGTCCCAATAATTAATAGATTATAATCTTGATTAACATGGCCTCTTAATTTATCTGGTCCGCAAGTTTGCGGTAGCTCAGCCAGCTCACGTGCTATGTCGGGTATTTCTTTATCGGATAGAATCCGTAACGCAGTCAGTCGGCAGAGTACTAAAGTATCCCATATCACGCGAAGAATAAGCTCGCTGAAGTGGCAATGTGCTGCTCACACACTCAGAAGATCATATGGCAGATGGGCCACTAAGGTTCTGGAGTGGAGGCCGCGTTTAGGAGAATAAAGTGCTGGTCGACCGTTCACCAGGTGGGAAGACGCTCTCCGTGCAGTAGCCGATCCAGGATGGATGCGAGTAGCAGGAGATCAGTCGTCCTGGCGGTCATTGTAGGAGGCCTATGTCCAACAGTTGACCGAAAAGGGCAGATAATATTTTTTTTTAATAGAATAGGGGACAAACGAGAAACCAGAGCCCTTTTACGATTACCGACGCCCAAGAACATCCACATAATTATTATGGCGATGTGTTGCCCTTCTTTCCCCCACCCCTTCCAATGGGCCGCCGGCTACTGACAAACCGCACGAAACGCGACACTGAAGATGTCACTTTATAGCGGTATTACGTGAGCGAGAGGTACCTTCCCGGTCGTGCCGGCCCAATTCCGTTGCACAGGAGGATACCGTCCAGTACAGTAGTGTCATGCACTACGCACGGCACTACCTCATACATGGCCTCCTGAGCTGCGCGGTGCCTCCAAGAACCTCTCCCAAATGATGTGGACGGTGATGATCTTGATTAACATAAAAATCCCTTCGAAGTCAGAAATAATAAAATTCTCCTCTTTTCCGCGTGGTACAGTTAGTACCTTTCTAATTTGGAATATGCCTACTAGAATACGCTTAAGCCTAAAAGTAATATTAAATAGGAATTATATGCTTCTATTATATATTTTTTGGTTTTTACAAAGTATCAAGACAAGATTGTTAGTTTTTCATTTATAAATAGGATGCGATAGCCACTTTTTCACACACAATTCTAAAGAAGTTTTAACGAATAAGACGATTCAAGATGAATACGAAATGAACTCCCCCACAAATTTTAATAAATCTACTTGTTTATGGCGGTGTATTTTACAGTCGTTCCTGACGCTGTGCTTACTTTACAGCTTCACGAAGGAGTCTTCACACGTTATATACTTTATTTATTGGTACGCGATAATAACCGCATTGCATCTGTATACATTGTTTTGTTCACTTTGTAATAATTTACTCAACTGACGCTCATTGCAATAAAACGACTTAAACGTATTAAATGCCATGCGATTAAGTAATATAAAACTTATGTATCTTATGTATATGAAGGATCCGTGCCGATAAGCAACATGGTAATGCATATTATAAACTATTTTAGTAATTTTCACTAAATGTTTTGCACCAAATAGAAACGAGCAGATGCATTGTAATATTGTATAAACTATAATACAATACCAATAACATTTCACGCAAATTTATTACAAAATAGGGAACAACCGAGCAATCGATTAACATAGCAATTGAAACAGTTACATAACATAGTTCACTTACAAGCGGTTCGTCCGTGACACGTATAATACCCGCATCCATCAATTTGCGCTCAATAAAACGTCGATATACCATGGCGCATCACTATCTCTGTTTATAAATGCGCTAACATGGAGCATTAATAGGAAATATTACGAATGGAATGGAGATTTACATCGAAAGCACAGTTCGTAGGGATGGTGATTTTTAAAGTGCATTCAAATTTATAAGATAGTCAGTCACAGGTGGATGTGTTTTTGTTTATTATTTCGGACCTGAAATTATGCTGCGGAATATATAATATATACACAGCTTTTGATACTTCTAACAAGAATCTGATCCGAATGCTTTATATATATTAGTGGCGGTACGTCCCGGCTTTTCTCTTGAACATCACGGGCCGTATTGCTACCTTGACAAACTATAACTCAAACCTCGGGAATCGCAGTGAAAACCGGATGAAAATCCATTATATCCGATAAAAGTGTATGTAAATTTAATTCTCTCAATAAACGTCTTCTTATTCTTATAAATTCGATGAAGTAGATACATACAGCTGTTTGTGGGCTTTGTTTTATATTCTTTATAGATTATATGCCCAGTGTCATCCGAGCGTCAAGACGCATCAATCAACACATGATACGTAAAATCCATCAAGCCACTTAACATGTAGCAGTGAACATAGAAGTCTACACTTAGTTACATACAAACAAACGTACTAAAAACATTACCCTATTGATTGATTAAATAGCTAATTTATTAGTCATTTCCATGACAGCTTAGACTCTTGGATAATTTCGACGCTAAACGCGGATTTACCTACCTTTTTTTGTGGACCCGGGAAACGCATTTACGCTTCACCGGCCCTGGATGGGGTCCAGTAGTGTGGGACTCGCGGCACATGATCCTCTCCACCTCCACAGATGCTGTTGCCCAGTACTACAGGACAACCTCACCGACTTTGGGACAGTGCAATGGGGTGTGGTTCCCATCCTCGCCCCTTGCTCGGTACGCAAAAGCGCCACCTCTTGTTGCTCTTAGGTCCCCTCTTCTTATAAGAGGGGTACCGAGAGCGATTTCGCCTCCTGATCTTTAAGCCCCCTCTTCTCACAAGTGGGGTGCAAATATCCCCCCTCGGTTCAATTGGCTTCGCCTGTGTTCACCCTCATGCTACTAAACCCCACCGCCACGACAAGGCTCGAACCATGGCGGGGGACTTACCTACCTTACCTTAGTAAGAGGTAGTGCCATGCTGCATTGCAGCGGAATTAGGCCAGCACGACCGGAGAGGTACCTCTCGCTCACATGACACTGGCGTAAAATGATATCTTTGGTGTCGCGTTTCTTATACTGAAAAAAAAACTTGCTTATACTGATATTAGCATCCGAATTCATATCTAGTGGGAATTTAATCGCACATATATGTTTAGGAAACGGTCCAACTATCGGCCGCTTAAATGTAACAACGCGTGTTCGCCCTTAATATTCCGTCCGGTTAAACTGTCGCAGTTAACGAGGAGATATTCGGTACGGCTAGAAGGGTCGCAGATGAACTTTACTCTGTCATATAGTTCAATTATGTAAGCCGATTACGAAACTTTATTGACAAACGGCTGTAGTCTGAACTTGTTGAGGCGGATTCTAAATTACTTTGTCCTACCGCAAGCCATCAGTTTTAGGTTTCGGTTTAAAAAAGGAATTGTTAAATTTAAATTAGTTAATCACTTGAAATGATTTAAAGTTTTATAAGAAATTGCCTGATGCTAAAACTAGCATGGGAGCTAATGAGTGGAACGAGTGAGCGGAGCGAGCGCGCGGAGCGAGCGCGCGGCGAATGCGTTTCGGGCGCGCAACGAACACGGCGCGTTCGAGCAGCTATTTCGTCGCGGGCGACCAACGAAATCCTGTTGCTGTTAATACTTCAAGGAAGTAGGAGTCGAATTCGCAACAGCAGTATCTCCTCCTACCTGTATTTTACACAGTGTTCACAACCTAAAATGAGGCAATGATAGTTCCAGGACCGTAAAAATATCGTGTATAGCAATAAATTGACACAGAATTATCGTACTTACAAAGATGTGCTCAATTAATAAATAAAACGTATTAACCTAACATTCAGGTTTCCTCCACAAGCAGAAAAAAAGGAAATTAATGCTCTTTGAGTAAAGTTTTTCGCTCTGTTCCCTATCAGTGTATGATAATTGCACACAACAGCCAAAATTAATATGCGTATGGTACACCGTACGTAGGCATGAAACTATCGGACGGTTGGGAGCACTGATTTTACGTCGTTAATTCGCTAACACCAACATTCTCCGCGCGCCCGCGACTTGTTCGCTCTTTAACCGCGACGTGGTCGTGACGAATTCGCTACGGGCACGCCACGCCCGGAATAATGCTCACAAACCGCTAGTGTGATCATGTTTTTACATTGGACAACCGTTAACACTTAAAACGAAGAGGTAAAATGTAATGCCTAAATCATCTACGGTTTCTCAAGAATGGATTTAACGTGGGTGAAACGGCGGGGCACAGCTAGTAATGATATAAATGTGTTTTTTCTTCGATAAACACATTATGCCAGTGTTATCACAGTTCGGAGATCAGATGTCGCCTCCTTGAGATGCGAAAGTAAATATTTAATATCTTATAATGTATCGTATCTACTCATGTCCACCACCTTTACCCTCAACGAAAAATAATATAAAGTATTATTACAAGAAAAATAATATAAAGTATTATTGTAATAATATAAAATATTGTTACAAGAAGTAATAAAGTCTGTCCCGATGGAAGGTACCTACCATGACATGATTAGTGTAAATTATCTAAGTATTTCTAGTATAGCTCAGAGTGCAGAAAAGAAAGCACATGGGTAATATGGAAAATATAAGACAAGAGCTGCCCTATTCTGAAAAAAAAAAACGATCGGCCAAGTGCGAGTGGGACTCCCGCCGAGGGTTCCGTGCTATTGTGGCATTATAAGTTTATAAAAGACCATCCGTCTATACGTCTGTCAAGAGTACCTTTCCTATTTTTTTAGGTGTTAAATAGGTTTTGTTGTTAGTATTATGCTTAGGCAGTGTTATGTTACTTATTAGACATTGAAATAAGTAATATATATTATGCCCATCCATATCTGCACAGATCAAATAATACCACCGTATCCGTTAGGTATTCTGAGACTACCGCGCGTGAGTTCTTTCACCCGTCTGAAGGGGAAGGGGGTACGGGCCCTCCAGTCATGACCCTCTCCATGAGCCAAATGTTCACGTCAGCGCCGACGCCATTTTAGCTACCGCGTGCGAGCCGCCCCAAATGTCAGTCTCGGGGACCAAGAGGGACCGAGAGGAGGGCTCTCAGTCCCTTTGGCCATTACATTAATAGTTAAATTAGCTGCTATAAACACTCCTATCGGGAGGCATTGCACCCATCTACGGGAGAGTGTGCGGTTGGTCCCTCTTACGAACCCAACCTTAATCTCGTCATCAGTCGAGCACTCATAGCAATCCGATGAAGATGTATTGGGCTTCTCTTCGCTGCCACAGAATAAGTTCAGATCCACAAAAAAAAATGACCGTGTCTGATTGAATTTCGACAACTGGATTAATAACAATATGTTTCTCGGGTAAACGTAACAATAGCTATACAGTTTCCAATAAGCTTGCCTTGATTGAATCTAGTAAAAAATGTGAAAATGTAGTTTTTTTTTTGTAAAAACTGTTATAATTGAACGTTGCACGATTGCGAGGTGCCGTCAGACGTGAAAAAAAGTGACAAATATTGTTGCGCTTCTCGTTTGAGTTTTATTGGTCCGGTGAAAAAATTGAAAAAATAATGTCTAGCACTCTATTGTGACTGTGGTTTGGACAATGTTTTTTCGAAACGAAAGCAATAAAATCCGAATAACCCGAGATAGTGTGCTCCCGTTATTTCAATTCTTATCTTCTTCATCATGGACTTATCCCGTTTCTATATCAAATGATATCATGGGTGGCTAACTAATGTAGGAGATTTGTCGAGGGCGCCAGTTTTTACACAGAGTGACTGTCATTTGATGTCTGCTACCCAGAAGGGAAACTAGGCCCACTACTAGATTAGGTCGAACGATAGACGAATCCGGGTTTACTTACGATGTTTTCCTGCACCGTAAGAACACTCAGTATTCAAGTTACAGAAACACATTGGTTGGCGAAACGTACTTGAACCAACGGAATGGAAGTCCGAAATGCTAACCACTTGACCACGGAGGCTCTGTACTACCATACTTATCTACAGAATGATGCTGTAAGGGTCGAGAGTAGATGGCAGCAATATTAGTGTGTATTGCAAATTGGACCGGTACGACTGCGGTACCTCTCGCTCACATGAAACTACCATAAAGTGACGGCTATAGGTACCGATGCGTTTTGTGCATTTTATGCGTTTCTGCCTATAGTACGAGAGTAGAGAAGCAACACTTCACACAATTTGCAATGTCTATGAGAATCGATAGTCATCCAAATGTTCAGACCTCTCGTTTTCCCTTTATAAAATAATGACTTATAGAGCTACTAGCACTTTTCATTATTCAGGAAGGGGTAATGCCACGCTGCATAGCAGGAGGAAATGCCATGTATGGTGCATGGCACTACATCCTCCTATGCAACGGAATTGTGAGTAGCCGATACTGTAGCTAATTGTGAGTAGCCGATAGGGGGTGCTATTATCCCATCTGCGAAACAGTAGTAGTGCGTAGTCATCAAAAGGTTCCGATTGCTCGGTTGTCGCCTTATGTTGTAAAACAAAACTTCCCCCCAGCTTCGCCCGTGAATTACGTGCGCCCAATTATACACTAAAATCTTCTTTGGCAATCGCGCTATTTACTATATTTATTTTTTATATACCTGTGAAAGCCGTAAGAAAGCCTGTTTAGTAGATTTTGAGAAAGTTTATTATGCAGACAGCTTTCGTGTACTTTATTTTTATATAAAAACAAAAGAAGAAATATTAGGCTGTATCAAAGCTTAACGCTCAAAACTGTTATTTCGATACATCTTCACTTTAACATCGAAGCGCAGAAGGGTTCAGCTTATATCAATATGTTCCACGTTCCATGTAGTACGCCATAAATACTTGAAATATGTCGACTTGGGTCCTCTAATGAAACAGTTAATATTCATATTACGCGGAGGGGTCACGTTACGTTGGCGTCCATTATAGATTAGTACATACATAAATAATTTATGATTGTGTGTCACAGCCACCGGCTACGAACAACGACCATATTATAATTAGGAGTAAAACAGAGACAGTTATGTGACCAAACAAATTTACATGAGATTGAGTCATGCAATAAAAGGAAAAGATGTACACATCTTTTCCTTTGGCGCTACAGCGCCATACTGCACGCCTTTCAGTGTGCACTGTGGAACTGGGCCGGGGCGCCCAGGAAAAGGACTCTCTCTAACTTAACATCGACGTGAATCAAAGTGGATTGTTCTTGCGCTTTTTATGTACTTTAGATTTTTATTGTAAAAATACCATATAATAGGTATATAAACATCCATGACCTAGGATTCCCCGCGACGTCTAACGACGTCACGGTACGTACTAAGCCAGCCGGTCGTCGTATACGTCCTCCATATTCTCTCTTGAGATGCTCATCACTGTGTGCCAGTTGCAATAATGCAGCGACCTTTAACGCTTCGTGTTGACGTGCAAGTGCACTCGACAACGGACAGACGACCGTAACATTGACATTTGCGATATGCGGCCGTCGGACGCGTGTCTGTTACAAGGCTGGTGGAAACATGGTTCTCACAATTAAAGTGTAGTAATTGTCATGGTTGGGCTATAGAAGTAGGTTTACAGCTTCTTGTATTAGAGAGAGAGAGAGAGAGAGTGAGGGAGGAAAATTACAGTTGTTTTTTTTTTATGATATAGGGCAAAAACGAGAAGGTGTGTAGTGACTACCGCCGCGCATTGACATCTGCGAGACTAGGCATGTTAAAGACGCGTTGCCGGCCGTTAAGGAATAGGTATGCTCTTTTCTTGAAGACCTCTAAGTTGTATCGGATCGGATATATCGATGGAGGCAGCTGGTTCCACAGTACAGTTGTGCGCGGTAAAAAGTGGCGTTTAGACCGCAATGTTGTGGATTTACGGACATCCAGGTGATGAGCGTGGAACTTAGAGTTTTGTCGCGATGTCCGAAGGTGGGATTCTGCTGGTAGTATTAAGCCGAACATTTCCCCGGAGCATTCCTCATAAAAAAACATGGTCATCAATAATGCAAGATCGTTCAAGAGAAATTTATATAATGATAGATTACGGCTCAAACAAGATTCAATGGGATGTCTGTTGCGAAATAGTACCTAGCACAAGATTATTTCATTACTTTAAACAATTTTTTCCCAGAACTATATTCATTTTTTTTTGTTCCAGGTTAGTATTCATGAGCTGGGCAGATTACGGTCTTCATGACAAGCCTCCTAATTCATTACAATGTTGTGTAAGTCGACTGCGGAATTTGATTCCAAGTACAATCTAAACCAGCGCGGCGATTACTCCAAATGTCACAGTTGGTTCTCATGACACGTGTTTATTCCATGAAGATGGTTGGTTGTTTTTGGCTCAATTTCGAACAAACCAGACAGTTTTGGTGCGCTTAAGAAACAGTGAAACATGTTGAAACAATTTGGTGAGTCTTTTGTGAATACTTTTTGGAGTGGAACTGTTGCAGTTGTTGGCAGTTTTTGTTAAAAGAACTATGAAAGTTTCGTCGCACCGATGTGATCTGGTGTTAATTACAAAATTGCTTGTAACACGATTTTATTTGGTTTCATCTTGTGATTTGGAATACTTTTATGACGTCATATATGAACGAAAAGATCTTGTGTGTTATATAATTTGAAGGAAGTTCCTGATTTCTGCCATTCATTTTAAAACAGATGGATGGAGTATGGTCCTTAGCAAAAACTGTGTAACAAAGACTTACAAAATTATTTTTAGTCACCTGTTTATTAATTACAGGAATGTACGTAATCATATTACATTGTAATACTGCCCACTACTATTATAATAATATATTCCCTGGACATGTAAGCAAAAAGGTACGTCAGTTCTTTCCTTCATAAGGGACATGCTATTCGGCCTTCAGTCCACGCCCAAGGTCTCTCGAATGTATTTATCCATTATTTTAGGGTGTACCTTACTAAACGTTTACCAAGATTACAGCGAACCTTTTAAAATACTGATCCAGTGGCATATGTGGTCGACTAGGACCAAGTGGTGTTCAACTACAATAATCGTCCTAGAAGCTTATAACACAGGTGGCCATAATACCCAAGATAGGTGCCAAACAAAAATCTGTTTACAACCTCCAATTTGTACACTAATCATCTTCAATATAACTTTAGAATCTAGTGTCCAACCTCAATTTTGTTTTCCCAGTAGACTTGTTCGATGTTTATCGAGTTTTGTAACTAGGTATAAAACGCTTTTCTAATAATAAAAAGTGGTAGTTTCCAAAAAAAGGGATAGACGTACTATCCAGTTACCTGAAAAAAGGATAGTACGTCTGACAAGTATTTCACATCATGTAGCAACTTTTGGAAGTATTTTATTTCTGCCAGACTTTAAGCACATTCTGTCGAAAATAAAACTAAAAAGATACTTTTTACTGTTAGCTTATAAAGTACTTGTACTCCTTTCTATTTGTTCAATAGTTTAATTTTCATTGTATTAATTTTGTCATGGGTTGACTGGGGTGGGATTAGTTTCAATGGCACTTTATACATTTACGCCATTTCCTAAGTCCGGAGTCATTTCCTTTTCCATTATCATTCGATTGGAGATTCTTGGTCCCGAATCAACGACAACAACATCTTCGCGTCAGTTACACAGAGAACGCAGATCGGTGGCGTCGAAAACCGGTGTTAGGTATCATGCATTGCATGCCCACCTACCTTATGATGAATCTAACCAATTTGACGCAGCCTAAAGGCACACTATGTTATCTTACTTCTATTTATAGTTCTGTTTTAAGCCATCGTAGATGTCTTTAGTGTTGTGGACAAATAAATGTTTTCCTCTTTCTTCTTTCCCTAATATGGTAGGTAGGACGAACCGAGTCCCACGTGTCACGGTTCCTACAGGTTTATCTTGCTTCCTCCAAAATCATTGATCCGATTTAAGAATCGAATTTAGTCCGATTTGAGAATCGAATCTAGTTCTGTTCTGTGTGTTAAGGATTCTCAAAGACGTCACATTCAAACAGCTTCTGTGATGCCTTTGATAAAGATGTCTCCCGTTTTTCGTCATCAAGCCTATATCGTTACTATCGTCGTTAAACTGAAATGTAGCCGCCTCTGCGAGCCGTGGCAATGATAAATGTGTCAATTGTCGTCGCAGGACGTCGCGGCTGGTCAAATATTGTGGGACAAATCGAGTGTACCACTTGACAGATGCCGGGACAGCTCCGGTACAGTCAGCGATGTTACGGATTTTATTTATTGCCTCTTTCGCCCTTTTTCTGGGTCACAAAAGCAATAGAGACGTTATTAATCTTTTTTTTTTTCAATATGAAAATAGTGGTCTTGCAAGTTTTGTAATGAATGATTTTGAAGTGCTGTAATGATGGATTGTGGGCATGTGTGTAATTTATGTCTTTCTTACCCGACTGCGGCTGAAGGAGTGTAATGTTTCTAAAGCGTATGTATGTACTATGAAATGGCTCTACGTATCTTAACGTATGCGGTGTCGTTCAATTCGTCACGACACCCGATTGACTGAGACATCAAAATATATTTGAAACAGGCAGACTGCTTTCTTGAATTTAATGTTAATTCAAATCCACCTCCACAGATAGGGTTGCCCAGCACTACAGGACAACCCCACCGATTTTGGTACAGTGCAATGGGGTGAGGGCACATCCTCGCCCCTTGCCCCGTGCGCAAAAGCGCCACCTCCTGTTGCTCTTAGGTCCCCTCTTCTTATAAGAGGGGTACCGAGAGCGATTCCTCCTCCTGATCTTTGAGCCCCCTCTTCTTATAAGATGGGTGCCAAGATCCATCTCGGTTCAGTTAGTTTCACCAGGGTTCATCCCAGGCTACTAAGCCCCACCGCCACGACAAGGCTTGAACCATGGTGGGGAATGTTAAATAACCTAATCTATAAGAAATTAATTGTACTTCATCATTGTCAGCCCTTATCGGTCCTCTGCTGGACATAGGCCTCTTTCAATGAAAGCCAATACGGCCGGTCTCCTGTTACCATCCTGATTTTTTTATTGTACATAGTTCATTATATTGGCAGTCCGGGACGGCTTCGCACGGATATTTCACCAAATATAGCAAAGGTCCATTGATTTACAAAAATATAAAATTATTAATTTGATTTCCGACCTCGTAAACATTACACGTTACAATGATATTGAACTATTACTCTAAGGTATAGGAAACAAAATCCCTTGAGGCTCTCTCCAGCCGTATGTGGCCGATTTTCTCAAAATCTACATAACGGATTTTCAAGCGGTTTTTATCCATAGATAGAGCAATTTCCGAGGAAGGTTTACGTGTATTTATTGTCAAGGTGGATAAATTCACGGGTGAAGTCAGACGGAACGCTTTGTATAAACTAAAATTCATTTTAATTTCGTCGCGTCGCGCGTGGGTTTGAATAATATCTACTACATCGATCCCATTTTTCGAAATGTAAACTCAATACCTTAATAGAAGGAGTAAAGCTCATATTGTCATAAGTCAAGCGCGTTTTATTCTATGCTGGTTTATCGACACACCTGAGTTGATGCAATACAAAACGCGACAGTATAGCCATCGATTCGGGTTAGCGTTGTGTGAGCGAGTGATGCTGGTTAATTGAATTCGGTTTGTTATGTAACTTCCTGTTCTGTCAACATTATAAATACAAATGTTTGTATGTTGATTGTTAATCTTTCTCGCAAACATTAAGTTGTGGAACATAAAATAGGACTGCTTAAAATATATTTAATAGCCCAACGCGACTCGCGTTATCAAGAACCATGGGGGGAAGGGAAAGGAGGGCCACGCATATGTGTAGCAATTATGTGGATGTTCATGGGCGTCGCAAAAAGGCTGCGAATGCTCGTTTGCCCCCCTATTCTATAAAAGAAAAGACGAATCTAACGAGATCTCAAAAGTTAAAATCTGACCAAATGTTGCTTGCGGACCATAATATGTTCTTGAGACCCTAACAGGTACAGGAACAAAGAAATCAGCCAGGATGCGTGCAAAGATGTTGTCTCTCCCTCTGACGCAGTCAGGTAAACAATATAAGATAAAGTTTCACATTTGTTAGAAGAATAAGAACAGTCTGGAGACGACTGGAGTGAATGAATGAATGAATGAATTAATGATTCTTTATTGTGCACAAAAATAATTTTACAAGACAAACATTCCTTAAAAGTTTATGTATGTAGAATACAAAAACAACACAAAAGTTTATATTATTTAAATAAGATTGATGGTTCCCCTGGAGATACGTAGGTAACACCGCGGCGCACAGCTAGTTGCTTTATAATTTCTCGATAAATCATTAGCAAAACCCCTGTCAGGAGCAGCATTGCGAGTAACTCGTTCGAATTGTCGATAGTAACCCCATAACCCCCGAGGAAATGAGTTGTTACAATGGGGCCGTAACCCCGCGGGTCACAGTTTGCCGGTCTAGTTACAACACTGACGTGTGAGTTTTGACATAACAGTTAGGGCCAATTTATAGCTCCGTCAGAGGTTTTCTTATTGAATACTACCATTATGCGTGCTTCTGGTAAGAAGTAGTGCTACGCTGCATTGCATGTAAAATGAACCGGCAAGGGGCAGGCAGTTGTCGCGACTCTTGCCGAGAGGAGGAAAGAGTATTACATGCTATCTAGTTGTATGTTTAGTAAGCTGGCAAGGTCATCAATACCTACCTACTATTATTATACATAAAAGAACTAGATCACGATTCGCCGTCCCTGTAGGTACCTTTTTTTTTGTTGACGCGGGGAAAATCATTTACGCGCCTTCACTGGCCCTGGGTGGGTTTCAGTGGTGTTTGGGGCTCGCGGCACATTATACTGCCGAGTACCCACAAAATCACCGCAAGTGCCATCAGTGCCGCCTTTGGTGAGGTGCCCCGGAACAACAAATCATCAGGGCACCTCGACGGCTAGTCAGTCCCCTAGGGGACCGACTCCACCTCCATAGATGGGGTTGTTCTTCACTACAGGACAACCCCCTGAACTTTGGGATAGTGCAATGGCGTGGGGTTCCCATCCTTGCCCCTTGCCCCGTGCGCAAAAGCGGCTCCTACTTTTCTCTCCTCTTCCTATAAGAGTGGTGAGAGCATCCACTTCGGTTCAATTGGCTTCGCCTGGGTTCACCCCAGGCTACTTACTGAGCCCCACCGCTTCGACAGGGCGTGAACCATGGTTGGGTCCCTATAGGTACCTACTGTAGCAGGACTGTAGTCCTGTGTTGTTTATTAAATACTGACATTTGCCCACGATCTCGTACTTAGAATGTTAAAGCCTTGTTTTAGGCGGCGAACTTCGACCGTATGGTTTTTACCTGACTGCGTCAGAGGGAGGGTAATGTTTTAGAACAATTGGAATGTTTGTATACATGTATGTAGATTTCTATGTTCCCTCCTACCAAGAGGTACATTAAAATTATTTTTACAAGCAAAATTGCACATTTTGGGCGCAAATTCGTGAAGTTCATTTTTTCTTGGCTAACGCATCAAGTTGGATGTCAAAATGTAGAATTTTGAAAATGTATATTGCCTTAAGTATTTTCAATCTAACAGAAACCAAAAAATATTTAAAAGAACAAAAGAGAACCCGACTGCTAACTAAAAAGAGGAAAAATAATGGGACCCGCCTATGTAAGTCTTGTTTTTTCTTTTCACTTAGCAGTCGGATTTTTTCTTTTAAATATTTTTTATTTAATTTATTCCTTACATTTCACGTTACACGTCCATTCAACAGCTGGGATTTGTGACCCGTCGTAATTCTATAAGGCGCACAAATCCCATTCCCAATCCTTCGCACAAGATATTGGTCATTAGACTAATATGTTGTGCGAAGAACCAAGGTGAAGCGGTGCAATAGTGCGGTTTGTGAGTAGGCGGTGGCTGGGGCTGATTGGGTGAAGGTGGGCATCTGCAGAAGTGGGTATTAATGAGCTTCAGCTCCAATTACTTTCCATTAACACAATGGCTCCGATTGCTCGTTCCCACCACTCGTATACTATACAAAAATTTACCGAAAGCTTCTTTAATTATAAAAAATACAATCAGAAACTAGCTAGGAGATAAAATAAAAAAATATCTTTTTAGGTCCAACTTTTTTTTTTTAAGAAAAATTCTCTCTCTATATTCACTAATTTACTCCCCAAGTCATGTGTGCGTAAAAAAAATAGTTTAAAAAGCCTAATTTATCCCAATTACATATCTCCTGTCGTATTAGAACATATGAGACAATAAAAACGCACGCAACGCGCCAGCGTAACCGCTAGGCGAGGTTATTTATAGGTCGGATTTCCAAGAACAGAGGTTCCGTCATAAACCGGTCGTAACAGCGCGGCGCATGTCTAAAACCTTGTCTGTGTAAACAAAATGGCGCGGTTTCCTAGAGAGCGTCGACGCCACTGAACTCGATACTTATAGACTGCTGCACCTTTGTGCCGCCATTGTGGACATTTCTTCTTATAGCCGATGGAACTGAAATATTTACCTGAGACCTTCAACTAAACTGTACTGACTAAAATGTTGACAGCTTACAAAATATATTTTAAGTTGTTATATTTATAAAAGCTGTCCAAACAGTATACAGATCAATGATTGACGCCGTAACGTCAACATGCGGTGCCGCCATTTGCACGACGGCAGTCTTG
>JAFELO010000980.1:175537-190030 GCA_017140195.1 Eumaeus atala
CTTTATAATATGAGGGGCAGAGGACACAGAAACATCCACATGAAACAGAAATGGTGGCGTGAAATCGGAGAAATTTTAAATAAAAGAGGTTAGTGATTACGACGCATAATAGTTCTTTTTGACATAAATATTGTCATGTCATGTTACAATAAATATATACGTACCGTATCTCCTTATAATAAAAAAATACATTGTTGTAAATATACGATAATGTATTTTTTATAGAGTGAGAGGGCAAACGGCAGTCGGAACATTCTCATGGTTAACGACGCCGGTTGACATGCATATCCCGTGGAGCGGAAACTCACAAGCCGTCACGTTACGACGCTATCGCGCGAGCGAGAGGTGCCTCCACGGCCGTGCTAGTAATTATGTTGATGTTCATGGGTGTCGGTAGTCGTAGACAGGCTCCGATTGCTCTTTAGTCCCCCCTTTATAGGGCCGGAACGATGGGAGTGGTACCATCGCGCTGACACGCTCCCGCCGTGTAAAGACAGTTCTGCTTTGGCATTTCTTGTAGTACGTGATTGTGAGTTGCCCATGGCGGAGAATGCAGAATAGATTAACAGTTCTGCTTGACCTCTTTGCAGATGTTTATGGGCGCTGGTATTATCTTTCTTATCTATAGACTTCTGCTTCTTTGCCTCCTAATAGTACAATACGTATTCTATACATGTATATAAAAATAATTCTAGAACGGCAGATGTTGTCTTGCCTTACATTATCATCATCAGCCTGTTGTCGTCCACAGTTGTATATACACCTCCCCGAGAGCTCGCCACTGAGCTCGGTCTTCAACTGTCTGTCTGTCTCCAACCGATGCCCGCCGCGTTACGTATGCCCTGCCTGCTCTTGTCCTATATATACGCACAGAATCATATAATCTTCTCACAGCAAGTCCAATTTAGTCACATCCCGACAGCAACTCAAACCTACCAAAAGTAAAGTTTCGTAAAGCTTTAGTGTATAAGTACTAGATAAAAACCTTACTCGAGTATCGCTCGACCTTTTTGCGAAAACGCATGATTCAGTAGATTTAAGGTTTATCGCGAACAAAGAGACATACAGACCGACGCGGCGAAGGGACTTTGTTCTTATATAGCATGTAGTGATTTGCTTGTGTCTACTAAATAGCAAAGAAATAAAATTTAAATAAACCCAGGTTATGATTTCAGTGCAGACTTTTCTACAGTTCGATAATAAGAAACTTTTTACAGATTCCGATTGCTGCAAGAGATGGAGTTATATTCGAGACTATTATGTTAGACGAAGAAGAATACCGGGCACAAGCGGAGAAGCAGCAAGAAAGAGATCTGCCCACCTGTCTTTCCTTGATAAACTACCTTCTTCCCAAACCAGTACCAATGCTGTAGATAAAAACCCAAGAGACAGTAATGCATGTGATGTAAGAGTTGAAGGCAGTCATAGCAGCAGTGGACAAATTTATGCCATAGATGATGGAAAAATGGAAAATTCTCACAGCGGTGATGAAACAGTTCGTAAAGCTAGACAGAAGTCTGATGACGTGATATTCTTGGACAGCCTTTCTTCATCACCTAGCAGTATTCCCCATGTAGATGAACATTTAACAGATAGTTGTGAAAATGATGTAAAAATAAAATATAGTTTTAATCATAGTGAACATACACATAACGCAGGGGTTGGATTTATAAAAGCGGAAAATTCGTACAATACTGAGGAAACACTCAGTGACGATGACACTCAGGAAACAGAAGGTATGATGATTAATAAAAAAGAAGAACCCAAGACTGATAAAAAACGTAGAAATAACGCTCAAGAAAGTCAGAATTTTCTTGATGGTTCACAAAATGATTTAGATGAAAACGATCTCTTTTTTGGATCAATGACAAAAATTGTGAAAAAGTTGCCACGATATGAACAGGCTGAATTAAGGATGCAAATCGGATCGCTGATTGGTGCTGCTGAGTTGCGGCATATTTCAAACAATTGATCAATACATCTCCCAAGACCCAGTAACAATAGCATCTACTTATTATGAAATGAAATGAAAATGGAATTACGAAAAAATATTTTTTGAACGTCTGTAATTAAACCTACCACCGCTTCTGCCTGTACTATGGAAACTGTACCTTCTCCAATGTTAACCACCACTCTTACGAGTACTAGTATAATACTTTCGCGTTAAGAATGCAGTGACGTGGCATTTTCAGTCAATCAAATGGTTTACTTTGCAAAATATTTGCATTAGCAATACCATCTGTAAGTCGAGATTTAAATGAATCATTTTCCACACAATTTTAGCATTGTGTAATTTTTTTTTCCTCCAAATAAAGTGAGACTAAATAAAGGTTGTACATTTATTCTGCTCCATACGTTTGTTCTGACGTCTGTTTAAAAGAAAGGTGCCCGAACGATTGTTATGATTCTGACACGAATCTGCGAATACGCAAAAATCTGCACATTCGCAAGGCGCAATTCAGCGGTGTTACGTGATGTAGGTATAGCCACCTGAATCAACTCTGTGCCGCTCTAATTAGTACGATACGAATGTGCACCGCAGGTTCATGTGTTACGATGCAGGTTTATGTGGCACTGTGCCCTCACAGCGGCCACACTTTATATAAGCCCGTAGGTCCCGCTCCTGATTCCTCTCCTGTCGTGTCTCGATAGAGCTGCATCGGAGAGCTCAGACACAATTGTCGGCGCACACAGCTGTACGCAATAATATGTCCTGCAAAATGGACCAATCCTTCTAGATATGCCAGAGCCATCTTTAAAGCGGTCATGGAACTATTCGCATATTACTACTATAAAGACAGACGTCATTTTGCTATAAAACGGCATCGCTGTCCTAGGAAACCAAAACTTAAGTTTTGTCCCTTTTTATAGGGTAAGGGGCAAACAAGCAGGTGGTAGGTAACTAGAAATAGACATCCACCTGACCCGAGGGTAAGCTGACGCGTTGCCGTCCTTTAAGATGGGAGTAAGCTCTTTTCTAGAAAAACCCCATACCGTTGTGCTTGCTTGCCTTTTATTGCAATATAAGTTTCATTAAATTCTTGCTCAATAATATTAAAGATTCTTCCTTATTATCTAGTATTCTGTCTCAAAACTCATTGAAGCGCTGAGATAAGAGGCCCTCCCCCCGTGGGAACGTAATAAGGCGACGTTATTGAAGTGTATTATCAAAGCGAATGCAAGAGCCTCTGTAGACATGTAATGCGTTTCACTCTATTGAGTCGACATAAATAAACCAGTAGGTATCACATGACGAGCAACTGAGTAATTGCTTCCGATCATAGATTAGCTCAGTGATAGAATAGACGCAGATAAAATAGTGTATCTATGACATGGAGAGGTGTCAGCGAAAGTCGTTCAAATCAGTACCTACTTTGATAGGAGTTTTTATAACAAACAAACCTTTGGTGGGCATAATGTTCATAGACATCCGCAATATGCAGTTGTGTTGTCATTCCTTCCTCCATGGCCACTAAAAACTCACAATCCACACGTAGCCCAACGGCAAAACTGAATGAGAGGTGCCTCGCCAGTCGCGTAGGTAATATAGATAAATATTTAAGGTGCGTGATACGTAAGACGGGGTTCGCTCATCATAAGAAAATGACGTGAAGATGTGTTACTATTGCTGTTGTTGAGTAGGTATTTTTAACACAGTCTAAAAATTAAGGATTGACCACATAATTATTTTTAATCTTTAAAGAACCAATTTTAATTGCTAAAGATGAATTCTATATACAAACAAAACAAGAGGCGATGACAATTACTTATTTGCCATCTGTCTGATTGTAGTGACCTCTAGCGCCATAACGGTGATACGAATTTAAATAATAACCCAAAGACAGATAACACCTGCTAGTTTCTGTTGTACCGTGACAGAGGCAAGGCAGGTCCTACAAATTCAATAACTGACAACTGGATCGATCTTTCATTTTAATATTCTGTAATATGTATAACTTTGTATGTACACAATCCAAATAGAGCAATACGTATTATTGTTATACTTAAGACTGCATGGTTGTTGAAAGTCAAAAAAATAAATAAATGAAAAACGTAGTAGGAACCAGGGAGATTCTTGATGAAGACTGGTCCTTAGCCGAGTCCTGGTCGCAGTCGGTCTGACAGACCCGGGACATCCACCACGGGAGACTCTCTCGGTTGTCCGTATTGTACTTGTGTACACACTCGTGTATTGGTCTTGACATACTTTTCCACTCTACCAGAGCCGTTTGCATGGAGCATAAGAGTATTATCCCTATAAGAAGCTCTTCCTCTGTAGATAAAATGTGTACTAAAAGATAATGCTACCTGCATTATCTAGGCATAGGCACCACCCCACCATGGTTCAAGCCCTGTCGTAGCGGTGAGCCTACTGAGCCGTGAATCGAGACACCTTGGGTAAAGCGAATTGAACTGAGGGGGGGGGGCTGCTTTTTATACCCCACTTATAAGAAGAGGGGGTTTAAGGAGCAGGAAGAAGAACCACTCTTTGTACCCCTCTTATAGAAAGAGAAAAAGGAGGCGGTGCTTTTGCGCACGGGTCAAGGGGTGATTATGGGAACCTCACCCCATTGCACTGTCCAGAAGTTGGTGAGGTTGTCCTGAAATGTCTGATTGTCCTGAATCTGTAGAGGTGGCGTCCGGCCCCTTAGGGGGCTGACGAGCCGTCGAGATACCCTGATGATTTGTTTTTCCGGGGCACCTCACCAAAGGCGGTACTCGCGGTGGTTTTTATTGATATTCGGCACTATAATGTGCCCCACACACCACTGGGCCCCACCTGGGGCCAGTGAAAGCGCGTAAATGCGTTTAACCGTGACGACAATTTTTTTTTTACGAGGCACCAGCTAAATACACGCGATTGATGCGAATTAGATTCAATGACATGATAGTTATAAAACTGATATGGACCCCGTCATTGATTTGTCTTGCTAGAATTTTGACATGAACACGTGAAACCGGCCCATTAGCCTGACAGTTTGGTAGTAGCTGTATTCCTCGCAACCGGCAACGCTACCCAGCCAATGACGAAGTGCTTGGGACGTAAATTATGAATGCGTTTTACACAATTTATGTGAGTCCGGGTAACTGATATAAATAATATAAATGTCAAATGTATATTTAGTCATTTATAATCCGAGTTTATAATAAATGACGGTATCAATAAATCAATTGTTTTACATAAATAATGCATAAATGTCACCTATGCCGAGTGAACTGTGCACTGTCAGGCTGGCAAATGCACGTAGAAAATTTTGATCAAATAATGAATCAGAATGTAGACCTGCTACTACATCATATTTAGGATATAATACAAGTAGAGTTTGGAAACATTTATAAAGTTTTTATTTTATTATATTGTCAATGAATATCAGACGTTGACCTTGCTTGATCCTTTAAAGGAATTGAACTTGTAACCTAATGCGGAAGATTTCATTTTTTCTTCTTCCCAGTTAATTTTTATTCCATATAACTTACGATACCTGCTAGGCTGCGTAACATGCGTTGTGTAAAGTATACAAATAAAACAATAATAAGAACAAGAATTTGTAACAGAACGTTAGCTTAATGGATTTGTTGTTTTTGACTTGAAATTGTGTTAAAATGTCCACCGATGTGTAAAACGAGAGAGTTTTAATTGAGATAAAACATTTACGTAATATGTTTGGCTTATTAATTAATCATTTACGTGTGTAAGTTAATCGAGAACGCTTTATTAAAACGGACAATTTGTGTTTGTGTGTAGTTTTCACTGTGCATGTTGTGCATCTGTTGTTCAATCAAGATAAATATTGAGGGCGCCAGAAACAGTGTTGTTTTGTGCAATCGATTAATGAGTTGTAATTAATTTCTACATTACTGCGACATGTACGTAGTAATAATGTGTTATCAGTAACAGTATCGGCTAGTTTCGGATGGCATCTAAGAGTTGTTAAAACAATGGTAATTTTATAGATAATTGCAAAAGGTAGTGCTTTGATTTTTTTATAGTTTAAAGTGGGGAAACAAGCAGTTGGAGCCATTTGTTGATTACTGACGGACACACGTAAACATCCACATAATTTCTATGACAAACCCAACGAAACTTAACAGCTAAATTGTCAGGTGCCTCCCCGGTTGTGCCGTCCCAATTCGGCATGCAGCATGGGATTACATCTTACAATTGCATTATTTACCTTCCTTTTAAGTCGGTTAAAATCAATCCAGTGTCGCGATAAAATTGTATGTGACAATTGTATTGATATATAAGCACATGATGCACACGTAAGTTTTTGTTTTACTGTTATTTTGGTCCAAGTGATGATACGAGGCGAGTCCATCATCATCATGACACCTGCCCAATACACCTTCACTGCTCAGCTGATATCGGAGACATTCCGTATCTGTAAATCCAAATAAGCGGAGTCGCCGTCTAAAGAAAAAAACTAAAATGACTCCACTGTTCCATAATTATCATAAGGCGACAGTGACTCCTATCTTGATCATTGTCTAAAGACGTAAGGTAGTACAGGCGTCGAACTCAAATCTAAGCGCTGCAACTGTTCGATTTATGTAAATCAATAATAGAGAAAAGTTACTATTTAATGTTACACTGCGTGCGAGACGTTCGATTTGCTAATAGGATACCGATGCTTTGAAATACATGTAAAATTTTAACACAAATCGCAATGTAATCATTAGTTTATTATGAAACCAGTTGAATGGATTCTTTTGCAGACTATTTCAACACTTGAACTTTTATTTTGTGATGTTTTAGCCAACTTCCAACTTTTGAGGACGAACGGACGTAGGATAGTCATCCTGAATTTTTACCTGTGCAGGTCACACTCGTAAAACCGTCCCAACGAATTATTTTTGGTATACAAAGCATTTTTATGTTCTAAGTATTCCATTGTAATTTTTTATCTGTGCCAAAGTTTATCTCAATATCTTCAGTAGTTCTTGCGTGAAAGGATAACAAACATATATGCAAATTTCGCATTTGTATTAATAGAATTTGCCGTTTTTATGACGATAAGCTACATTCGGGAGTTTTTACGAAATCGAAATATTATTTCCATTCCAATATAATACGCTACTTCCTATCACATGATACACACGAAGCAAGGATAATTTACGATTCGCACCGCACAAGTGTACGCTTTCACCGAGTCGTCTCTCGAGAAGTAAGAAGCTCTCCCGGTGATGCACTAACAGATTTCATACGTGACAGGCCGATCATAATGATATATGGAATACGTTTCGACTATGAAAATTATATTCTATTCTACGGTGCTTTGGAGTAAACAGAGACACAAGTAGGTGCTTGTCAGTCTCTCAAACTCAACTGATTGGCGGTGTTACACCCCGTGCCGCGGTGAACACGATAAGCCGTCGGTCCTGCTCCTGTTGTCTCTCCGGTCGTGGAAGAGAACAGGGAACAGGGCACAGGTGCACTTGTGTTTGCTAATACTTGTGCACTCTATTGATATGGTCGCCGTAGCTGAAATCCGTCTACGACAATGTCATTATTATTATTTTGATGAGTGCATAGTCATAGGAAAGTATGTAAATTGGTCTGTCCGACTACTACATCTCCGGTCATGTCCGAATGTAAGTACAAGGTAATATAGAGGAAAATAAACTTGTCGCTTATGTGTAACAATATATCTAGATAACTGCCTGGTGATCGAGTGGAGAGCATATTCAACGGTAGAACGTGAGTATTAATTAAATGCTATGATATAAAAAATGATCTGCCCTTCCCATACACACGAACTACAAGTGTAATTGTAGTAAAAATGAAACCAAAGTTTTTGCTTAACGTATTAATAAAATAAGGAAAAGTATTTATCACTTTATAGTTTATCTCGTTGACACTCGCACAAGAATAGGTGAAAACGCTAATGCCTTTGACTTAGTCTGCTCTAACCGAAATAAATAAAAATAACAGGAACTGTTTAATAAAACTTAAATCACAATTTACCTAGGCTAGTCGAAGTGGATCCGAAATGTAAAAATAGTCGCCATCTTAATCTGAACCGTATAGACATTCCCGCCCAATTTATTGCGCTGAAGGGGTTAGAATGGGAATTTGTGATTAACAAAAATTAAATTCCACTTATTTTGGTCCCGTGGTGAGACTCAAGGCATTTAATGAAAACGGTGCTGTGGCGTTTGTGTCTAGTTCGTAAAGTCGTTTCTTAAGTAACTGTGAAATTAACCTACCATTAAAAATATCCATGTATTTGACAAGGATTTGTTCCCTTTATGTTGCAGCCAAATTGACTCGGTACAGTAAACATAAGCCACGCTGACGCGTTTCAGTTGTTTCGTGTTACTGGCATTCAATCGCATTTGGAAATTGCCGGCCCACACATCGAATTCTCGACTTCTGTAGCATTTTTATGTGGCATGTATATAGCACGATGTGCATAGCCTAGCATTAAATAGAAGAACAAAGAAACCGACAGCTTAAAATATATTGTATGTAAGACACCTCATGCACACATCAGAATCCGTCAGAGAACCTAGAATAATATGACAGGCCCTTTGTCGTGACGAACTTTCGTTTCATCATTGTTTATCTAGGATATAAATCTCAACTTCAAACTTAAACTTCACGCGTTTGAATTTTGAACACTTGTTCCGTTCACGCATAGATATTATGGTAAAAGGAAAACTCGTTGTGTTAAATTAATTACCGGCACACCGGCAAGTAAATCGAGCAATATTTGCAATGTAGAACGGGTGGTTGACTTTCGCCACCGTGTCCATACAATTCGCTCCTGTATCGACTTTCCTTTGCATAAAATGTAAAATCCCTCAAGTAAAGTTATTAGTTTCGTGCTAGAAAACGCTAATCGAGTTACGGATTAGCGTAGCCGTGATAAGAATCTATGGCTTAAAAAGGAAATGTGTGATCTATGAGCGGTAAGCGTTCATGCAAATGTGATAGAGAGACCCATAGATAATAAGTTTTTGATGTATGGTGCACTGTAATTTGCTAGGGCTGTTTGTTGAACCGCTGTTTTTACTTTGCTTCAGAAAGAGTGTAATGTTTTTGTGCACATGTATCTGTGTCAGTTTTTGTGTTCTCTGCTACTGTCTGGAGAGCTTGACGGACAAACGTATAAAGTGGTGTTAGGTTTACCTTCATAACTCCGGTGAAACCTGGCTAGATCAGAAAATATTTATAATAGTTGAGTTTTTTCAATTTAATATTATGTTATTTATCCTGTTGTACAATGATAATAATGAATTATATATAATCAAATAATATATATAGTTAAAAAAGTTGCAAAGTAATGAGTTTTGTTTAACAATAATAATTATTGGAATTGAATTACAATGTAGCATCTTATTATTAATTAGAACACATAGATAGATTTGGGAATTATGTTAGCATTGTGAGTAAACTTCAATTGGCCATTTCTCATTCGATAAACCATTTAACCACAGTCACAAAAAAAATATAGCATAACACATTACAAAAAGTATCGAGCCTAAAACGTTTCTTGCAGTACACTTTCACTTAGTAATAAGTTTACAACACACACTGTTTAGACACATTAATTACATGTACAATAACACAGAACCATTAGGTACCGAGTAATCATAAAGTCGAAGCGTGTGGTCGGGGAACGCAATGACGTACACAACCGTTGTAGTTATCCGCACAATCAATTTGTACAAACATTTATCTGACTGCGACCCGGGGTCAGTGCTGATAGATGGGAATAATTAAACCCTCCTCGGCGAAGGCGGCGTAAATCTCGAACGGTGAGTGTAGGTTAACGTATACGAATCCTGAACAATAATGTTTTGTAACGCGTAGGACGATTACCGCCTACTTAATAACCACTTTGTTATGGAGAAAGTGTGGAGCTGGTAACTTGTAACATGTATGTGCAAAAATAAGTACCATTAGATTAACCTAGCTGTGCCCCGCGGATTCACCTGTCTGTATATCCTATTATTCTTTAGGAAACAAAATATATTTGATCGTAGTCTGTGTCTGTGCTAAATTTCAGCCAAATATACGCTTAGTAGTTTTACGTGACGAAATACAAACATACAAACTTTTACGGTACGGTAATAATGTTAGTAGAGGAATATTATATTGCCACTTTTATTGTTTATGCTATGCGTATGCACTTTTCTTTGCTGTTGGTTGGTTTATGCTATAATTATGCTTTTTTATGTTGGTAGAGAAGTGGATGCAAGAATTTATAGAGCTCCGAGAAATTGAAATGCGCCACAGTTGCAAAAACTGAAAGACAGCATATCGTGTTATCAATATGAAACAATATTCTTATCGGCATATCACTTGGGTGTGGCTGTGATATTGATCCCATCGGATACGGAAACTGACTACGCGCCTTCAATCACATACGATGTTATTAAATTATTTCGCCACATTTGTTCCCGTCTGTTTGATCTTAAATGTGAATTTGTCTCCGTTTATGTCAATTTCCTTGTCGGTTCGCACAATTTGGGTTTGTTAATTTGCTTAGTAGGTTCATCGTCCGTTTTGCAATCGTAAGGCACGTAGAATCATACAAAAGTATTGTTGTCAAATTACAATGAAATATGTTATATCGCAGTTTATCTAAATGATTATGAAAAACCGCGATGAAATCCAATTTTTTATAATAGAATCATACGAGCTGTCGGAATAGCCCTTGCACTATTGTCATGCGTTATTGTCATTATTGTCACATCTGCATTATTGTCATGCGTTGCCCTTTTTCCTCCTCGCCTCCAATGAGCCCTTTAGGTAGTTTCATTGAGATGAGTAGATAGGACTGGCGTAAACTTGATACAATTTCTTTTTAAAATCAGAGGTAGACGTGGATACAAATGAATCGATGAGTATGACCAGGATCCACTTGGGACCAAGACCACAAGATGCGGGACCATTTATTAGTAAACATAGTAATATGTAGTACTATGCTATATTGCTGACGAATCGCGACAGCACCATGGGGGAGGTACCTCTCTCTCATAGCACACCACCACAAAAGTGATGGCTAAGCTGTCACGGTCGTGCGGTTTGTGAAACCCGGTTATCCATTGGGGGGATCTAGATGTGGATGGTAACAGATCTGCATAATCATTAACCATGCGGATGATAATAGGCATCAGTAGTCACCAAATGGCTCTAATGACTCGATTTCCCGCTATAATATAAAAAAAATGCCTAAAGCCATGAGTGTTTTTTCGAAATTGAATTTCAATTATAATTAGCCCTAGACCTAGACTAAGCTATGAAACAGGCGTATTAGAAAGTTATGTTCAATTTTATTTCTCCCTTAGTTTATTCAGCTGCACGGAGACTATTCAAACGTATAGTCTAAGAGCCTTTGACTGCCAACATGCGTGCGTATACGACAACGCGGAACTTTTCCAGTTCATGCTTTCAATGTATGTAGAAATTATGGCCAGCCATGAATATTGCGCTACCGTTGGATGTTTTAATAGGTAATGTGGTCAGATCTTACCTTGTGAAAGCTGCCTACTGACTAGGTAAACTTGACTAATCAAACGTGATTAAGGTAACATGTCCCCCCCCCCTGACTTCTATTGTCTAGTAATGGCGAATATATGGCAATCATTATTTATATGTGAATTATTAAAATTGACATAAGAAAATTACTTTGACATTGAAAAGATATTGACCGGCCCTGCCTGCCATGATACCTACCGAATACTTTATTGTTAGATATCGTGCCAGCCTTTGATTGAAGCATGGGCTAAGAAACTTTCAGCTTTAAAGTAAGGATAGTGTGGAAGTGAAAGGCTCTTCGGCTATATCAAGGCATTTGATATAAAATAAAAGCCAGCATGGTGCCTGTTGACCGGCGGTGAACAGATGCAGTATTGGAATAGTTGACGTCGTGGACTTGTGAGGTTACGATGCCCCGCGGCGTTGCGCGACCAACTCTACCGTTTTATCATAAACAATAACAATTTGTGATTTAAGCAATATGGTGATTGCGTGTCTATGATTTTGCGAATGTCATACGATAAATAACAGATCTTTATTATCTTTGTTTTAATCAAAAATTGGATGTTATTGAAATAATTATATAATTGTTTGTAGATGCAAAGTTTCGGAGCCACTTTATTATTTGATCAGGATAAATATTTTAATTGTGATATGTGAAGGTTAGTGTCGATTAGCCGTAAAACCATGATTTACGGATTACCGTAAAAAAATATTTACATTTTTTGAGTAACTATGTAAATCAGAGTCATTTATTGCTGTTTTAGTTTTCTAAGTAAACCGTGTAACTATGTAGCTACCGTTTTTATTACTGCGATATCCGTTACATTGACGCCATATTGACGTGTTTATGAAATGACATTTCGCACTATGGAAATGAGCGCCATGAGCATTCATCGATAAGCGAAGTCAAAGAGGATCTACTCTTTTACTTCGCTCGCATTCCATCTATATTATATATTTTTTTCTAAATGATTGAGATCCGTTCAAACGTACTAGAATCAACATAATCGCTATATTATTCTTTTTTCTAAAGGATAGAGATTCTTGCAAATGCACTAGAGTCAATATAATCGATATATTATTCTTTTTTGTAAAGGATACCGTGCAAACGTATCAGAGTCAATATAATAGATATATCTTTCCTTTCTCTAAAGAATAGAGTTTAAGAGACTACTTAAGTTTTCTTCTATATTTTTATTATGCAGCCCTTTATCGATGAAAGACAACACTGCTCGTTCCGACACAGAGACTATCATGGCTCAAAGTCTATGATCTGCCAGGTTGTTTTTGTAAATATGGCTTCCATTGCGGAACCAAATATAGACCAAGTGTTCAGGACAACTGTATTCTATTTTCGAAAATGCGATAGCTTTGATAAAACCAAATGTAATACGTCTACTAACGTTATAAAGACAAAACAATTGATTGTGGTTTTTTTTCAATGCTAATAAAAACAAACAAAATTTGAAAAACTTAGTTTCCTACATTATCTGTGACGAACATAAGGCTATATAATATTTTCTAAAAGGTGTGAAATAAATATCAAAGTAAATACTTATATATCTTTTTTTTTTATTTAATAGGGGGCAAACCAGAAATCATTGCCTTTTTAAGACTACCGTCGCCCATGAACAAACTCATAATTAATATGCCGATGCGTTGCCCTCATTCCCCCACCCTCAATGGGCCACCGCATACTCACGAACCGCACGAAACGCGACACTGAAGATGTCACTTTGCTGCGGTATGGTGTGAGCGAGGGGTACCTTCCCGGTCGTGCCGGTCTAATTCCGTAGCATAGGAGGATGTACAAAATATTGGAAACTAGCTGTCCCGACAGACATTGTTCTGTAAGATTGTTGTTTGAAAAACAATCAGACAGATTTAATTGAATTTGCTGTATTGGTAACGTGTAATTTTTACGAGGCCGAAATTAAAGTGTATAATTTTTGCGTTTTTATAAATCAATTAATTTTAGTCATATCTCGATAAATATCCATGTGGAGCCGAGACGAAGTGCTAGTGCCTATAGTAAAAATGTGAAAATCAACGACAACATATGGATACAACTGTACTCGGTATCGAAGTAATCCCGCATAGCTGTAGCAATCAGTATATTTAATGTATTCGTCAAATATGAATAATATATTATGATAATATCAATATAACAATTCTCGTTTCGGTGTGTAATGGCGGTCGTGATAGATCAGTGTTGCGTCAGGTGGACAATAATGTGGGCAATTTATCGAGGCGTTGGGATAATCATCGATACATCGATACTCAACATCGAGTACCAATCGGTTAGTATAATAGGGACGTAATGCGCTTTATATCGATGTTATAAATTGTGTGGTAATGCCGTAGCATTTATGGTAATGTGTGGTTAGGATACGTGGACGCTTTAACTAATAATTTAGTGCTCCCATTTCTAAAGTGGCTTTTTAGTGAATTTTTATATTGTCGCTTATTGGAGTGATCAGAGAAGCACCCTATGAAATTACCGTCTTGAAGAGAGGGCAATAGTGTCGCGTTTCGTTTAGTAAATGTTGGAGATATAGCCAAGCTTATTGGAGTGATCAGAGAAGTACCCTATGAAATTACCGTCTTAAAGAGAGGGCAACAGTGTCGCGTTTCGTTAAGTAAATGTTGGGGATATAGCCAAGAGAGAAATGGGTAGATGTTGTAAACGTAGGACCATTCGTAAATATAGATGAATTTTTAGGTAATAATAATAAGAGGTAGGCCATGCTACAATGCATTGCAATTGGATAGGCGCGACCGGAGCGGCGCCTCTCGGTCACATCATGCCAGAGTCATGTATCGTGCAGCTTGTGATTAACCGGTGGCCCCAGGGGAGGAGGAAAGGAGAAAGACGCATTTGCATAACAACTATGCGGACGTTTATGCGCGTTGGTGATTACACCAAACACCAAACTAATCAAGAGGCTCCTTCTGCTCGTCTGTCCCCCCATTACACACAGACACACACACATTTTATATAT
>JAFELO010000980.1:190296-206309 GCA_017140195.1 Eumaeus atala
ATAAATACGTTTACTATAAAGAGAGTTGTTGTCACGGGAGGATTGACGTGTCATTCGTCCAAATGTCATCCATTTTCCAAGTAAATTCATCGTACCTTTGGAAATGTACACCATCATTTGGAGATGAAAATTGAGTCGTCTCAAACAGGTCGTTAATCACATTTCGATACGTGGTGACATGTCACTACACACACGACACTATTGTATACGTGGTGACATGTCACTACACACACGACACTATTGTATACGCACTTTTGTGTGCGTGTGTGTGTTTGCGTCAGACATCGTGTTTACACATGTGTGTATACACGAAGGTACTATCATCCACAGAAACCACGCTGTGGTCTGGGGACTCGTTTTATGTGAGGTTTTGTGCATTTGTTATATCCGATATGCAATGTATCGAGTGTGGTACACAGAAGTGGCTACCGATATTAATATAGTGGCAGTGCCCCGCGGTTTCACTGGTGTAAACCACGCGGGACACGTGCAGAGTAAGCACTCCGCTTATATTTGTCCCAGCATTGTGGTATATACCACTTGCTCCAAGATCTATCTGCAACCGAATGGATCTCACGAGTCCGTTTTATTTAGACAAACGAGCACCAGAGCCTTCACGACTACCGACGCTCACAGCCATCATTACTGTCATGCGCATGCGTTATCCTCCTTTTCTCCCCTCTCCAATAGGCCATCGGCTATTTACAAACTGGACGAAGTGATGACTATACTGCCTCTTCGTGCCGCCGTGCGCCAGGTGAGGTCTAAGCGAACATTTATCATGCATTTGATCTCAACATGCTTAAGACTTTAAAATTAAAGGTGATGTTTTGTCGCAAACGAGCGATCCAATCCTTTTGACGTCTTCCGTCGCCCACAGACCACTTTGCCTCATTTCGTCCTCCCCTCCAGTAGACCATCGCATACTCACAAATCGCACGACCACATGACGCGAAGGTATAACTTTAAATAGGGCCATACAAAGGGTCCAATATGAGCGTCGGTAATCTTCAAAAGGCTCCGACTGCGCTTTTGCCTCCTTATACTATTATAATAGACGCCAGGTGGCGAAAAAATTTTTATGTTCTACAAAAAGGGAGTTCTTGTTTTGTTTTCGAACTGTTTCAGAAACACCGAACAGACTCCGCAAAATAATTGTTAACACGAAACGAAAGTATCACGCGCCGTTTACCTGACCCCAAAACACAAAGGTGAACTTCACACGTAACCCAGATCCCCCCGGGGACCGGGAGTGGGGTCCGATCAAAGACGGCGTGATTTACAAGCCCAAACGGAACTGCTTACCGTGATGAAAGGCGACGCGGACGCGGTTTAGTGGGTGTAAAATGTTGATTGTATCCCGCGTTACAACATGGCAGATTGATTTATCTGTCCGCTATGTGTGACTGTTTTAGATACTCTAATGACCCGATTTAAAAAATCTTCGTCTGTGTCTAAGACTAACGATATACACTATTCTGGTGGAAGGTGCTACATAACAGGCGAATTTAGTTGGTACTAGAGAAGTACCCCTCGCTCACATGGTACCGTCGCAATGTGACAGTTGTGCTGCCGTTTCGTGCGCTTTGTGTGTTTGCGGTGGCTCATTGGTGGGAGGACGGTAGAAGGGCAAGAAGTCTGCACAAGGCGTCTTTGCGCGTTAGCAGACATCAAAGTGGTCGATTTCTCGCCCCCTTCTTCTTCTTCGTCCTAGCTTTATCCCATTTCTGTATCATATCTTATCGGGTTACTTAATATTGGGGATTTGACTAGGGCACCATGTTTTACGGTGAATGCTGTCTGGCCTTAGCAACCCAGCAGAGACACCAGGCCCAATCCTGGATTAGGTCCAATTCGAATACACAAATCGGGTTGCTTCATGATGTTTTCCTTCGCCGTAAGAACACTCAGAATATGTACTGAAGTTAGTAATACTCATTCACCTGGATCGAAACTGCACCACCCAAACGGGACTGAAGCGCTAATTACTAGACCACTGAGGCTTTAACTTTTAGCTCACTAATACTATACAAAAATATAACTCGCAACCGTCAGTTAGGCAGTCGTCAATTCTATTCCGAATATGCGACGTTCGCCAGTACCGACCAATGCGAATTCTTAAAGTAGAACGAAAATAAAGTAGTAATTGAAATGTAAGATTTGCGCGAGGCGTCCAAAGCGGACGGACGGACGGAGTTTTCTTGTCTCTTAATTGTGACAACTCCCCCCTTCCCCCCCCCCTCCCCACTTCGTAAATGCTCTACTCGCGCTCGCCTCTTTATTAAGTAATGAGCCCTTCATGGTGGAGATAACGCTGTTCGTTAATGCCTATTCAGCCGGCGTTAAAGGTCGCGCCGATCAACACTTACATAATGTATTATTCTTTTTGTTTAATTTTGTGTGCATTGCCCGTAATTTCAGTCGCCAGGACTAAAGTGTAGCCAGTATCGGTTTATAATCCGGTGACTCATCGTATGGAATTCAAGTAAAGCGAGACGACGAACTTACTCCTGGTACATTCAAGTGGCTGCCTCGTGTAAGCATGTTCGACAAGAGATCGTGTGAATTCGTGTCGGGCCGTGACGTTTATTGTGATTTTTAAATTTCTAGGAACAGTAAAAAGTGGGGAAGTTGGCGGTGTTAATCACCGTGTCTCAGAGCACTGCCGCTTTCCCTCGGGTTGTGTCGGACTGCTGTCCCGTCGGGATAGAGGTGTAGACTAGAGATGACCGCCGTGACCCACCACACTTTCCCTCGGGTTGTGTCGGACTGCTGTCCCGTCGGGATAGAGGTGTAGACTAGAGATGACCGCCGTGACCCACCACACTTTCCCACCGCTGCTACGCCTGTGTCTGCGGGATCGACAGCAACCAACACTTGTGACCCTTTGATATGATCGCCAGGAGCCCGAGGGAATGCTAAAAACTACAATATTCGGCAAGCAGGACATTATTATTATTAATAACAAGAAGCAGTGAAATGATGCATTAATAATAACATTCTGTGGACTTATCATAACAGGTTAGACTAGCACTGTGGTAAGTACTAATATGACTAATAGCTGATAGGGTGAAGGAGGGCAACTCATCTGCACATGCTGATGTCTTTGGAAATCTGTAATTATGAAATTACTCAGATTGTTCGTGTGTCTTCCTATACTATAAAAAAGGTAGCGTCATAAACCTGCTAAACTCTTTAGCTATGTCATATTCTGTAAAAAACACATATTTGATATTCTCAATTGCACGGAATGACTGTACATTTTGGTCGTTGTCCGCGAGTATAAATCACATGACAGGCACCCGGTGGCGTTTAACGTGAAATGTGGAACTTTACCCTCGTGCTGATCGCTGACGCATCAAAAAAGGTGTTGGAAACAATCAATAGTCGTGCCAGTTACTTTGACCTTTCATTCCCCCATCGAACGCGTCATAAAGACCAATATCCGGAGTTGTTTAGCAACGCCAAGGATCAAGATAATCTGGTCTCTCATAGGGTTGCCACGTCTAAGTCTTAAAAACTGGAATTGGTAGTTTAAATAAAACCAGCCATGTTCGAGTGGTACTCACGCACGAAGTGTTCCGTACCATTGGCTGTAAATCCGACCTAGAACAAGGCGGACTCGCCGTAGTAGCCAGCAAAATATAACGTATTTTATCACATCGAATTTGTTTAAAAATAATAATCGTTGAAAGTTTTTATTAAATGCTTTTATCCAAATATTTTTAAATGATTTTCCTCTTATACTTTAAAAGTTAGAGGGGGAGGGGACACAATTTTTACCATTTTAGAAGCTAAAAGCTCGCAAGTATTAGAATTGGAGTTCGTGAGATAGACAATAGTGAATAATATGTAAGTTTGGAGGAAAATTAATACAAGTTAAAAATATAAATAAAGTGTGTCGCGCAAATTGTGTATAATCCTAGGACGATGCTGAGGACTTATTCAGACCATAACAGTACAAATACCAAGACGTGTCCTGCCAACCGTCTTGTTTTCTACGCGACGGTTGGCTACCCTAGACTAGAGTAAGCACCTCGCACGTCCTTAAATATAATACGGTCAATAACATAAATTTTTGGCGGGAACCTTCTTTATTGGATTCGGCACCAGCGAGCTATTGAGTCAGATTCAATGAATGGGGACCGAGCGCTATTGGGACCTTTTAAACGTAGTGACTCAATTACGTATTGGCACTATGTTTTTATTCTTTTCGGCATACTTTAAAAGCGTTTCTGGAATTTATGCGGTGGCCGGCGGCGTGCCCGGTTAGATACCAGTTTAATAAATAACCTTCAGGCTATATGAGATAGTAGTGCGAAAGGGGAATAGTGAAGCTGTGAAACACTATACTATCTTTCTCTATCTAATCTCGCATGCGTATTGCACAGAGAGAAATATATGGAAAAAGAGAGACAGAGAGTAACCTCCCTTCTCTATCTATGTCATCTCTATGAGTGGCGCTGCAAAAATGCGGCCGCGGCTAGCCTAGCCTGATATACATCTGCTGGCTATGCCATGGCGTTTCGCTTGATTTGGGTAATGGAGGTCAACATTGTGATATCTGTGCTCATCGATAGTCATCATGAGTTGGGCTTACTGTGCCTTTGACTACAATTAAGTAATAATAATAATAATAATATGGCTTCTACTCTGGACACGTTGTTTTAACATTTTTATTTACACGGGAAGCTGATTTTATGATATTCCACTGGACTCGGGTGAATTCTGGAGGTGTTGTGTGTTATTTTCCCACTCTATTGCGGGCTGACTGCTGTCTATAATCACCGGTGGTGCCTTTGGCCGCATTTGTTTAGATGCCCCGGATCCGCGAGGTGCATCTCGTCAACTGGTCAGACACACACTTTTTTTCGCATCTGAACTTGTGCTGTGGAAGCGACGTGAAGCCCATGACAGCTTCATCGGATTGCCATGAGAGCACGTCGGTCGACGAGACTTCGTTTGAGGTTGAAAGAGGGACCCCCCCCCCTCTCTATCACATTTCGGAAGCATGCATCCTTATATGAGAGTGCTGGTCAGACGACGAATTCCCCCCTACGGGGACCAGACTTCTCATAGAACAATCGCTGCAAACATCTATAATATACTGCACGCCAATTTACATAAAGCCTCGCGTAAAACATCCGGTTATTTCTTGCAGTTTCACCGCATAATTGTAAAGCCGATCGCCATTAACTAATTTATTAATACCCGCTGTTCACATTATATCACTTAAACCCCTTCGCTCGCTGGTATCATCGCAAGTTGCCGTACAAGGAGCTCGATTTTTCTTCCAAGAGAAAGTTTTGTATTCTCGGCTCGGACTTCGGCTTTTAAGTATTTGCATTTCTTCTCGTACTGGACGTGAGCTGAGTGCTTTTTTATATTTTTTTCTACATCCTCTGATGCGACGGTGTAGCGTCTTAGATAAAGAGAAAACAACTTTTTAGATGTGCTTTTATTTATAATATGTGCTACGCGAATAGTTGAAAAAACGACGTACGTAATACGAGCGAATATGTGCTCGTGATCTGTCCTGTCTCCTGGTGGGCCACTTCTCATAATGTGTTATGAAGAAGCCATTGTCTTCCTTAACCCTTGAGAAACAATACCACTACCACTAGGGCCCCTGTAAGAGAGAATTGCTTCCCCAGTCTTGTTATGCAGGAAACCTTAAACTAAAATTATGATGAGAGTACGATTATTAAGATTTAAAAGGTATTACTACATAAACAGCAGTAGCGATCAGCCCCGGCGTCGCCTCTGAACAACACTGGCCTGAATGCTACCTTAACGGATCCACTAATACTTTCCTCGGGAATCGTTCAATCCATTGGGGAAAATTGCGATAAAATTCGAGTTTTAGAATCGATTAGATCTACGGACAGACAGGTATGGTGATTTCGTTTTATAAGATATGTATAGACAAACCTAATTTATAAATTTCTAATGTAACAGAGTTTGTAACTAAACTTCTCAGAAACGACTTTACCGATTCATATATTTTAGTGAATTTAGGAATAGGTCGTATCATCAACATCATTATTATCAACCTTTATCGGTCCACTGCTGGACATAGGCCCCTTTCAATGAACGCCAAGTCGACCGATCTCCTGCTACTCACATCCATCCCGGACCGGCTACTGCATGGAGATGGTCTTCCCACCTGGTGAACGGTCGACCAACACTTAGTTTTCCTAAACGCGGCCTCCACTCCAGAACCTTACTGGCCCATCTGCCATTTGTTCCTAGGTCGTATAGTTTAATTTAGGATCCCGACACTTAGAATCGAACCTTACGTGGAAACCACAGAAGTTAACATCTAAAGGAAGCCACTCGCCTCAACTAATTGAAACGAGGCGGCACGTTCACCACTCGATCCAGCTCGTGTATAGCCAATCGCTTTGTGCCCGCACTACCGTCTCGTCTGCTAATTAACACCCTACACGCGAGTGTCGAGATGGTTATTGAGGGATCGATTGCGCTAGCGTAAACCAATCGACGCTATTGTAAACTCGCTTTGAAAGGTGCTCGACTGTATGATTAGTGTGATTGATATGGGTTGGTGGGGTTAAATCTCTTGCTCGTTGAAGTTTTACTTCCTCCTCTTGTGTACGTTACAATTCTGTGTCAGAAGTGAAATTTTGAAGGACCGGAATATGGTATGAAATGTTAAGCACCATCGTCACCATCAATTTCAGCCCTTATTGGTCCACTGCTGGACATAGGCCTCTTTCAATTTACGCCAAGACGACCGGCTACTGCACGGAGATCGTCTTCTCACATGTTGAACGTTCGACCAACATTTCGTTTTCCTAAACGAATAGTTAATAGTTTATCCTAATAGTTCACAATTCAATAATTTGCAATTAAGTTTGGTTGTCTGTGAAACACATAAAAATGGTGTAAATTATGTTACGTGCACGGAGTATACAGGTACGGCCGTGTGGTCTCCGGACGGCTCAAGCGGTAGCCCCGCGCTAACAGTTGTGTCGCCAAATGCCGAGCTTGAGACCTACTTGTAGAGCCACATGGTTTTTATTCGGTAGCAAAGCAACACTACTATATAAATCGGTATATTATATAATGCCTTTGTTGATGTCTACTCGCTATGGAAATCGGCTACCATAGCCGAAATTCCGACCTCAACACAATTATTATTATTTATCGTGTAGCGTTAACATATAAAGATATAATAAATAAAAGTTACGATGTAATTTATTTTATCTCGACAAGAAATCTGAGTAAAAAAAAGCCGAGGATATTCGCAAATAAAGTAACGAAACTCTTCGCGGCTTAACAGTAATTATGTCTTACGCAATAAATAAGTAATTTACTGGCCGAATCTGGCGGGCCAAGATACTTGAGGCGATATTAATTATAATTTATGTTATTTGCGTTCTGGCAAGCTAGCGACACGCCCGGCAGGTCTGATCGCTACCATGATGAAGTGCCGCTATAGGAAGCTGACAACACCATATAATTGTGTTAGTATTCGATTAATACTTTTTGTCGAGGTATATGGGGACCCCCACCATGGTTCAATCCTTGTCGTGGCGCTGGGGCTTAGTAGCCTATTTGATTGAACCGAGGTGGCTGCTCTTTCAGCTTCGCTCCTTGCCCGTGGGCTAAACGAGGCGTTTAGCGCACGAGGCAAGGATCGAGGATGGGAACCTAGCTAGATGGCACTGTCCTAAATTTGGTGGTGTTGTCCTGTGGTGCAGGGCAACCATGCTGTGGAGGAGGTTCTGTAGTTGCGGGCCACCACGGGGTGTTTGTGGGTATTCGGTACTGTAATGGGCTGCGAGCCCCACACACCACTGGATCCCACCCAGGGCCGGTGAAGACACGTAAATGCGTTTCCCGCGTTAACAAAAAAAAGAAGATATGTGGGGATAGTTGGAGAAAACTCGCAAATTAAAGGAAAAACTACAGCATAGGTATAACTCTAACCTATGTGAGCGTACGAACCTCCTCTGTCGTGCCGTTCTAATTTGACTGCAATGCAGCATAGCATACTAGTCCCAAGGCCTTGCCTTTGCAGTGAGTACAGTAAGGTAATGGTTTGGAGATCATGTTGAATGAGATAAAGTGTTGCTCGACTGTCGACTAGGTAGGTAAACGGTGGCGTAACTACACGGATATTGTCGGAATGTCCCTTCTCTTTCCCGACATAAAAAAACTCTACCAGTGAACACTATAATTTATCTGTGGCCCTCCTCTCTGACCTGGGTCCATCAGGCTGGGCCCCTACTCCGGCCAGATCCCGTGCGGAAGCCAGTACAGGCTAAGTGCGAGAAGCGAACATCTTGAGCTCTGCTAATCTTTACAAACATGCAGACAACATTGACAATTTAGGCGTTCATTTGAGTGGCTTGGACATACAATTAATGAACCTAAAATTGTAATAAAAACTGTGAGATATAAAAGATGAATTTCATATTTAACATATAATAGTATTAAAAAATATAGACATAAAACACTTAACACAAAAATTTCATTTAAAGCGAAGTCGAACGCATCCACTAATTCAAATGAACAAAGCGAGTTCATAATTTAAAAATGCCTTTGAACTCGATTCTATGAATCGATTGCACATTAATAAGTTATAATCGATATAGGAGCAGTCGCACCTCAGATCCGCTGGGGCTCTATTTGTCATGTCCCCTTTATGCGCCAGGGCGTCGAACCCGAGAGGCGTTTCCATCATTTAACTGTTCGGCCATATTGAGATTCGAAATTCAAATCTTGAATCTGTTTTTATTGTGTCCGGCAAATATGTTTTTGTGGGACAGCATTATCACCATTTCCTTCTGATATAGGAGTTTGAAATATAAGTGTTGACCTCAATGCAATGCATTAGCAATAAATATTTCTTATGTTTCCGAATCGTATGTACCATCTTTCTGTGTATTATTATTCTGTATTGGAGGCATTCCAGCTTTGTATTTTTATCTTTTTTTTATTTAAATGTACTAAGAAACTTCTTGAGATCAACATTTTCATACCAATTTCCTAGTGAGGAAGGCAGTTATGATCTTCCTAATGAGGTACCGAATTTCACATGTAACGGTAATTATATTGCTTTTACGACATTTATTATTATCTTAATACGAACACGTCCTTATGAAGTCACTTTCTTCCTAGTACTATCAAAATATGTCGATTTTGTTGTTAGTGAAACTAAGTGTTCATGACACCGGAAGCGAGGAAGTATAGTGTTTTAAGATAAACATTAATTCAAGGGAATTTAAGAGCCGGGACTAATCTCATTTGTCATTGAGAATGTTATGGCAGTTATAATTTTTCTATAGTAGTTATTTTAGCCAATCGGCTAGCTAGTAGTTTATTACCTGTAGCCATTCATATATTCGTCTTCCTGACATTGAAAAATACCTCTGAAACCTCATAGTTAGAGAGAATCCAGTTTTTTACAGTTGTTTATTCTTACTTACTCATAAATGTCTATAGTATATTATATTAAGCCATCGACAGCTATAAATAGCGAATGTGATATGAACGGAACTGAGTGTTTGTACCTAGGTTAAATTATAAAGTGACAAGACAAAGAGCGAACTCTTACAAGTATAATATCCTCGTGTTATTGAACACGAGGATATTGCGTCTGCCCTCAGTTCGTTCAACTTTACTTATTACTCTACGCGATAGAAGCATCTCTGGATCCTTCGAATAATAGGATCAGTATCTTATTAAGAGGTAGTGGCATGTTGAATTGTAGCGCAATTGGGCCGGCACGACGGGGGACTTCTCGCACACATGATACCGCCGTATAGTGACGTGCTCGGTAGCGCGTTTCGTGCTGTTTATGAATAGCCGGTGGCCCATTGGTGGGGAGGAGGAAAGGAGGACGCATCGTCATAGTAATTGTGAGGATGTTCACAGGCATCGGTAGTCATCAAGTCTCCAATTGCTCGTTTGTCTTTACGCCGTTATTATGTGAATTACTTTCTTTTTGTAGTATACAAGTAATGTATTGTATGGAGGCAAACAAGCAGTCACATTTTTCATGACTACCGACACCAATTAATATCCGCACGGTTATGCATATACGTCCCTCTAGGCTCGGTTCTCAAAACGCGACAGAGTGGCTGTTATTATGCGGCGTACCTGCCCAGGCCTGCTACTTAATTCTGGTGTAATACAGCATGACACTACGTATTCCTGAATGCCATCATTGAAAAATGCTTAATAATGTTTCATCGGTCTTCATTTATATTCATTGCCTTTGCATCAGATGAACTATGAATTTCGGTCCCACAGGTCCCGAGTAGGAGAAATTTAAAAAGTATATAATCTTTGTCGTATATTATATAATTAAAAAAGCACATAATCTTTGTAAATTGTATTGAATGTAATTAAAAAAGTGCTTAATTTTCGTCGTACGGTTATAACTTAAAAAAGGACACGATTTCGTTCTTTAGTATGGCCGACATTTAAATTGCAAACACTTCGTAAATATGAGAATTCGTATTATTTTCGTTTTGGAAATTATAAATTTATACTTTAAAATGTACAAAGAAGCTACCACAAATAATTGTGAACTAAAACTACATTAATAAATAATAGTAAAAATTACGATACGATATTTAAATAATCAATTTCTAAACGCAGTGACTGCGACGCTGTCATGTTGTCAAATTTTGTTAACAATGAAGAATAAATGATAAAAACGAAATAAAAGAGCATTGAGGTGATACTTAAACCTAGGTTAGTATTCAGAATCTGGCACACCCCACCGGACGGCACTCAGGTTATGTGGAAGCTTATAAAAGAGTTTCTTTGCGTAAAGAAAAAAAAAGTTGAGAGCTAAGTACTACCTAACTAGTTATCACTTTGGTGGTAATCCAACCGGCCTTTAGCCTTGTAAGTTACTGTACGGAAATCAAAGGGAACGTTTGATGTTTTGTAGCATTTTATCCGACCCCTCTAGACACCTGTACAATGGCAATTTTTCGCGTTCATTTTTCATACATGGAAAAACCTATACCATTTTCTTTTGTTCGTGCCCCAAGTCCTGAGTACGACTATTGATTTACCGCTGGCATTATTCCAAATATTTCTTTGGCCATAACTAACGATGAATTTCGATAAAGCATAGACGAAACAATTAGCAAAGCGCTCTTGGAATTTGTTTTCCAACTACTTTACTTAGACGGCAAATATAAAGTTGTTGTGAAAATAAAAATAATAAAAACGAGACTGCGGAAAATGTTTTCAAAGAAATGATAATTGACGCACAGCAATATTTGAGCTTTAAGGCTCTAGTGTTTATTACGTAATAGCCAGGTTTCCGCGAATAGGCTTTATTCTTCCTTAAAAGGCCGGCAATGCATTTGTTTGACCTCTAGTGTTGCGGATGTCTGAGGACGTAGGTTTACCAATAAGTGACCCTACTAGTCATTTGTCCCTTATACTAGAAAAAACCCATTGCTGCATTGCATCTGGATTGACAAGTTTTGTGCAATTTACGAGTTGCCAGCCGATTAGAGATGAGGAGGGCTCTAGGTCTATAAACCAATTGTGCTGATGTTAGTAGGCTCAGGCGGAGTCGTCGGGGTCTTACTAAAAGTACATAAAGTAATCTAGATTCGTGTGTAATCGATGGCAGCCCCGAGTGCCACTATATCATCTGCATAGGTTTACGGGCCCCCATGCGTCAACGTATGCTAAGATGTGACGCATAGTGATACTGTTAGAACACACACACAAACACACACACACACACACACACACTCACACTTAAGTGTGAGTGTAATGTGAGGCACACCTACGCTGTATCGCATCACTTTTCGAGGTCACTCTTGTTTCACGCCGGTGTTACGTCGTATTAGTTCGTGCATACACGTATTCACGCCATTAGAAAAATTGTTGAATATAGTGTTCCTCCTATCTACATCTGCATTAAAATTGTCGTGCATTGAGTTCATCCTATGAAGGTGTTTAGTTGATACCTTGTCCTTTGATACTAATTAACGTAAAATATTTTGATATTTAACTAATCTTACAAAATAATACTTATTTAGTAAGTTTTTAGCTAACAAAGTGTCTACAAACTTACATAAATCGTGTCCAAAACTATCACAACAAAGTTCATGTTGGAATTTCTAAAATATTTCTCTTTATCTACATAAAAAGACACCTTTCAGACCTTTTTACATCAATATGCGAGAAAAATGGCGAGGAGTCGAAATTGTATTCATGGAAGGTATAAAAATAGGCAATCTGCGAGAGGTAACGAAACAAAGAGGGGATAAGTTTTGAAAGTTGCGGTCGAGGTATGGCTCCCCCGGGCGATAGTTTCAGATTTACCTGTAAGTAGAGCGGGCGAGCTTACGCCGGAAGATTGTTTTCCTTGTTGACGCTGTTTTACGGCTCGATCGAGGCTGCTTGGCATTGAAATGCTTTTATTTCTCGTCTTGCTCCCGTAACTAAAAATGTTGTGTTTAGACCTTATGATCCGTATGTATCTGTATATAAGTGGATGTGAAGTCATGATGATAAATACCATTCGCAGCTATGAAACGCTTAATCTGAGAGGCAATGCCACCGAATTGGACCGGCACGACCGGGCACCTCTCGCTATCATGTACCGACGTAAAGTGACAACTCCGGTACCGCGTTTCGTGCGTTTTGTGAGTAACATGTGCCCAATGGTAGGGCGGTGTAAAGGAAGATATCCCATCGGCCAAGTAATGTTAAGCGGATGTTTAGGGGCGACGGTATTCATCAAAACGATCCAACTGCTCGTTTGTAGCCCTATACTGTAAAAAACATACCAAATTATAGCTGAAGAAAGAAAAAGACCCAGCAATGTGAACGATAAAGTCTGATAATGATTATGATAAACACAATAGCAATTATACTACTATCATTAGTATCATTGTTTATAGCACCCACGGACGTTCGCATGATTGTTACGCAGATACGTTGTCCTCCTGTCATCCCCCCCAATGGGCCATTTAATAATATATTAAATACAAATGATTTGTTAGGTACTTTTTTCAAAATTTTTGTGTGATATAGTTATAAAGTTTTAGTGTACGTAACTACAACGTCTCACTAAAAACTACTCTAAAGGAGACTGAGCAAAAAAATGTCATGTAAAAACATACCACTACTGTACGTAAACACAAGGAACGGAGGAGGAACAAAAAATAGTGCGCTACAAACAGTCTTGAGCTATTAAATTAAAACGCGACGGGGAATTCCGAAGTGAAGTGAACGTTGAAAATCAAAGTCGCCACGCCTCGCCTTCATGTGCCGCCCGCAGAAATTGAGTTTTCATCTTAGTTTCGAAAGCTTCCGACATTGCTGTTAAAGTTTAGTACGATATCGAGTATTAACGTTTTAATTAACGGCTATCATTTATGTATAGCAAATACTGCATCGTGATTTAATAAGAGAATAAGGTTTGAGGTATGTTGGAATTCTCCAGATCTTTAAAATTTAGATTACTTCATTATTATCAACCTTCATCGCCTCGCTGGACAACGCACTTTTCTCAATGAACGCCTAAAAAGCGTACTCGATAATTTATTTCAAAAGTGGCTTTATGTAAAAAATATGTTTTGCTTAATTCAAATGTGCTTGTATAAAAGACACAAGCACTTCGGAGCGCTTGATAACGAATCTAATCACAACTTCATGTTAAAACTGCATATGCAATGGTGTTCACTTCTTAAATTGTTTTAAACTTTAAATGTTATTAAAATGTATTTTTTGTGAGGAAAGAAAGAATTTTACTATCAATTTATCGGATTCATTGAATACTAATTTCTCCTTTAAAGGTAATTCATTTGGGAATCATACATAAAAGTTTTATGACTCTAGGTCTGGTAATAACGCACACGCATGCCATGTCCTCATTTTCTTTAAATAAAAGTAGTAAATCAAGGTGTCTCTTTATTTACTACACAATATTCAATAATTTTATTGGTGTGCTAACAAGATATGTTAACATGAACAAGTCGCCTCTGTCCGCTGCCTCGTCGTGGGTAGCTTAATGGTACAAGTGTTCGGTGCTGTTGAATTTTCAATCGTTTAATTGTTATTATTACTTTCATAACACGCCTTAAACATATCTGATTACTAAAATGTGTAAATAAATTACATACGAAGCGCTGTCAAATTTACTTTTTGAACTACTTTTTAAACAGATCTCATAAGGTAAAGTACTCATTCAATTGGTAGACCAAAATGGATTAAAATTTTGTGAAATATCTAAAGTTTAAATTTATTTCTCATTAAATTTTCATAAAAGAAGTACTAAATGTAAATCTTAATTACGACAACTTTTATGGATTTGACATCGCTGCATTGCACACGAAATAAACCGGTACGACTAGCAATGTCCAACGAGTGTAAAGTTACAATCACAACACAGTTCACTTTCTCAAAGTTCAGATGATCCCGTTAGTGGAATTATTTATGCTCTCTCTCTCTAAATTTGCATGCGAATGCCTATGAGCTCTGGCTGGAAAGAACCTCCGAGACTAATGGTTTGAGTTTTCTCCATAAGGACGAAGATGATTAAGATGTGAAAGTTTCGCAAGAGCATTATAGACAATAATAATAATAATAATACCTGTGGACTTATCACACGACATTAGCCTAGCCCTTTGCTAAGTACCGTGAGGACTTGTGTTACAGGTACTAGACAACGGACAATATATTTAATGTTTTTTACAAATTTAAGAAACTTTATATATTTAAGATTTTTATTATAGAAATACATATAATACATATATAAACATCCATGACCTAGGCGGGATTCGAACCCGCGACCTCTGGCGTAACACGCGGTATAATCGCCACGCCCACCAACAGAGCCAGCCGGTCGCCAACATTACGCTAAGCTTCAATGTTTTACAAGATTGTACTCATTTGTTTTCGTATTTCAGGGACTTAGACACACTTCCTTTTGGAGTAAAGTCAATAAAATAAAAAAAATACTAAATATGATTGTCCTAAATTTACGCGAATGTTACTCATTACAATAAAACTACTTTTATGAATTTAATCGCGGTTTGTTAAGTTCATTTTTCAGTTCACCCGTAACCGTGGTTGCTGTAAGGCTGCTGAAGCGTTGGGCTAGTTAAAAAATTGAATAAACCACTATAAAATCCGTAAATGTAGTTTTATTGTAAAAGTGCACATGACGCATGTGGCTCGTAAGTTAAAACGTGTAATCTTTGCGAGACGTGGAAGTTGAGATTTTTGAAGTTCGCCCGTCTGCTCGCAGACGGTATTTAATTTTGAATATTCGCACCGACTCGTGCATACTTAACTGTTTAAACTCGACGCTCAAACATACTCTAGCTTCACTTGATTTAATAATCAATCGACAGACATAAAGTTAACAGTATCAACTTCGCGCACAAGACGACGGAGTGCAGCTCAATTTTACGAAAATAATGTGCAAGAAATTCCACATTGGAATTGTCAGGCAAGTCTTTTCTTACAGCAGAGATTTTTGTAATTGCACAAGTTTATACGTAGGTTTTTTTTTAACTTCAGATGTACCTCTCGCTTACTTGATACCGTCGTTCGCTATCGCGTATTGTGGGGGGGGAGTGTCCTGAACAGATTAGTATCAGGCGATGGCTTCGTTCCGAGAGACAGTCCTGCCCCAGAAGGAGGCTGACGAGCGGGTGAGCGTGCAGATCCGGGGCTCTCCGATTATAGCGGATCCCCGAGTACCGCACGGACGCCATCCGAGCCACTTGATATCATAAAACATTTTATGCGGGTACAATTGCGGGGCGCAGCTGTGGTTTATAACGGAGTGATAATGATGATCTTCGTGTGCATAATAACACGTGCCGTAATAACACGTGCCGTAATTATCAAACCGTCTTAGTTCAAGGTATGATATAAAAATGTAAACTCAGATTGTTACTGTGTTAATCGTCTTGCGGCTGACGTAAACCTTCGACGCGTGCGGCGGTTAAAGTAAAACGAAACTAATTTGGTTTGTTGCATACGTGCACTAA
>JAFELO010000980.1:220276-246045 GCA_017140195.1 Eumaeus atala
TATTGTCATGTTTTCGTTTTAATTTCCTTTGTGTTATTTGTTATCTCTTTTATATTTTATTGGCTATGTCATTCGTGCAAAAAAAGCAATCATCATTTCATTTTCATAATTTTAATAAATTTCCTATTGATTATATTATTCCGAAAAGCCTGTACATCCAACACCTATGGTTGGTGTTTTTAATGGTATGTGATACAAAAAGATACCGTAAAAATTACTAGCATGCAATTTATCCCAAGACTTCTTTTTCGTATTAAGTTTTATGGTTTTATGAATACCGACACCCACGACCAGCAGCACAATTACCATGGCGATGCGTTGCCCTCCCTTTCACCTCACCCCAATAGGCCACCGGCTACTCACAAACCGCACGAAACGCGACAATGAAGATATCACTTTACGTGCGTCGTTGTCATGTGAGTGAGGGGCACCTTACCGGTCTTGCCGGCCGAATTCCGCCGCAATGCAGCAAGGCACTACCAGTTACTAAATATTTACACAATGTTCATATCTATGAAAAAATTTCATTTCGTCTGTTTTTATTATAAAGTCGGCAGTTGATTTTCGATAAAATATGCTTTTGAAAGTGAATGTTAGGAAATGTAGTTCCAGACGAAGTTTACCGTTCAGGCATTCCCGTAAACACTCGAATTTATGTTCCGGAGAGAGGGGCGCGCTGCTGCCTGCTGCACATGATGTGATGTATCACGGGGGGGGGGGGGGCACAGGCTGAGGGCTGCAGACCCTCTAAGTAGTCAATTGTTGTTGTCATTTGTTTCGTTTTTGTGCCCCATCAGACTGTGTCCCTGCTACACGTGTTTTGTTTTTGTTATGGAAACCTTTTCAATTATTTTTGTGGCGCAGACATTAGGTAATGTAACGGAGAATATGTTTGCATCTATTATATATACTAATATAAAATTGAGGTGTATGTCTGTGGTTGTGTAGTAATTTAGCATTTTCTATACTAATGCTAAATCAACTATTTTTAAAACTTTTCTAATGGTCAAAACGACAGGTACAAGTGTATCTGTCATTTTGACCATTAGAAATGTCAATACCGATTTTAATGCAACTTCCTCGGTATCATAGAGAAGCTTAATAGGCAGGGCATTTTATTTATATATCTGGCAATCCGGCCCATTTATTCACAAACGAAACCTTGTGCTAGTTAGTAGATAATTAAGAAGTATCCAATTGTAAGCAGTATATCATCCTAGACTTAGCAATATCATTCCTTTATGAGTTAGGGTAAGTCTTTTATACAAAGTATTCTCCTTAAACGTACAATTTTTAGAGAACTATTGTAATGATCCACTTATTCAAATTGAAGTCCGAATACAGCTGTTCTTATTAATACGATTAACATTTCCAATGATCTTCCTAATGTACTTTGAGAGCATAATTTGGACCGTTCCGTTCCGGTTATTACGTTTTCCGAACTTGATATTTGTAATAAAACTTTATTTGATCGTCAGCTCTGAGGTTCAATCTTTATACAGTTTATGTTATCAATATTTTTTTACCGTACTATCGGATTTCACCGTTTACGGTTGTATCAATCACGTGCCTAAAGCACATCCAGTTGTTCTTTAAATAAAAAATGTGTTTGATAAAAGTTTGAAAAAAGAATGTCTATTTTTCTTACATTTCTGTAGTAAATGCTTTTTGTTGTTTGTTTCTTTTATAATCTATATTCTATGCTTTTTATTTGTTCATATTTATACAGAGTTAGACTAACGGCAAACATTTTTTGATACAAATAATTATTACTATATTTAAAGTTGTTGATTGTCGCTTCTGATGGAAATTCACTTGATGAAAAAGTGCCTATGAGAAATCGAAAATAAAATATTTAGTAAATAGCCAAAATTGTATAAATAACTGTTTTTATTCGTCAAGTGATATTTAAAGTTCAATTTAGGTGTGGCAGCTATTATGTGGGAGGTCGTCTGTCTTGACACTATCATTTTATTCACCACGAGGTAGTGTAGACACAGTTGTATGGGGCCACAATTTGAATGGAATTACAGGTCTATTTATTTTCTTTTGTGATTTAGATACAGACTTGCTCACCTATGTTAATATCGTCGTATATTTTTTTCGCGTGGAAATACATTTTAGAAGCCGCTGCCAAGTGGTGACGCTGCACGGTCCATCTAGAAATATAATAAGTTTCACATTTTTATATAGTAGTAAATAGCAAGTAAAGATACCTATTTAACACGTTTTTATACGACTAATATTTTAAACTGTTATTGTTCAGTAGTTCAGACACCGGTGTACGGAGAGCCTCATTATTGCACTCTTTATGCATTCCCACTGAACCACTCCGCCGAGCTCACCATATCAATTACTCATCTCGGGCGCCCTGTCATCTGGCGTTTAATGCTACTTTACACATTTTTATATGAAACTAACAGATATTTCTCACATGTCGACGATAGATTAATCCTATTTAAAATGCGTATTTGTGTGTATGTTTGTTATTAATTCCGACAAAAACTGTATCGGCCTTGGATAAAATTTAACACAAGTATATATTACAATCTGGAAAAAAAAAACTTATTATTCCGAAAAAGAAAGCGTTTTTTTGGGGAATGACGGGTGAAACCGCAAGTAATTAACAGTAGGTGTTATCTATTCGCGTTACGAATGCCGTGACGTTATCCTTGTTGACTTAAACATGATGTACGCAGTCATACATGATTTTACTAAAACATTTACCGATAATGTCACAACCCTATTCACTTTTTATTCCATTTTCACAACCGTCAAGTTGTCGCACATTTGATGTGAAAACGTTTTAGCATTTCGCTAACATACTCTAGGTTAATTACTGAGGACTCTCGTCTGCTATAGCCCTTAGCTAGGTTTTGATATTTATAGAGGCACGTAATTATAACGTTCCCGCTGGCGGCTCGTACTCGAGAATAAAGTTTAAATAAAATTATAGCGTCGTTTTAACTGACGTTTGCAGGTAAAGATTACATCGATATTCAGGGTTACCGATTTCTATGTAATTGCTGGGGTTTTGTCGCGAACGTATACCATTACTTTTCCGTACCTTTACAACTGGCAGACGAATGTTACCACCGCTGGAGGAAGAAAAGAAAAGAGCATACATATGCCTTAAAGGCTGTCAACGCGTCTGTAAGACACCTAGTCTTGCAGGTTTCTATGAGCGGCGGTAGTCACTACACTCCTGCCGCCTATCTCATAAAAAATACGTAAATAGAGCCGCATCTGGACTATCGATTTCCACAAACCACCCCTTTTTTTGTTTATGTAGGGAAACGCATTTACGCGCCTTCACTGGTCCTGGGTGGGGTCCAGTGGTATGTGGGGCTCGCGGCACATTATAGTGCCAAATACCCACAAAATCCACCGCGAGTGATATTAGTGCCGGCTTTGGTGAGGTGCCCCGGAACTGCAAATCATCAGGTCACCTCGATGGCTAGTTAGCCCCCTAAGGGACCGATGCCACCTCCACCGATGGAGTTGACCCTACCACAGGACAACCCCACCAACTTTGGGACAGTGCAATGGGGCGAGGTTCCCATCCTCGCCCCTGGCCCCGTGCGCAATAGCGCCGCCTCATTGTTTTTCGATCTTTTGTCCCCTATTCTTATAAGAGGGTAAGGTAAAAAGAGCGCCTCTTGCTCTTCAGTCCCCTCTTATAAAAGGGTACAAAGAGCATACACCTCCTCGGTTCAATTACCTTCGCCCAAGGTGACTCGGATCACTCCAGGCTACTGAGGCTTGAACCACGGTGGGGCCAAAAACCACCCTAGGATGTCCGGGACATTGTGGCATACATAAATGTATTCACCGGCGACGAGAAAAACGTTTTCGCGTAGTGAAATTCACGCGTGTACCACGATATCGGCGCACCGCATTTTAATGAGTAACATTCGCGTAAACTTAAGACATGATTATATTAAACTAACGCGAATGATTGCATTGCAAAACAATGGCCTTAATACGAATACGTCGACCGTTACTACCCGACAGCGTCTTGTGCTTCTGGAGTAGGAAATAATTCCAATTGCTCTCCTTACTCAAAACAGGAGACAGATATTTGAATTGTGTCCTGCTCCTCCAATTTTCTACCGACCAAATTTGTTGCGGGTCCGACGACAGTTTTAACATTTCCTGGGGGTCGCTGAGATCGTATCAAATTCTAGATAGACCTCCTGGTCTCCTGTATTACAGCAATGGGAACGAGCGGTGGACCAAGATTTTTTTAAAATTAGTACTCACAATTGGTAACCCTGGCAACACAAGGTAGATTGTGATACGATACCGTACATGATATTAGTATCCTGTAGCACATATTGAATTAGTACAAAACCTATTAACGAGATTACAGAGGCGATAGAGAAATTTATTGGAAAGCTATTAGTTGAATTACAAATATATCTTGGTGTCTGTTGTTATAATGTTATTTGTTATGATCGATAACCGATATAATTTTGAATAAATCGTCATAATTATGTTACCTTTACTGTGACAGATGTAAGTTCTAATGAGAGCCAATATGCGACTCAAACTTTACATGCGTTCTTAAGCAGCTTGTAACACCTGTTTTCGTAATTGCTATCATTTTTTTGCGTAAACTTGGCAATCAACTACCATTTATCAGTCTCACTAAAATATTGTTCGTCAAAATTTTAGCTCAAAGTTACTCAATCACGCTTTTGATTTATTTTTACAGTATAGAGGGACAATAAGCCTTTTTACTACCGACGCCTATGAATATCAGCGGAATTATAATACCGATGCGTTGTCCCCCTTTTCACCTCCCCAATAGGCCACCGGTTACTTACAAAATATGTCACTTTACGCCGGTATCATGTGAGCGAGTGGTCCCCGACCGTGTCAGCAAAATTCCGCTGCAATGCAGCCTTTTTTTAAATGTAAATTAGATAGTGCCAACCTAATTTAGATAAAAAAAACTAGCATCAGACGGACAGGTAGATATTATATTCTAAAGAATAACTGCGACACATACCGAAGATGGAGGAGTATTAGCGAGTTTAAACTTCCAGCGTTTCGTATCTATCAAAGCTAACGGAATTCCCATTTCCAACTATAGATATGTTCGCGAGATTTAAACTTTTATCGCGTATCCGCGTCACGTTGGATCTAGAAATCTTTCAGTTCCGATAAATTCAACGTGTTTGTAGGCTCGTCCGCATATTCGACCGTCTAGGGCGTATTAAACCTCGCCTTGTATACGTTACGTGGAAACTGGACAGATGTTGTGAGAGTTGTGTCGCTTCGTCTTTGTAGAATATAAGTTTACCGGTTTTTTTTCTTCGATTCGCTAGATTTATTGATGTCTTAAGTTTACGTGAATGTTAGTCATTACAATAAAACTACTTTTACGGATTTTATCGCGGTTTATTCAATTATTTATGTAGCCCGACGTTTCAGAAGCTTTACAGCAATCATGGTCACGGGTGGAAAACATAGTTTTATTGTAGCACTAGATTTAACTTGATTTTTCCTGTATGTATTAATCATTACACACGATTCCGGTGTCGTTTCATCATTGAGTCTGCAGTTATTTTTTTCTTGCATACCGGAAAGACTGGGGCAAAAATAAATATTAGAATATTTTCTGTTTATGTAAGTATTTTGAGTTGTCCATTATAAAATCATCGATCAAGGTTTCAAGATAATTGAATTAAGTTTAGCTAAATAAGAAGTTATACGCTCCTCATCTCGATATCCAAAATAACGATCCGCGTGGAAGCCTAACACGACATTTGTCAGGCAATCTGCCGAACGTCAGCTTGAGGCAGATTAGTCTGATTCTTGCGCAGCTTAAAGAGGGAAAGGCTCCGGGGAAGGACGGAATTACACTCGAGCTTCTTAGAGCAGGAGGCAAACCTGTATTAAGAGAGCTAAAAAATATTTTTAATTTTGCCCTTCAGCGAGGCGTACCTCCCAAGGCGCGGCTTGGAGGTGACGGTGTTTTGTTTTTTAAGAAGGGTGACAAATCACTTCTTGGCCATATTTACAAGTTGTTCTCAAGAGTCTTGATGAATCGCTCACCACAAAGCTTGACGGATTCCTGCCACCGGAGCAGGCTGGGTTTCCCAGAGGATTTAGCATCATGGACCACAATTTTCACCATATTGTCCTTAGGATGAACTTGGACAAGAGAAAGGATATCGCGCGACGAATACGCTCGCTGAAGTGGGCTGGTCAGACCGTTCACCAGGTGGGAAAACGATCTCCGTGCAGTAGCCGATCAGGGATGGCTGCGAGTAGCAGGAGATCAACCGTCTTGGCGTTCGTCGAAGGAGGCCTATATTCAGCAGTGGACCGACAAGAGCTGATAATGATGATAAAATAAGAAATACTTTGATCGTTGGTCCAGTCATGGCAGTGATAACACTACATACCGTTGTATTCGGAGATTTCGTAAGGCAGTGGAGCTGATACTGAAGGCATGGAGATGACAGTGATAAATTATAAAATATTTTAAATATGGAACGCAGGCTATTTAGGGGAAGTGATTTTATTTTAACACACAACTTTTACGTTAATTAAGTTGCGTTGATTGCGAGCAAACCGGTGTGTACCAGGCGAAATGTAATTAGTGCTTTAATAATCCCATTGGATTTTTTACCCATGTGGCTTAGCTCTTAACTGAGACCTGAACATGTGACCTAAGTTTATTGTTACGGACGCTGAAATTGTATAATAATGTAATTTACAGTTAAACTTGTTGTAGATTAAACTAGTCAGCAGGACTTAACTTGTAAGTCGACAAAAGTCTTCGTAACCGTCTTGTTTATAAGGAGGGAGTAATCAATGTAGAGTAAGCAAGGCAATTTAAGGATCATGACTTATGCCACTCGTATCTCTTATCTCTGTCTGCCCCAGGAATACTTGTGCGTGTACTCAGCAGGATTGAAGTCTGATTACAAAACCTCTGAAATAAACTTGAGAGATCGTGCGTGTTTCGTGAGAGAGTATCGATACCCGATCGTCGACATTTCTATCAAATTATAATAATTTATCATACCAACTTATTGAAATCACATTTTCAATTAGCATATACCCTTGAAGTAGTTGCTAGTTGGGTATTGTGTAACCTATGATTATCCATTGCCCGGCTCTATCTATTTCAACGATTGCCTCAGAGATCTTCATCATTTCGTGTTATTTTGTGTAAAGTTTTATAATACAAACTTAGAATAATATGTAATAGGGTGTCACGATAAGCTCGAAGGTGTTACATTTAACGACTATCTCTAACTGCCCGGCCCGATTAGTTCCCAACAGCTGTAACGCTATTTCCAACAAAACACTCTTGTTCCACTTCTATTGCTGTTTTATTGTCGCTCCGTAATGCAGTGCTCCAGGCCCCAGCGCTGCGGAAGTTACGCTCAATACGTGGCTACGAGTTTTTAAAGTCGTGATTAAATTTTAATGGAGTCCGTTTGTGTATTTCCGTAATAGTGAAAATTATTTTATACTGTTATACTTTACATCTAAAGCTTAGGGCAAGTTCTACGCCCATTATTGGCTACTCGATCGGTGGCCTCACTAATGGGATTCTCCGTTTGGCGTCCTTCATGCTGCGCTACTGGACATTTCAATGAATGCCAATAGGAAATTATTCAACGAAATCAGTCGTGAAGCTCACGAGGATCCTACTAGGCGATGGCGCCAGAAAAGAAGACAAAATGCTGCAATCGTAAATCATATTTCTCAAAGAATTGGATTAAGTGGGAAGCCGTACAGCGGCGGCAGGGGCTAGTTTATAAAAATTAGTCATCACGCGAGTTTGTTTACTCTAACAGCAAACCCAGCTTAACCTTAAATGTAGGAGCGTGAGGTATTTGTTTTTTCCAAAAACATGCCGTGGAAACGTTTTCATTTCTTCGTTCTTCTTTTGATGAACAGATTCATTGAATGAATTGAACTTAGTCATAGACCAGACCTTCTACGATGTTGGGAGAAATGTAACCCAATAAATGAGATTGACTATCATTGTCATTGCGTACTGGACCGACGGAATGAGGAACTCCGTCATCCTTTCTAATCTTTCTAGCGACGGCGACGGCGGCTGATAGGAAATGTTTGGCCCATGGAGAGGCTCATGAGTAAGCTTTTTTCTTTCTCTACTTCGGAGTTATTTTTAGTTTAATGTTTTATGATATAAAATCTTATCCAGTTCTCCAGCTCCAGCTGATTGCACACTAACACGTGGACGTGTGTCCGCTATCTGCCGCAACATCAGTTTGTATCTTCCTGGTACTCCCAATTTCACTTGATCTCCTGAGGCTCCTGAGCGAAGGTGATTAAGCGCCTTCCAATACAGCTGGTTTGTTCCTGGATGCATTTCCTCCTTAAGTTGAAGCAGGATGTAGAACCTATTGGTAAACCTATTACTAACATGCACAAGCGGGCACGATTACATACGGTAAAATGTTTTTTTGTCTAGTTTTAAATTACAATTCACAGGACGTTTCATTTGATCTCCTTATCGCCAAAAAATAATCAATTTCACTTCGCAAGAAGTGTGAATATATTATGAAAATCAGTAGCCAAACCTTTTCCCGGGAAATAAATGCGCGATCCGAGGGAGTCCGGGGCTCGGGTGTTTCGGATATACGGCCGCTGTCATGGACGATGGCCCCTCCTCTTAAATCAATTCCCGTGAAATATCCCTCCCGCGTGACCTCTGGACGAATGAGATATCAAAACCCTCCGCGTCACTTAACTAATGAAGGTTTATTAATGGACTACCCACAATGTCGAATTGCGGGTGTAGTTTTTATAACATTAAGAGTTAAAAAAAAAGTACCTTCACCCATATTATCCCCCCTAGTATCGCTAGTACATCCACAACTCATGAGCCCAGTAGATATACTAGAACACCTACGATTAGCCAAGGTACTGAGGCCCATTTCCGTCTTGACGCAGGTGCTCACCGGGCATGGTTGCTTCGGTGAGTATCTATGTAGGAATGCCCGCAGGGAGACCGACGACTCGTTGTCACGATTGTGACGCGGCGGTGGACTCAGCCCAGCTCACCCTCGAGGTGTGCGGCGCTGCGTCACGATCTGACATCAGTTGTCGGAAGGGACTTGTCAAAGTATAGCATCATCGTCGCGATGCGCGGCTGCGTCGAGTCCTACCAGGCGATGGCTTCCTTCTGCGAGACCGTCATGTCACAGAAGGAAGTCGACGAGCGGGTGTGAGGAGAGGCAGCCGACGCGGCCTTCCCTCCGCCGACGACGAAAGGGGGTACGAACGAGGCGCTTTCTGCAGCGCCTTCAATAGTGCCCCCTGTGTTACGTGTCAGGCTGGGATGGGAACCCGATGAACTTCATCAAGACATGGCATCGTGGGGCCCTTCATAGCGTAGCCGGACAGTCCCCGAGGTGAAGTCTCGCCTTTTCGCCGAGGCCAGCCTGTCGTTGGAGGGATCCTGTTGCCTGCAGAGCCGGGACCCTCCACTAATATCGGCTGAAGGCTCCCGTAGAGGTTTAGTTGGTATTGCTACCCAGTTTCCGAGTCCAACGTATATCTGGGGGTCTACCTGGGCTCCCAGATATCATGCGTAAATGCATTCCCCTTCAGCACAAAAAAAAAGGTACTGAGGCCCATGATGTCATAGGTGGCAAGCCTATGGCCACTTTTGGCACAGTCCAATCCCGGACAATGTAATGTATGCTCAGAATAATCTGAAAAAACAGTTAATAATAATTTCCCGACATGGGGATCGAACCCAAGACCCCACACGACTAACTGTCTTAACAGGCGACACCCGCACCGTTACATCGCAGAGGCGATGTACCATTAGGGTATTCAGAAACATCGGTTGTCGGCGCGACCGGGAGCTACCTCTCCAACACATGGTACCGTTAATTGACGGCTGGCTGTCGCGTTTTAAGCAATTTGTAAATGCGGGAAACTCGCCATCACTTCGCGTCAGTACTAAGCGAAAGAGGTTTACTTCCAGAGTATCAGTGTAGTAATATGTAGTGCCAAGCTGCATTACAGCCGTATTAAGCTAGCGCGACCGGGGAGGTACCTCTCGTTCACATATCATACTGCCGTATAGCGACAGATGTGCTATCGCGTTTTGTTCGGTTTGTGAGTAGCTGACGACTGGAAGGAAAGAGAAGAAGGAGGGCAGCACATGTGCATAACAATTATTTGGATGTCTATGCACGTGGATAGCCATCAAAAGGTTCTGATTGTTCTGCTCCATTATATTATCAGCCATTCCGTTAGGATGCAATGCTCAATGGCCTGCAATAGCTCGACAGTATAAAAGGGTCAAAAGTTCAAAGTAAATCCCCTAACGTATAAAATATGTGCGGAGAAAGTAAGTTAATATCTACTTATCATAAGTAATCACTTAGCGACCAGCAGCTCAGGCTGATGGATTAACATATTCGATCAATATGCACATAATGTGTATTGACCCCGTAGTTTATTTGCAAAGTAGCTTTCATGAAACTCACGGCCCTGGAAAAATCTCCACGGCTTGTAAGTCCGACTACTCGTTTACATTGCTGAGTTGATTGGTGCACCTAATGCCAGGCCTCGCTATTAAATTACAATTGACCTTTCCTTTTCTCGGTAAAATTTCTGTAGCCGGTTGAACTACAAATAACCCAATAAATAAATCAAGACACCAGTTAGAGGTACTGTGCTGCATCACGGACAAATAGGAGCAGTTCGGCCAAGAAGGTACTCTGGTCGTACCCCTCTTATACATATGGTGTACTTTACTTTCCTGTATGTGTATAACCCAGGATAATTTTTACAAATAAAGTACTTATTTATTTTACTATGTTAAATTGACATCTATGCTATCGTGTTTCGTACGATTTGATGCTTGCAGGTGGCCCATTGGAGTGTACAACGGTTAACAACGGTTATATAGGTATGCCTGGGCATTGGCAGTCATCAAAGGCACAAATAAATACAAATTTATACGTCACCTGAAAAATATATTTCGTACACCGACACATTCGAGTTAAAAAAGCACAAACACGAACCAAATCGTATGAGGAGTTTAGAATATAATAGCATATGCAATGAAATTCAATTTTGTACGATCCAATATTTATTGCTCCGCCAAAACATGCAAAGTAATGAAAGGATATTTATTTGGCTGATTATACGATACGAAGCTAACAACGCGGCGCAGCGGCGGCGAATGGAAAAATGTGATTCGGCTGTAACTCTTTTAGCAATCGTTTCTTATTTATGTGCCGGCCAAATGCCCGGCTTTCCTTCTTTCGCTACATAAATCATTTTCACATGGCAACACTGCGGTACAATTTGCTTTAGCGAAATTCGTACACTCGCGGTCAAGAAAATGTGTTTTATTTTTTGTTTTATTCAATTATGGCTAGAAATGTTGTACGGACTTTTATTTTTTAAATGTTCTTACGAACATAATAAAAGACTAATATACACTTTGTAGATATCCCTTCGGGATTATATAAAGTTGCAATAGAAGATATTTTTATTACAATACGTTAATTTAAACATCGCTATAAGATAAATTAATTCCTTGATCAACCCTAAACGTAAGTCAAAACGTCAGCACACCTTTAGGTATGATTTTTCATAATTTAAAATCATTAACATGAATATGAAACTCGTAGCCGACATATTCCAAGTTTCTTCATATTTTTTGCACTACATTGTAATAAGGTTTGCAAGGTACACGTGTGCTGACTTTATTTGCCAATTTAGCGCCGTTGCGCTGGAAAAATCTAGACGATTTGCCGGGCTGCCTGTGAGGGATCGTGCGCGGGAATTACGGACCGAATTGGATTTTAACACGCGTCATATTTTACAAGCACCTCAAGTGATAACTAATTGTAGGAGCGGACTTCATAATAGTTTTATCTATTCATATATGCTAACGAAGCCGGTTTGTTAAAGTTCACTAATTTTTCTGTGCATATTCTATAGGTTTCTTACTCCGACTCCTCTTTTACCACACAAACGTTCTTTTACGGTGGCTTTAAATTTACTAATTAAAAAATTTTAAGGTTTTCCCGGATTCTATTGTATGCACGTGCACAGTGGTCCAATTACATTACATTGCCTTAAGTGTGTTGTGTATAAACATTATATATAGTATCGATATCGGCAGCATTCCCCAAAGTCACTAAGGTAAAGTGATCTTGCTGTATTTTCATCAGAATACTGCCTAATTTTCCTAACAGCATATGCTGCTGAACTCAGCCTATTCGCAAGTCTTGAAGTATGAGGACCCCACTTAAATTGGCATCTAGAGTCATTCCAGGCAACTCCGTTGAGTCTGCTAAATCTAGGTTCACCTCATTTAGTAGCACATTGGTTGGCGCCTGCCTCTCGTTTGGCAAGGTGAATTTAATGCATTTAGTTTCATGTATCACCGCACTCAGAGCACTATTCACCTCGTCATAATCAGCATGTCTCTTATGTCTAAAAATAAAGGACGTACCATCAGCAAATGGTACTCATTGTTCATCCTTTATGATGAATGGCAAGTCATTTGTATAAACTAAAACAACCTTTATTAATCTCAATCTTGCAAATGAAATGAGATGAATGCAAACTACATGGAAGTATTAACGTTTTGCGCATCTTTTCCACATGATATTCGACTGTACCATATTTCAAATTCATCCATTCGCATAATTCTTTACTTTTTTTATAATTGGGATGGAAATTTTATCTCCACGTATACACTATACAATTTAACCTGACCTCTGTATCGATGCCTGCATTTAATACAATTGTTTTTCTCGATTGTTTTATGTCTATGTGTCTTGTAACGCGAGGAAATGGAAATGTGTGACGTGGGGGACGAAAGGGAGGAGGGGGTGTTATTGAAGTGTGATTAGTTGTGAAACAGGAACTTGCGGAGATGGAGCGGAAATAAACTTTAATTTTATTGCCGGCAACTTTTCTAATCCGGTATCGTAACGTCTTCAGTGTGCAACGAGTGAGGCTTGACTGACTGTCATAATACACGCGCGCTCTGTGTCTAAGAAATGTCACTATTTTTCTCTTCAGCGTGGCTTGGGCAACGGATTTATTTGGGATGGCTGACGCAATCTGCCATCCTCAATTGATAATTAAATAGTATTTAATTTCCGCCTATGAATCTATATTGTCATGCCAGGATGCCACAAATGCGAAAAGCCGGCGTTGTTAAGTTGTATAATAATTTTAAACTAAAAAGGGTGAGTTCATGATTTCTTGCCGACGCCATTTTTCATATCTTATATTTCGAAAATCTTTACTAATGTTAAAATGTCTTAATTCTCTTATGTGTGCATTTTGATATTGTTATTTACAGGATCTGTATGGCAATCAATTTGATAGACCGTATCATTAACTGTAACAGTATATATATATATATATATATATATATATATATATACTCTGTTACAGTTATAGTTATATATATATATAGCCTGATTTCAGTTGGCTGAGTAAGCCAAGAAAATGGGACGGGATCTTATTGGTTGTGTGTTCCTTTTCAGAGCTCTAGTCATTTTGTTTAAGTTGGATTTAGTATGAAGATATGATGTCTGATGATTCTGTCTGTGATTAAGGAACAATCTGTGAACAATTGTTGGATTGAATATATAAATATATATAGAAAGGAGTACCTCCGGGTTGCGGCAGGGAGCCTCGGACAACTGCCCAGATTCTCGTTCACCTCATTTTTTATTTACATTATCAAAAACTTGTTTGATCCATTGTTTATTCCTTGTATTATTTTAAGATTGCTCTTGATTGTGAATATGGAGGGTAGATGTGTTTAAAAGATTGGCTGTAATAGTTCCTTTACCCCCGACGTGGGCGCCTTTTTATAGAATTAAATTTTCACAATTATAGTATGATTATTACTATTGTATGAATCCCTTTATGTACACATGTGTTAGGCAAAGGCCCACTTTTCTCTGTCCGGAACTTCATCGCGCAAACCAGACAGGCATGTATCTGGTTCATCTCGCCATCTCCTTTTTGGTTTGCCGCGTCGCCTCTTTGAAATTATATATTTTCGTTTAATGTTCGTCTAGTGAAACTGCTATTGCTTTATTGTAGGCGAATTGGACACGATCGGTTAAGCCCCTGGGGGATCTATTACTGACATGACTGGCCTTGTGGTATAACGAAAGAAGGAATATTTTTATTGATGACAATAACATGGGTTAACAACACTACATAAATAATTAAATATACAATACTACTGTAATCTTGTACGTCTATTATTCCGCATATCTTGTGGGTCCGGGTTTGAGACCCGCGCTGTGCCAAAAAATATTACACCCGCCCGAAGACCCTCTCCTCGGAGAGCCAATCTAATTTGTCTTCGGTCGTGTAGGACTGTTGCCCCTAGGAGAATGAGGGAGTAGAGAACGCACTTGTGCGCTATAATATGTCCTGTGGATTTGGATAGTATTTATGAACATGGCCGCCGTAGCCTTCTTGCCATTGATGATATCACGTTTTGATATCTTAAGTTTACGCCAATGTTAGTGATTACAATAAAACTACTTTTACAGATTTTATTGCGGTTTATTAAATTATTTATGTAGCCCCACGTTTCAGAAGCTTTACAGCAACCATGGTCACGGGTGGACTCACGTTCACGTTGTTAACATAACGCATGGCACAAATTCTATTACAGACTTGAGCCTAAAAAATACGGGAATTAGTCATTATTTCTTTCGGATTGGACTTGGATGAAATCGGGCGCAGATATTGATTCCAATCTGGAATAAAAATACGTTCCATCATAAGAATTCATGGTCCCTTGGGCATACACGCCATTGCATTGTAGCTGATTAATACTAATATTATAGAGTTGAAGAGCTTGTTTGTGTGGTTGCACGCGCTAGTCTATGCAGGTTATCTTGTAAAATATGTATTGCACTGTTAGATGTCCCTCTGGTCTTTATAATAATAGTTAAATGTAGCTATATCATACATATTGGGATGCATCTCTCCCATCTGCAAGAGACAGGGGACATCGGTCCCGTTTTCGACCCCAAACCTAGTCTCAACGAGCACTCATAGCAATCCGATGAAGCTGTATTGGGTTTTTCTTCACTTCCACGGCATAAATTCAGGTCCGAATTCTCATTTCCGATAGTCCATTTATCTAGGAATGTAAGGCCATCACTCTACGACGAATGGAAGCGAAGTTGAAACCAACGTGCGCGTGAAACCCAGGATACACTCGAGACGTCTAAGAGAAATTATAATAAAGTGGCGATAATGAAAACTTCGAGCGGATACACGGACGTGTCGTGTGCGTAATGTGTAGTATAGATTCGTCAAGGCGGGTTCGAGTCCCGGCCGGGTAATCACCGCGCACGGACGTTTGCCACTCCTACGTGTCGCGGTATCATTACCTGACACTTTTGCGAGATGTTGCACACGCGAGCGCTTGCGTTTTTTTGCACAGCTAATCTGTCACCTGTTGGATTTAACCATATATTTATTAGGGTCACGTATTCTAAAAAGTATACTATTCTAAGATTGCTTTGTTTGTTGTCTGTCAAAGAAAGGTAATGCTAGTTCTCGGTGACCTAGAGCCATGGTAGCTTGGTTGGTCAGTGGTGAATTAATATGATGCGGGTAGAGTGCTGTCTTTTTAGGAGGGTAACGCATCTGCACTTGTGTACGTTAATCCTATTCAAATAGAAATGGCTAAGAGCAAGACGTACTCGCACACGGTTCCGTAGCAGCAAACAAAGCCGTCTTAAACTACCAATTTGACAGTACCCATAATCTCCGAAAAAACGTGCGTAATATACGGACAGACGGATGGGTTGAAATTACATGGGTTCACTTTGCCATTTGACTACTTAACTCTAAAAAACGCGATAAATAGTGGTACACAACTCACAGTATAGACTAATAACAATTGTAAACAATTTCTCGCCTGTCACTTGCCAACCTCTCCTTTACCACCTCTTTTAGCTATACTTAATAATATAAAGCCGAAGAGATTCTTTATATGTTTGATCGCGCTAATCTCAGGAACTACTGGCCTGAATTGAAAAAAAAATTGTATTGAATAGTCAATTTATTGAGGAAAGCTGTAGGCTATGTACCATGACGTTACCACTAATAGGTCCGGAGTTACGCGGGTGAAACCGCGGGGTGATGCTTGTATAGTATACTAGGGAAAACGAACAGTCAAAGCTTTATCGGCTACCGACGCCCATAGACATCCACATAATTGTTATGCTGTTCCTTCTTCCTCCCTCCAATGGGCCATCTCGTAGATATAATTGTTGACGTCTTTCGGCGCAGTTTCAGAGTTGCTTCACCTCGTTGTATTCGGGGGTTAATTATTGTACAACATTTGATGACGCCGCGTAAACACTGATTAAACACACACAATAATCGATATTGTACATAGCCGACAAGTACAATATCGACTGCGCCCTGTAGTTTCAAGGAGAGACAAACGCAGCAGTCGGCTTTGATGACTATTGACGCCCACAAACGTCAGCATAATAGTTATGGAAACGCGTTGTCCTCCTGTTCTTTTCCAATGGGCCACCGGCTACTCACGAGCCACACAAAACGCGACAGCGAAACTGTCACTTCACGCAGGTGTCATGTGATCGAGAGGCACCTCTCCGTCGTGCCGGCCCAATCCAGCTGCAATACAGCATTGCACACCTCTTACTGAACTATCATATTTTGACTTTTAATTATTCAGTGGGTAACTGGTATACACACAGTGAGCATCACAGACTCAATTCAGGACAGTAGTTCCTGAGATTAGCGCGTTCCAACAAATCAACCATCCAGCTTTATGTTATTAGTATAGTTGTATAGATAGATACGTTATGGTGTATCTTGTATTTTTGTAACTCAAGGAAGCCGTTCATTTTGTGGCTTCTTTCGGTTTTTTTTTTGCAGTTCTGACACATACAAAGTTTTCTTAATGAGCCGTCTTGGTCGGTGGACAGATCAAGGCTTATCAAGAGGATCGTATTTAATTTAACTTTCAGCAGGAAATGAGACTAGTTATACGTGTTGAGTACGTGAAAGTGAAAGATATCAAGGTCAATCTTTGTCTTCAACTCTTCCTGTTCTGATATCTTATTTCACTCGATTCGTCACGGTATCATGACATTCAACCAAGTCGGATATATTTAATTATCAATGCTACATGGAGATAGAATGAATATAAAAAAATCTCATTCACCGACATTATACCCCGTGTTACTGGAGAGTACCTTGCCTTAGCTTCACTCACTTGATTGGGAGCAATTCTTTATCCATGCCAAAGAGCCATTTTAAATTTATCAATTGTAACAAAGAATTGCTAAATGCATGCCGAATGGAATATCTGTGACAGCTGATGCCTAGCTAATACAATATGTATTTTCAGTCTGGCCAGTCACGTGATGAGGATAATATATGTCGCTCTCTACTGACCCAGTCACTCATTTAGTGCGTAGGTCCTGGGTTCTAGTAAATTATAGTTCCGTTCTGTCATGCGGAAAAATTTGGCCAGCGCGACCTGGAAAATATCACCCTCTCACATACGGACTTAAACGTGTTGGCTATGTTGTCGCGTTTCCTGCGGATTGAGAATAGTCGATAGCCCATTGGGCAATGCACCTGTCTGCACATGAGGATTGTAGTGTGTGGTCGGTAGTTGCGAAATAGCTCTGTTTGCTTGATTGTTTGTCTTTTATATGCCGCTGGCGAGCCGCCCCCGCTTCGTGCATAACCGGGCCCGGATTTCAAATTATACACTAACACCTCTATCCATTGGCGAAAACCGCAAAGAAGCCGTTCCCTAGATTATGAGAAATTTGTTAGCATGCACAGACATGCAGCTTGTGGAGACTTTCTATTGTAATACGTATCATTCATTTATAAAGATACAAGATATACGATTTCAAATTCAACTGTCATTTGTAAAGCATACGTGAACAAGCATGTTATATTTAAAATATGTGTATAATTCGACAGTTTCACATCTTTTACATGGGCGGTCTGAATACGCTCACTGTATATCTTGGTATTTTTCTAAATTCATGGTATGTATAGATAAGAAAGCAAGCCAGTGTCGGTTTGGTAATAATCATGCAAGTCTTGCCAAACGTGGACACAACAGGGATTCCCTGGTCGCTATTACTTTGTAAAATGACAATCTTAAACATTTTAAATAACGTCATGCTTGATTGTAAAAAATAACTCATAAATTAACCACGCCGGCCGTACATAAACATCACATCGACGTTAAAGCCCCGGCGGCCCAGTGATAAGCGCGCCAGGACGAGTTATGACGAAGATCTCATCTTAAGTAGATGTTTGTTCGTTTGGGCTGTGGAGGATGAGGAGGTAAGGAAAGCTATCTTTTGCTGGTTGCAGAAATTATTTTATTTTTTCCATTTAAATTGTAGAGACTGCACCAAAACGGTATTAACAAGGACGGAAAAGCTTTACCGTTATTGTGTATTCAAAAACAAGAAAACAATATTTCTAAAAGTTGTATATGTATATGTAGGTTAGTAGTTGAATTTCTGAATGTTAGCTCTCAAAATGTTAAATACTTCAACACACTTTGTTAACACCTGCCAAATTTGATTCATCATTGTGGAGAGACAGGGAGCTATAATTTATTGCCATATGGGGTAAAACGCACAAAAACGCACATTTGTGCCGACTACAGACATTAATAAAACCAGAGCTTAAACAGATGCCTCCTCTGTGTGTTCAGACTCTTAATCATGAGAGAGGTGTACCCACTTTCCCGGCACTGCACTCTGCAATGTATTACTCTCCAAATGAGATGGTACTCCCTACCTTCGCCTCTTTGACGTGGGTCTTAAGCAATGTTCCACATTGAGGTAAGAATTTATTTGCATCTACCCGCGATCGTCCCCGATAGCCATACACTGCACCGGTCATTGTAATTACTGTGACTGCCAGATCGGTATCACGTAACGATGGTGAATATATTATTATGTCTTCATATTTAATTTCGTCGGTTTGTATGCTGATGTTTCGATAATTCTAATAGTTGTATAAGAGGTAGTGTGATAGCGAATCTCTGCAAAGGATTTTGAAAGGGATCGTAAATATCATTTCATATTGTAATGTTTTGCTTATACATGCAGCTGTGTAGTAATTTATATTTTGCTCCATATTAGATACTTCTCCTTACATATCCTCCATTACACAGATTTTGAGTAACGGAAAGCGTTGGCACATCCATCACTTGCATTACCTCCAATATCGAAAATAATAAATTTAGCTACATCATGAAAAATGTATTTAGGTACATTTCAACTCATTTTCGTCGAGCCTATATGAAACTTGTCAAAGCCAACATTTAGTTACGGCCCGCGCGCGGGAAAATAGTTGCTTTGACAAAGTTGCCAGGACGCGGGGGCCTTAAGGTTGGCTTATCCACACGTTTTGCTTTGACAAAGTTACTAGTACGTGGGGGCCCTAATGTTGCTTTTACACACACGTTTTGTCGTCATGAAAATAACGGCCATTTCGCCGTGTGCGTACGAACGGCCCGAGCGATGATGACGATAACTCAACAACGACATGTGTTCACGCTAGCTCCCTAGTGCAGTGCCACATGTAACGGTACCTACATGCGTGCCCTACCTCCTCCACATTCATTACCCTCTTCATAAACCACGTCGGTTGCGAAGACTCTTTACACCGCCTACGGACAGCATCCGAACGAATTAATTATGATATTGTCAGTCTCGGTCATCCTCAGCACTCGTCTGTTGTCTGTTTTGTTGACCTTTCATCTGCCACTTTTTCTACAGGCCATTGCAAACGGAGTATGCCCTCTTTAACGTTTACACTGATACTTTCCTTCATTATTAATAAGTCATTCGCAATAATATTATGGCTAAACACTTTCGATTTATTCTTTAGGGAGAAAATGTGACCGGACGAGGCACTGCGCCAACTCCACCTTCCCGCCGGTTCCCCGCGTCAGGACATATATTCTTTTCTGTCCGGGCCAGAAAGTGCCAACTGCCAGTGCGCTTAGCATTTTAATATAGATTTGCTATCTATGGTAGCGCTATTAGTAATTTGTCACCTTTGTTTTGTCGACTACAATCTTAATGCTATTAGTCTTAGATTTGTTAAATGTTTTCTCTATCTGTATTATATTGACTGACGAAGTATATAACCACCTGTAGAATACGAAAAATAGTTGCAGAGTTGATGCATATGACACTGTAGGTTGATAATTATAGTATGGCTATCTGCTTTACGGCGTGTGAGAGTTGCGAGTCCACAGGGGTCTGGGCCTAGGGAGGGCGTCGCATCCGCGAAACCACTCTTTTTATGAGAGTTTCACCCGGTAATCACTAAAATTCGCACCCGCATTCTGTAACCGTTCTGTGTACCGGTCACCTGTGACCTTGGCGAGCAGGTACCAGTGTGACAACTTATAACAAGTGACAAATTACGGTGCGCGAATTAAGTACTCGGTGACGACCTTATTATAATTAAAAAAAAAATTCAACAGATTCCCAGCTGATTGTATTACGAAAGTGATAATGGTCTTAATTGAAAACATACGTTATTTACATTATTATAAGATGCTACGAGTGCAGATTAACCAGGACAACCGATGGTATTTCATAATATTCATATTAATTTTATTAAGTAAGATTGCTGACAAAGGATATCTGGCCAGGGCTGTCACACTTAACTCGCGCGTCTGCATTCATTTTGTATGAAAATTTTATCATTTTGAGGTTTGAAAACAACTTCATCATCATCAGCATCAGTCGGGCGAAGTCCACCGCGGGTCGTAGGCCATAGAAAGCAACTTAATAAAATAAAACAAATTTTGAACACGTTAATTTTACCTTCCATCGCAAAATGCTAAAACAACTTATTTTTAACCTGTTCCACAGTAGCGGCCCGCAGTTTGCAAATGTTCAATGCGCCCGGTATTTCCGATACGAGTAAACAAACACTAATGCTGGCCTCTCGAACCGCACAGTATTCCAAATCTAAACACAATTCAAATTTACAACTACACTTGACTCAATCCAATCACTTCAATCGTTGTCTCGGGTCAAAATTCAAATGGAATTCTAGACCGAAAACACATATAAGCCCTACCTGAAGTGACCATTTCTTGTACCCAAAACGGGACATGCATCGGTTTAACTTCATTGATTAGTAGGATCAGAGTATTTTAAAAACTTTTGTTGTATTCAATAGTAATAACAAATTTGTATTCATCCTCAAAAAAAATATTGCCAAGAAATAATAAAAATAAATATAACACAAGATGATGGTTAGTAGGAACAAGCTGAAAAAGAACTAATAACATTTTTGATACATTTTTATTAAATGTTAATTTAATTTGAAAATTATTTATAATTTTTAAAGGGCAGTCCGTGAATATATGGTTAAATTCGAGATTTCTTTGGCGCCATCCGGAAACAGGGGACGGTCCCGTTTCGAAAGCAATTTTGGCTACTTTACCTGTCGTCGTTTGAATAATGTCGTTTCTCCCGGGTGCCGGGTGAGGCTATTATTAAAAAGTCCATAGGTTTCGGTTTTTTATCTACTGCCCAATAAATAAAAAAGGCGACACGAGTCCAGTGGTTTTAGTGCATATGGGGAGTAGACGTGCAGTCGGAATATTATGATACCCGTACATATTCGCTTAACTTCCTCTTTCCTCCGATACCTGATGGGAAGTTTTGATCATGACGCTAATATATTTTTATAGGTGTAAAACCGATGCCCCAATGGGTGGGGGGCCAAAACATTTTTTTTCCTTTGTTTCTATTAAATAAGCCACCGGAATCCCAAGAAACTCGACAGAATAGCTGTACACATTAAGGTAACATGTGAGCGAGATGTACCTCCTCGATCGTACCGGTCCTATTCGGATTTAATACAACAACTACTTCTTACACAATTCCTACATCGCTTGTCGCTCCGTCCAGATGTAGGCTATTATTAGTAGCGTTTCGGTTTTTTTTATCGAGTGCCGACAAAATAAATATGGCGGGATGAGTGGCCCTTTGATTTATTTATATTGTGGCTAGGGCTACCAACTCTTATGACGAGGGACGAGTAGACGTAGTACTGTTTTGAGGTATGAGAGCTTTATTTTTTGATCAGGTTAATTTTAATTTGTAAGCAGTGGAGTATTTCGTTTTGATGCCGCCATTGGTTATATCTAATTTGTCGTTGATTGTTATAAATATATTTTCAAATTTTAATTAATTCAAGACTTTCCGCTCCTAAAATCTTGCCAACGTAGGCCGGGTTTCACGGGTCCATGCGATACCCACCACAGCTTATATATTTTATGTAATATACTATAGTTACACAGGGGTCACAATAAATCACATTATAATTACATTTTATGTGTTATTTCAAACAATATATATAACTAGTAGTAATCTGTACGTGTTTTAACGGGTTTAACCAACGATTCCTTCCCACCGCTGCCACTTCTGGTGTACCCAGGACCGACTGCGGCAACCACTTACGACTCTTTGATATGAACTCAAATAGCCCGAGGGAAGAGCTAAAACTATCTTAGGACCCGCAACGAATTTAAACTATACGTATTATGAAATTGAGTACCCAAAAGCTGTCTGTCTGTATGGGATCCATTTTCTTAAAAAAATACTGAACATATTTACATGCGCTTGTCACCCATGGATAGAGCAATTGCAGACAACAAAACCATGTAAGGTTTTAGTGCATAATCCTGCATCCGTTATTCACTGTTTTTTTTTTGCACACTATTTGCTAGTTTAAGATTGCTTATTATCACTGCAATGTACGTGCTGGCATACTACTGAATCCGGTCTAGCCCTGACAAATCAAAGCCTGAAGACTCTGTCTTAAACCGAGAGAGTTGGCAGCCCTGATAGCAGCGGAGGGGAACTTCCTGATTCAATTATTGTAATTGCGTGATGCGCACTTGATGGATGGTTATCGTTCAATGTTGACGGACTTGTATCTCCCCAACTTTCTAAATATTGAGCAACTTATTAACATGTGTCCGAATTATCTCTTTGATCAGCTGCTTTAGTAGTTTTCGTGTTCATTTTAATCTTGTGATCTGATGTTTAGATACTATAAAAGGTGCTGTTGTATTTTTGTGGAGCAGGGTAACACGATAGTGTAAACCACTAGTTGACAGAGAGTAGGTAACTTCGGCGTGAAGAGAGAATAAATTGCTCCTTGGAGGATGTGATGAAATGAGAGCAACGGTTCGGAAAGAGTTTATATGCGCATCGGTACTTAGGTAGGTCCTTACCGAATCTCTCCCGATGCTTGTTTGCCAACTTAAGGAATCTGTATTCAGTAATTAATCATCTTGCTCTATTATTCATATATCATTAAATCTATTAAGGTATGTAAAGCAAGTGTGAAATTAAGGTTAACAGACCGTATATTAACGTTCATAATTAATAATTAATGTTAAGATTAAACACCTGTCAGGTTAATCACGAGATCAGGCCTCGAGTAACTAGGCGTATTAATAAATAACCTTTTACGCGTTTTTTCCGTTGACACTTTTATAAATATCAACATAAGTTTTAACTATCTTCGTTTTATATCTTCCTCTGCAGGGTCACTGCCAGATATAAAATGATTTCCTGTATACTGTAAACACTTAGACCATTGAAACGGCGACCCAATTCGGATCATCGTCTCCGACTATATAAATTTAGAGAGATTTTTTCCCTAAGCCATAATCTAAGCATTTAAATTTTATGGGCCCACTTACTGTTTTGTTTTTAAATTATGTGTTTTTGTGTAAATTGTTTGCTTGGAATGGTTAGCTCCTCATTTTTTCCCATTTCATAAGAAACCAGCAATCCTACTGGAAAGTAATCAATTTATCATTCATAATAGGTAGGTACTACCTGACACCTTTTCAAAACATGTTCAAGTGCGATTATATTACTTCTTAACTCCAAAGTCATAAGGAGCAGTCGAAGGCCTTTGACTCCAGAATCTTCTTCCCTCCAGTGGACCCTCGGTAACTCACAAACGCCGCACCGCACGTAGGGTGACAGCATTCCTGTCACTGTATCATGTGAGTACGGGATAAATACCCGATCGTCCCAGCCCAATTTGGCTACAATGCACCACGGTACCGCCTCTTTAAATTAATTTTGGAGTTTTTTTTGGAGTAGTTTGTATTCAAATAGCGCAGTATTAGCTGAATAGAAGCTCTAACGCAAGTTTATTGAGTAGTAGCTTTTATATTCCACACTTAGCGTGATCGGCCCCCACAAGCCGCTGAAGCTTCGTCAACTTCGTGACCTCAACTTGTGCAAGCAGTCAGTAACGCGGCAGGACGTGTATTGATTATTGGATTGGGAAAGACAATTACACAGGATAATGGTGAACGTTAGAAAAACCACAATGCCACTTGCTAGACTTCTGCACTGGTAAAATTGCTTTAAGTTTGTAAGTGGCAGAATACTCTTAGTTAGTTTAGCGGTAACTAGTTTAACCGTGGATCATATAAAACTAGGTAATTTTGGTGAACGTTAGCGCCGGAAATGTCTTCCTTTATTTATGGAATGTGATGTTCCATGGGAAGTAATTGGACCTTGTTAATATATCTATCTATGTGTTGCTGAAATGCCATTCGCCGAGTTCCAATAAAACAAAGGACAATATCGCTTAGCTATGATGCCGTCATTGTAGATAAATAATTACATGTGAAGACTCAAATCAATCTAAAACAGAATTTCTCTTTGAGTTATTCAGAAAATTGTGATCTCATACTTAGGCACTCATTTTCCATTCGCGTACATAGTACCGCCGTAAAGTGACGTCTTCAGTAGTTTCGTGCGGTTTGTGAGTACTCGGTGGCCTATTGGGGGGCAGGAGGACAAAGCATCAGCATAGTATTGATGTGGATGTTCATGGGCGTCGGTAGTCGTAAAAAGACTCGATTTCTCGTTTGACCCCCTATTTTATAAAAAAAACAGTATTACCTATATACGGTTAATTTTCCCTAGTTTAGTAAATTGTGCAGTTACTGCATTGTATCTGTTATTGTCCCTGTTTCTTGTCGTGCATACCTTTGACCACTGCAATCGGTCTTGGATTGTGCTATACTCGTATACAATGACATCTGATCTCGCAGTATGGGTCCATGTTCTCTTATACATGAGGTTCTTTAACATGAATAAGCTAAAAGTACATAAACATTCGCCGTGTCCATCAGGTTAATCGTTTTATTACATAGGGTAGAAGTAACGTTTCACTATGACGCGCCTTTTTTATCGCAACGTACGAAAGGTTAGAAATATTTGAAGTAATAAATTAACGGAACTGCTGTTATAATTTGATTTACGGCCACTTTCAACTGTCGTCGGAGAAGTTACAAGTTAACTGATTTAAACGTCTAGATCCACGAGGGCTGTAACCGATTTGTATCACAATACGAGGCTAATTTGGGCCCATATGAATCTGCGGTTGACAGTTGAATAGTTTCAAACTGAAATGGCGTCGATATTGGCGGGAAATTGTGCCGCCATGTTAAATTACTAGTCATTGATAACTCAATATGTAAACTGGCATGAATGTGTATCTGAACTTATGGTATTAATAATTATGGTTTACTATGATAACTACGTTTAAGCTTGAGAAGTTAGTAAAAGTTAATAGTGAAAAAATTAATATTATCGCGAATCTTTTCCGCTATGGCTTACGTGCTGCTGTCTGATTTTTTAGACTTACCAGTT
>JAFELO010000980.1:255321-266899 GCA_017140195.1 Eumaeus atala
ACGGCTTGTAGTGCTGCCTAAACTATACGTTTTATAACTAAAAACTTAAGTGAAATCATAAATTAATACTTCTGTTGTAAACAATTATTTGTTGCAATCGTATTCATCCTGGAATGACGAATACTGCGTGTTACGACTAGGATTCGATTTTTTATGGGACAAGCGAGTTTCAATTACCTCCTCCCCTGCTATGGGCCATCGGAAATGCACAATGAAATGCAACAGCATAGTTGTAACTTTGCAGCGGTATCATGAGCCAGAGGTACCTCCTGGTTCGTGTCGGCTCTATTGCGGTGTAGCTGGACAAAAAGTAGTTATTATAAGTGGAAAGAAGTAGGATATAACGACATCAATCGCAGGATGACTTTCAGGGAAGTTAAGTGGAATTCTGAGTGACGGACCACACTATAATCGCTACAATGAAGTAAATTCAACTCTGTTACAACTGCACAAGGTAAATGGCGCATAGATCGGCGTATTCGTTAACAGAAATCGTTATTGGAGGTTGCGAACTCCATGCATGGGTCGTTCATCAGAACGCGCCGTGCGCCGTGCGCCGTGCCGAACGCGTACAAACATCAATGAAGCCGGGAGTGATGCTCAATCACGAGATGTTCGTCGCTGTTCCCATGGACCTTGTGACTTTGTGCTCGAGAGGAATGAGGAATTGAACTTTGATGATGTTTCGCGGTGGAATGGATGGTCCTCTGACAATTGTGTTGTGGCCGGCCAAACTTTTTGTGAGGCGACCTGTCTCTGCGTCTGCAGAGATTGGTCTAGTACGTGCACATGAGTGTGAGCCAGCGCGTGCACGACAGTCGCACATGTCTCACATGCACGAGTCTACCGACGTGCACGCACTCTTTTCCCTCATAGTTATTCTTATCTAGATGGGATAAATTGGCCAAGGAAAGGAGAAGAATCGGGCGTGGTTCCTTCTATGTTCTTAGACCTGAGCTGTATGCAATACACCGTAATCGCGTTGCTATGAGTGCTCCTCGAACGAGGGGACTAGGGCTGAGGTGGACAGGGCGGCCGACTCCAATCACCCGCAGATGGGATAAATGCACCCCGATATGAGAGTACCCGTAGTTACTAACTTGACTACTATGAAGAATTAATACATGCTCTCCAAGGCATGGTTGAAACATATCCGATATTTTTTAAATACTTATTTATTAACGTGCTCACCCTTCAGAGCTATTGTGATGTACAAAAGTAACAACTATTGATCACGTTCGATGGTAGCCATAAACTTCTGACACTGTACAAGATATACATTTATTATTTGACTGTGTGCGTTTAAAAATACTGAGTAGGTATTAGCTGGCAGTCGACACGGTGGGAAGACGGTCTCCGTGGAGGGCAGATACAGCATGAAATATGGTATTTCGTATAATATAAAATGAAAATGAAATACATTTCCGAATGGAACATGAAAGAAAAAACTTCTTACGAAACAAAACGGACAGGGGGGGTGACCTAAGAAAACAAAAGTTGGATGGTCCACAAATGTTATTTTATGAAGGAGCTTTTAAAAAGATGTATAATTACCACAAAGGGTGCCCACCAGCGCACACGTGGCGCGGGGGGCTATGCGGGCGGGGCCCTCACGTCCCCAAAACGAGCCGCACCTAAATTCCGACATTATTGTAATCGCACTTTTGTGTCAGACTGCATTTAGCTTAAGGCTCCTGTCATGTTACCAGTTTAATCACATGTGATTAGACCGTTATAAGTGAGCTCGCTGTTTAATAGGTATCCGTCTGGTGCTTTGTCTACTGCACTAGTATTTGGATATATTGTAATAATGACATTACAATTTATTTTAAATATTTAACAATACTCATGGACACTCTAACAATTTTAGTTCAGCTACGAGACCACAACACTCATAAAGAGCCTCGACTTGCTGGTCTGCGAACTTGAACACTCGGAGAAGTGGAGTGCGTAATTGAGAATAGGACAGAAAATAAAACATGCATAGCAGAAGTTGTAGACTTAAGTAGGTTAAGTTCTAAAAGTTTTTCCAATTTTATTGAACGTTGTTTTGTTTTTTCATCAACGATCAAAGAAACTCTGGCCTAAAAGGTCAAACAAAAATTTTGCATTTATATAAGATTAGATATCCGCTATGTATCCGTATTATCGGCGTTTATTGAAAGAGACGAGCGCCACGGCACGCTTGCTCCCGCTACTTTGCTTTCTCATGAACGTAACTATCACACACAAAATTTATTTTTCAAACACGTATTGCGTGTTCAAACAAGCAAACAAACAAAACCCTGTTCATCTTTATTACACTGGTGTTACAAGTATAGATAGATCCAGCAGCGGTGCACAAGAGCAGGCAGTAGTCGATTGATATGAATACAATGTATATGAATACAATACAGTAAACGTATTGTGTCAGGATGTTATCTTAAATACATTTATTATGCATGTAATCTTTGAAAACTTTGTCTCTTAAAATGTATAATATTGTAAAACTTTCAAACACATCCCCATCCAAGATCCACGTATTTTGTTCTCATATTCTCATATTTAATCTATGTTTTACTAATAATTGTACTAGTATTCGCTTGTTAGTCAGCTTGATGGCTTGTACATGGTAAGAACCAGAAAAACCACTGGGTGTGACTTGTCAGCGAGAGCTGACTCCACAATGGTGCTGACTCAATTCAGCTGCAATGCAGTATGGCATTACCTGTACAAAACGCTTGTCTTTGATTTATTAACTAAAAATATTTGGTTAAAACACAAGGTAACCATCGAATGTCTCAAAAAATATCTGATGATAGAAAGTATGAATCATTTGATGAATATATCAGTATTGTACCTCTCTGATGGTTTATACTTGTTAAAGATCAATTAAAGCTTCTCATTCCACACCTCTGTCTATCATTGTAAACCGTGTCAATACAAACAAACAAAAAACGCTTAGCAACACAAGAACATTAGCCGAATCATGACAAAAGTGAACTATATAAATGGGCCCTGCGGGTGGCGTAGTATTTTTTACGAGGGCCTAACAAACGAGCATTGGACATTAGCCCCCGCTGGTCCCACCTAATTCCACCGGGACCAAGGAATATTTCTTGCGCGTCTAGCCGCTGTCCTTCCGTCGCGGACTTTTGAAACTATAACGCTGACTGCGCAAAATTTTAGCCAATGATATTCTATTAGGTGGAACTAACTGTACGAATTTATATTTGTAGTCCACAAGACACAATCGCTTCCGGCTCTATGTTCCCTCTTACTCATATGCCCACGGGCTGCCACGATCGGAGAGATCAACAATTTTACATTCTCTGCGAATCTTTCCGCATGCGAAAAAAGTTGGGCCACAAAACTTTTCGGAAATCGAAATGCTATATGAGTGTGCTAGTAAATATCACAATACAGCCCCTACTCTGAAATGAAGATCAGCCCCGCGCCCCACATCCGTGTATAATACGCTTCCTGTGCCCCCAATTATGACAAGCGGATAGAAAATGCCACATGATGACCACTACTATAACCGTCATCAATTATTTCAATTTTGCGAACTTGAAAAATTAAAGGCACTTTAAATGTTATAACGAGTGCTGTGCTAGCGGCGAGGCAACAGACTTTGCACACAATATTTGCCTAAGTCTAGACAGAATAATAACGAACTGTCTGTCTTACACAGCATTCGATGGAGAGCGATATCTGTTTGAGATACACTCAGTACTTTTATCTTGTTATTAAAAACGCAAATGTCCTTTGTGGTAGATGTGACGCAGTGTAAAAATATCTTTTTTTATCATTACGATTGCTTACACGAGTAATTGTATTGTCTCGTCTGTCTATGGATGACTGCTGTGACAGCTGATGCCATGTTGTGTCCCCTATTGACTAGGCTGACATATGAGATTTTTTTGCCGGACTTGTTTTTTTTTTTTTTTTGTGGGAGCGAAGAGCAGCCTAATACAGCTTCATCGGTCCCGTATACTATTATTGTTATGAGTGCTGGTTGGGTGACGAGCAGCAAGGATAATGTGTGTCTCTCTTTAATACATCATTACTGACATAGCATACAGGGGGACAAACGAGCATCGGAGTTATTTGGTGACTACCGACGCCCGTAACATATCCACATTTGCATATATATGTTGCAGTCCTTTACCCCAATGGAAGGGCCCATGGGCCACCGGCATCTCACAAACGACACGAATGGTGGTATAATCTGAGCGAGGGGTACATCCGCAGCTATGCCGGCCCTTGGCTGCAGTGCAGCATTGCACTGCTTATTCCCAAGTCAGATAATTATAACAGTATATAATAGAGCAGTCGGAGCCTTATAGTGACTATCGACGCCCATAAACATCAGCATAATTGTGACGGAGGTGAGGCGTCCTAGTGCCCTCCCCCCGGCGGCCCGATCACTCACAAAGGTAACAAATATGGAATAACATATAAATATTATTTTCCTAAAAAAAATTAAAAGATTTAAAGCGGGTAAAACAGTGAGGCACAGCTAGTACAACTATAACATCAGTTGCTCGTAAGTTGTACAATCTGCCTGCATGTGTCGCCGTGTCGCAGTGTTGTGTCTAAAGTCTACGCCGCACCACGCTCGTCCATCATAACTATATTGTCATTATCTTTGTCTCCAGCTGAAAGGAAATTTACAACCTGACCGGTGCTAATGTGCTACAAGGTACTGTTTGTTGGTGTAGGTAGAGAGAAAGTTGAGGACGCGGTGTCTGAATTCCGACGTATCTCGTGGTTGCCACTCGCTCAAATTAGATCCCAGGGGAGCCACAAAATTGCACAAAGATAAGTGGCTTTTACAATTTACGACCGATACGTACGTGGTTTATTCCACGTGTGTCGCCAACGGTTGCAGGTTCGCACTGCGCCCATGTCAAGAATGCTTGTATGTGTATTGTATGTATTTGTATGATAAATCTTTACTCCACTAAAATTAAAAAAAAAAAAGTAATATATTTCCGTTGTCTACAACCAACCAACAAGTCAGTACTTAGTTTGAGGCTAGACAACGTGATGTGATATATTATTATATTGTTCCAAATTGTGATTTATGATAAATATATAATAATAATTAATTTCATCCCAATCCGTTCAGCAGTTTTTAGATGATAGTATAACACATACATTTTGTATTATCTATAATATAAGTAGGAATTAAGATTATGGACCATGTCCACAGGCTAAAATCGGTGTCTCCTTTGTCCCCGAATACCAATTATAAAAAATAACAAAGGGAAACAGTTCCCTTTGTCCTCCTTTAAGGCATTTCAATTCTCCCCTTATTTCAGTGGAAACATTAAATGCAGTTTAATGATATTGCACGTTTATGTCGTCGTAAATAACATGCGAGATTTGTAACAGAGCGGTGCCGCAACTTGCGTTTCATATGCGACGTTTCACAATATTAGTGTACGGAGAGCTTCAGCCCCTCCTTTCCTCCCCCCCCCTCCAATGGGCCACCGGCTACTCACAAACTGCACGAAACGCGACACTGAAGATGTCTCCTTACGGCGGTATTATGTGAAGGAGATGTACTTTTCCGGTAAGGAGAGCAACGTATCGCTATACTTTTTTTTGTGTATTGCGGCTTCGGATACTCGCAAACCCCACGAAACGAGACAGTATATCTGTCGCTTTACGATGGCGGCGTCAAGAGAGCGGGGGGTACCTCCACGGTCGTGCCGGCTTCATTCAGCTGTAACTCAGCATGCCACCATCCCTTACATTGTGCGTCTTGCAAGAATATTAATTTTAATAGAAATCAACATTGTAAACTTTACATCTAAAGAAATAAGACAAGCCCGCTCCCACTGTTTTCCAAGTAATTAATGTGAATTATTAAATCGTCGTCTTTCAACAAGGTCTCCGCTCTCAGCGGGAGAGCGCTATAAGTTTAATACCGCGGGTTCGCACGCCGGGGCGCCAATAAAGGTGCTTGCGGAATGCTCGGTGTAGAACTCGCTATAAAGAACAGAGTGGTGTTCTTTATTAATTCCGAAAAACCGCTTTAGCCTTTTAGTGACTACCGACATGCAGAAACATCCGCACGACATAGGTTATTCAAATGCCCTTTTTGACCTCCTCGACCTCAAAATCACAAAAAGAATCAAAATATTTTATTCAAATTAGGATTTTATAAATCTCTTTTTCAACGTAGGTACTTCACTACTATCGGTCCCTCGAATGGTCATGCGGCCTGGATATGCACCTCCACCATTTATCATCTCTATCATCATCAGCATCAATAGCCAGAAAACCTTCGCTGCTAGACATGGGTCTGTAGAGATAACATAGAGTGGAGTAGCCACAGACCGGCCTGTAGCCGAGAATGTGCGTGTTGATAATTAGAAGATGAGAATACTCTATCTAATCGCATATGCCCATTGCGCTAAAAGACGTGAATGAAACAAGAGAGACAAACAAGATGTGCTTTCTTTTTCGAATTACACGGACTACCCTACCCTATACTTATTATTTTTTATACACCTTCACCAGAAAGCGCTATAGGTCTCGGTCACTACTCCATGGGTATATGAATAGAAGAATACTTTAAGGCATTTTCTAGAACACTCGAATAGTGTATTGTGATAGAAATGGCGCACACAGAATACAAAATATAAACGCAATTCTATTGAAAGTTCCTTCCCGGAACAGCGCTGCGCCTATTTACAGTTTACAGCGCTTTCATGCGCGACACCGACACTTAGTCCTTATAGGTGTTTCGCTATGTACTCGTAAGTCTTTATGTCTTCGAGAATACATACGGTTTCTTATAAACGTACACTCAATGTGGTTCTGTTCATTGAGAAGGGGGGAGGGGGAACAACTAAACTGTTCATTTTTTCTTATACAACGGTTACCTAACAAATACCTAACTACCAAATATGGTATATATCTAATCTATAGCGTCAATAAATGCGCTGAAGTATCGAAAAAATCACTGTTGGATCCTGAAATGAAAAAATCACTGTTAGATCCTGAGATTAGCACAAATAAACAATACGGTGTCGCGTTTCGTGCGTTCTGTGATAGTATGAAGAAGAAAGATACTTGATAGCATGAATCAAGCTGAAGTACCTACAGGTGTTAGCATGCATTATTGTTATGCAAGCCTACCCATAGGCCTTGTACAGAATGACTCATAACCTTTCGCTTGCCTCACCGACTCTTCCTACGGGCGAGTACAGTTTGTGTTAGTGCTGCACACATGTTAACGCAACTCTTACTGTTTATTGCCATCATGTACAATAAATAATATAGTTTTTTGTACTATTCCCACAAACTTATCACAAAAAAAAACATAATTTGCATTAATAAATAAGTGACAATACTTAGTATAAAAAGCATATTATAAGGTATTCTATCTACTATATGATCTCCTGGTACTATAGGTAAATTAATAGCTACAGCACTTGAAGACATTTCAAAAAGTAACAAAAAGAAAATTTATATTTTGCAAATAATATATTTGTAAAAATTTTACTTTCCTGACTTTTCTGGTAACTTCCAACGGCATTGTTCTCCCGGTACACCCCTTAAAGGTGATTGTATTGATTAGCGCATAGTTATAGTGGGATGGGGTATGGGATAAAATTGCTATAGGTAATAATCATCAAATTGGCTGTAAAAAAAATCTAAGAAGAAGATTTACAGCTGCTTAACTCACATTTTATCATGAATCTAGTGATCATGATGTACAGTCAGCATAAAACATCTATACTGTCTATTGATCATGATGTACAGTCAGCATAAAACATCTATACTGTCTATTGATCATGATGTACAGTCAGCATAAAACATCTACACTGTCTATTGATCATGATGTACAGTCAGCATAAAACATCTATACTGTCTATTGATCATGATGTACAGTCAGCATAAAACATCTATACTGTCTATTGATCATGATGTACAGTCAGCATAAAACATCTATACCGTCTATTTTCATAACATCGTACTCCCAACGAGCTTACTGCTAATACAGTTTTAGCCATCATAATTAAATAAATGATCCTATGATTGCTGCTGTGCGCTGTGATTTATCCGCGCTAAGATACCTATCCCCAGGGGAACCATTAATGTTACCGGATAAAAAGTAAAATTATAATATTGCATATTGTAACAAAGTTACATGTCGCAAACACAAGTTACATGTCGCAAGTAACATTCAAGCCCGTTTAAGTGTCAGTTTTAGCGAGAAAGATCAGCAAACATGCATATACATTTTTATAATTATAAAATTAGTAGGATGCCTCTATCCTGGCATGAGATCATTTTGTAGACGTGGAGAAACTCATTTACGCGCTATCAGCGGCCCGGGGGTAGACCCAGTGGCGTGTTAGGCTCGTGGTACAGTACAGTGCCGAACACTCCCTAAAACCACTGCGAGTGCTAGCAGTGCAGCCATTGGCAAGCCGACCCGGAACTATAAGTCATCAGGGCACCTCGGCGACTAAAGGACCAACCCCACCTACTGTGTAACATCACGTGATGAGAGTCCCATGCTCGCCCTCGCCTCCTCCTCCTGCTCTTTAGTACCCTCTTCTTGTAAAAGAAGTACAAAGAACAGCCCCCTCGTTACAAACACGCTTCGCCGAAGGTGTCTCTGATCACCCCAGGCTACTATGCCCCACTACCACACCACCACTACGGCAAGGCTTGAACCGTGGTGGAGGTGATATCTGAATCCTTTAGCTGCTGGCTGTACATAATAGTTTTAAAACAATTTACTGCAACAAGCGCAGCGCGCGGGCTGTGCGGCTCAGCGCCGCGCCGGGTCATTACTGCACATAAATCTACAGTGATTGCTGAGACAAGTGGCTACACGTGTGAAGGAGATGCGAGGGCTCGGGTACAGCTAGTCACTCGCGAATGGGTAGACTGCAGAATGTTATTAACGGAGTGCTTTTAAAGAATTTCGTCGGCGCCTCGTTTGCTCGGCGAGTTGGTAACTCTTAAACATGAACACGGTGTAAAATTTTGCTATGCTTTCACGTTTTGTTCTGCGTGGGCGTAGTAGTAGTAGGCTCAAAGGCTAAAATTAATTATGTAATCATCTGATAAAGTAAAGAATGCCTGTTTGTGTGTGGGTGTGTGAATAAAGTCTGATGATGAAAATATATTTAGTTGTCATAGAGGCTGAATTTTGTATCCTAGGCTGTTTGTTAAAAAAAAAGTTGAGTATTTCAATCTTCATGTTTCAATCCTTAATTTGGAACTTCATTATATCGGCAGCGTGGCCGAGTGGTCTAAGGCGCTGGTTTTAGGCACCAGTCCGAAAGGGCGTGGGTTCGAATCCCACCGCTGTCAAAATCTTTTTATTCTTTTTTAGATATTTTAAAATGTTTTTTATGATATTGTATTGTTATATTCCGTGTTTTTAGAATAATTTTCTCTCTTTTTACAGGTAACGCTTTATTCACCATTTCAAATTATTGGGCTGTCAAAGGTATGACAGAAACGATAAGCTCTCCAATTTTTATATTATGAATGGAACCAAACTTAGTATAATCCTGATATGCTCTTCCAGATACCGATTATTATCATAATAATCATCATCAGTGGTGTCGTTTACCTTGGAATACAAAAGCTTCCTAGAGAGATATGTTTTTTACGACCCACCCAATGGGCCACCGGCTACTCACGAACCGTATGAAACGTGACATCGAAGATGTCACTACGCCGTCATCATGCTAGCGAGAGGCATCTCACCGGCTCTTGCTATATATGAGGTGATTCCGGTCATACCGGCCCAGTCGACAATGCAGCAACGACAATAACACTTACTGTCCAGTCCTTTAGTTACATTATAAGAAGATAGCCGTGCAGGCAGAAAATCAGATTGCAGATGGGCCAGTAAGGTTCTGGAGTGGAGGCCGCTTTTAGGGAACCGAAATGTTGGTCGATCGTTCAACAGGTGGGTAGACGATCTCGGTGCAGTAACCGGTCCAGAATGGATGTGAGTAGCAGGAGATGGGCCGTCTTGGCGTTCATTGGAAGAGGCCTGTGTCCAGCAGCGGACCGATAAGGGCTGGTAATATGATGATGAACCCTGCAGTCAGAGTTCTAGTGAAACCAACAAACATCCGCATTGAGGTTACATGTGCTGCCCTCCTTTTGCCTTCCCCTTCAACGGACCACGTCGACTACATTGTAATACTATATTTAATACGAGTACATTAAACACAGACTTAATGAAAGCAAAGACGTCCAGTCTCGTCGAGTACCTCCCACATATTAATTTAACCAGCAAACATTAGCAAACCGCATCTCGAGTTGTACTGCCTCAGCTGATCTGCTCGCCGTGCAGTCGACTCGTTATCATAATTGGTACCCACAGCCGCTATACTATATGCAAATAACTTGAGGTGGCTCGGTGCGGGGTATGTAATGAACTGTTCATTTATTTAAAGACAGATCCACATACATACAAAATCTCGAAAAATATTACCCTCCTTCGGCCACAGTCGGGTAATTAAATAGAGCAGACCATACGTGTGGCCGCCAATTTAATCCGCGTAAAACCTGCTCCTAGGGGACCCTTATTTTTATCGGCGTTAGAGTATATTTTATGTTATTCCAGATCTTCAATATCTGTGCCAAATTTGATACAAGTCCGTTCAGTAGATTTTGTGTGAAAGAATGAGATATATAATATGTGCAATGTATATCCGCGAGCTACAGCTATGAACAAGCTGTAATATAATATTAATATCCATGGACCTGTCACAGCTCGTTAGCCTAGTGCTGTGGTAAGTACCGTAAAGACTTGTGTTAAGAGGCATTAGACAACGGAAATATATTTAATAATTTTATAAATTCAAGATTTTTTTATCATGGAAATACATATAATACATGTATAAATAAACATCTATGATCTAGGCGGGATTCGAGCCCTCGACCTTCTGCGTGCCACGCGGAGTAACCGCCACGTTACCAATTGAGCCAGCCGGTGGCCAAATCGCTATAGGCGTGTAAAATGTATAATTCCAGCAGCGTCCCGTGGTTTTACCCACGGAATGGTCAAATACCGTATGCCGTATATGCCGTACAAAAGTACATTATACTATTGATTGTTATGTGCCGCTCGTCCGTATCAGAGGCTGCATCAGCCGCCGTGTGATAAGGCATTCCTGTTGCGTTTGCAGCTTAACTAAACTCGTCTTGTTATCCACCTGACATACCGCCGTGGTGGATACCAAGAGAATATTCGTTTACCAGACATGTAAACGCTGCTGTAAGGATTGGTAGGTAGTCATTTTGTAATAAGACGTAGTGCTTTGCTCAATTGGGCCTGCACCTCTCGTTCACATGATACCGCCTTAAAAGTGATCTTGCGGTTTGTAAATAGCTATAGTTGTGTGTGGACGGGGTAGAGGAACATAACGCATTTGCATGAGCGTCAGTAGTGTAACAATAGGGTGGCAAGACATTAAAGTACCTTGGCGAGGCGAAGTTGGCCAATTGAGCCTTGAGATTAGATTTGACGGTCTATTTGCAAGAGATCCTGACTGGCACTCAGATATCTGTTATACTCGCAGATCCTGACTGGCACTCAGAT
>JAFELO010000980.1:267050-288217 GCA_017140195.1 Eumaeus atala
TATCTGTTATACTCGCAGATCTTGACTGGCACTCAGATATCTGTTATACTCGCTGATCTTGACTGGCACTCAGATATCTGTTATACTCGCAGATCTTGACTGGCACTCAGATATCTGTTATACTCGCAGATCTTGACTGGCACTCAGATATCTGTTATACTCGCAGATCACCCTGAGCGGGCTGCTCCGTTTTAACTTTTTAAAATTGACGAGGTATTCGTAGACAAACAGTCCTGAATGCCAGGATTTTAACAATCCCTTGCCTGTTGGGCACACATACCTAAAACGACTCCTGACGTTCGTAGTTTTTAAGCGTTGCGTGGAAGGTACATTATCAATTGAGTTAACACCTACTGAAGAAGATCATAATTATTTCAGAACAGTCGTGTTCATATAGAATGTTCAATACACCTGGCAAATGAATAGAAGCTTTGTGTCCTTAAGGGACGTGTGTACTGAACCCTGCGTTAAGGAAATTCATCTCATTACAGCAATACTATATATAGCGGCGCTATTCGTCCGTCGGTCACGTCCATAGCACATTAATACTCGTAACGGCGAACGCACTAAACTCATTGTGGGCCGACCCTTAGAACATAACCTAGCTCTGGAATTGTATGCACCTTTTCAATAGGTACGCCAGCCTCGGCACGAAAAAGAAGTTTCTATTGCGATAAAAGTTTGTTTACTGTTGGCCCACGACTTTTGACGCGCGAAGTGTTATATTATTGTATATTTCATGTGATGAGTACCGTGTTGAGTTGATGCCCCTTAAAATTTGATAGCCTTTTAAAGAGAAAACAAATCAAGCAACTCGCGTCATTGTTATGTGTAACGCTTCATGCTTTGTCACTCGTAAATCGTCAAGCGAAGCGCTTTTTTTCACCAAACGCAGCTACGCGCTATAGCTGTATTGTACAAATAAAGTTTTAAATTTTCATTTCTGTCGGCAGCCCAATCACCGCCCATTGCCTTGTTTGTGATGCTCGTATAAACTCGCAGATAGTCGACGTGATAAAAGCTCTAGAAATATGTTCTACCAGCAGCACTCTGCGGTTTCACCCGCGTAACCTTCCCTCGTTAAATGGGCTATCGAACACCAAAAGAATTTCGCATTTCAGGCCGTATGTTCTGACATTTGCGCGTTCAACCGATGAAATAACATCGGTTGAACGCGACACTTTTAATATTGTTTGTGTAGATAAAGAAACACTCGCATCTTGCTCTTTATATTTTGGTACAGAGTACCTGTGTGTACTTTCTGTTAACAGGAGATTTTAAGAACAAAACTACATTATGTTCATTCTTTTAGACCACTTACGGTTTTACCAACAATATACCAAGGTACCTGAAGTCGTAGGATACCTAGGTAGTAAAACATTAGGTGCTTGAAGATTTAGAAAGCTCATAGTTTGTATACTTCTCGTTAAAGAATTGACAATTAGATGCTAAATGCTAGTTGGTTCAGCAGGTATCGTCATAATTGAATAATTTCTAAGTTTACTATCACAATCAATATGGGATAGACGAAAGTTTATCATCACAAAATATAAATGTGAAAGCAAATTTATATTCTTTACGACAGAAGCGTCCTGTTTAGTGGGACCTTGTAAAGAGGTTGAGTCTCAAATACTTACTATAACCAATAGGTAACAGCTTAGCTTTAGCGATTTCGTTCGCGGAAATTCGAAACTGTTTATCGAATTTCCTCACAATTGGTTCAGCGGTTTGGAGTTGGTGACTTCCAACAAAAGAGCTGTAGTATCACCTGATAGTAAGTAATTATAGCTCTATAAACAAACATTCACATAATTGTTGTGCGGGTGTGTGGTAGCATCGTTTGCCTCGAAAACGTCATCCAGTGTGCAGAAACCGCGATGCTCACCGGCAATGGAATAGATGGTCGCTGGTCAGTGACAGAGCCCCACATTGCTTTCCCTAGACATCCTTACACCATTAATCAGATGGATCTGTTGGAATCATACTCCGATCACATTCATTAGGACCTTCCCGATAGCAGTCCTCCGATGGGTAAGCAATATGTCTATAGGAGGCCTGCTGATAGATAACATATTAATGGTCAACAGATAAATAATTATAAGGAAAAAAATATTTTCTGCCTTCTTCTCTTCTTCCCATAGACAGGCGATGTAAAATCAAAGAGAAACACTAATACACGCCACAGATAAGCTAAGACCAGTTGGTAGACGTGTGAGCTCAGAAATGCGGCTAGGGTTGATAGCGGCAACAATATTTACTGGCAATATTTTAAGACACGACAATAATTATAATTGTCAATATGGCTAGTGAGTGTGATCTAGAAAACGATTATACATAAATAATCGATTACGATGATGTTGTTGAATAGACGAGCCATCTGCGCGGCATATCCCCTCATAATTCTATTCTGATGGCACCGAAGATACATGTATAAATTAGGTGCGAGACTCGTGTATTTAACTCCTCACCGAGGCAGAGTGCAGACACCGGCAAATTCTCGACTCCGGGCTGTTATTAATATCGGGTACAAGACATCTGTACTATGTGTGAATGAAAGAAAATAATTTTGTTAATCACAATTACATAATGCGATCAATAGAGGCTGCCACTCACTATTCGTCATATCAATACCTCTATGAAATAATGGCATGGTGCTGATTTTCAATGAATCTTCACTTTCATTCGCATTTGACAGTGCATTACAGGGACGCATTTGACAGTGTTCATTCAACTACTATTTTACAATTCCAGTTGAATTTAATTTCATGTATATACTATAACATTATATAATATAATATCATTTAGTCACCAAAAGGCTTACGATGGAATTGTTTGCTCTTTTACGCTATAAAAATGTACATAATTTTGTAGTCTACAACCCTATTGGTGGCAACTGGACCTTCTCGCCATGTGTTAATTGAGTGATTTAAACAACGAGTCGTGCGAATACTCGCTGTTGACATAAGCTGCTATTAAAAGTCCGTACGCCGTCCGCTGGACGAGCTTACAAACATCTGCACCGGCAACTGTAGTGAACATGTGGTGATTCAATTTATCTTACGATTAACTTAACGCTTTAGCCTTATTTACTAAGTATATTTAGTAAGAGTATTTAGAGCCATGATGCATTGCAGACGAACTGGTCCGGCACGAGCCTGTTTTTGTGTACAGTGTAGTAGGTGGCCCATGGAAGGGGAAGAGTAATACATCGGCCCACTATTTATACGGATGTTTATGGGCGTCGGTAGTCATCAAAATGCTCCTACTGCGGCCTAGAATATAAAAAGTCGTATCAGAAACTTTTACTTAATTATGAATCTTGGCTTACATTAAATCGCTAGGAGATAAGGGCTAAATATTATAAGGGAATTTAATCAACTAAGAAGTTTAAGAAATTTTATGTATTTTCGATTTTTATTATAGAAATACATATATTATAGAAATACATATATTATAGAAATACATATATTATAGAAATACATATATTCGAACTCGCGACCGCTGGGTTAACATGCACGACTTACCCGCTACGTTGATTTGAAACTTGTTGTTTAGTGTTGTGTTTTCTCACATTAGCCAATACATTGTACATTATTTTGCGATATTAAAATGGATTATTAATCAGGTGATAAAGAGAACAGAATCGCTGTGTTTGCATTACACAAAGTAGGCATGGAGCCAAATGCAATTTTTAAAACTCTCCGTACACTTGTTAGTAGTCACATGTTTGTGTACCGGGCTATTAATAGGTACAATGATATTTCCTCTGTTTGTGACAGAGAAAGGTCTGGCCGTCCACGTAGTATTCGTACTAAAAAGGTGGTCAAAGCAGTAAGGGAAAGAATTGAAAGAAAACGAAACATTTTATCTCGGGAAATGAAAGCACCTAGAACCGTGTCAGGAAGACTTAGGAGTAGGGTGGTAAAATCGAAACAAATACTGAAGCGGTACGCAAAGAAACACACGCCACGGAAAAATTTTGTTTACAGGTGAGATTTTTTTTTTACACTTGAGCAACATCTTAACAAACAATATGACCGTACTTGTGATCAAAGCTCGAATAAAGCTTCTTAATAAGTCGACAAAGCACAAGAGAAAAAGGTATCAAAACACAAGTGTGTCGAGATACCATTTTCGAGAGGTAGTTAAGCCCCTTAATAACACCACGTTCAATAAACAAGTGTGGTCCTTCCAGCAAGACTCGACGCCGGGTCATATAGCTCGACCTACGCAGTCTTGGTTGGAAGCGAACGTCTCGGACTTCATCAGAGCTGAAGACTGGCTGTCGTTTAGCCGCGATCTTAATCCGCTTATATGTTTGGTCAGATTTAAAGAGTACAGCAGCCTCTGAACGCCATGATAATTTGCAGTGCCTAAAACAATCCGTAAGATTGGCGGCGAAGAGTTTCCCCAGGGAAAGAGCGCGTGATAACTGGCCTCAAGGTTTATAGGACTGTACTGTAGACAATGGAGACCACTTCGAATAAGCTTTTTATATTTATATTTGTGTATTAAAGTAAACTGTAAGAGTTATGAATGTTAGTGTTTTTAAAAACCATTTTTTTTCTTTCTTACAATACTTAAGGCAAGACAAAACACGTTTTTGTCTGAGAGCTCTATAAATGTTTGATTTATTCTATGGTTTTAGTATCTGTTTGTATAGCGGCACGCTGCTATACTTCATGATCTGTGAAAATTTTAACTGCCTAGGTTTAGGTGGCGAGATACAGCCGCATGGACAGACATACAGACAGCGGAGTCTTAATAATAGCGGTTATTTTACCCTTTGCGCACAAAACTCTGGCAATTGGTCGGATATAACGAATAACGAAAGCTAACAAATTTTCTCCGTCTCTCCCGTTAATTCGCGATCGAATCCGCTTCCCTGAAGACGTTCAAAGACCAGGGATATAAAAATACTTCCCATTACTATAATTGGGCCAGCGCCACATGTTTCCGCCGCGGAAATAGTTCTACGCGTCCCCCGCTCCCACTCCCACCAGTTTATGATTCTTAACTAAACACCACTGTCAACTAAATAAATACTGTTTTATAGCTTGGTACGAGACGGGTATATTGTATTAACCACATTCTGATATTCTATAAAGTAATGAATTTTCACGCGTTTCGTGCTCTTTGAGAGTGAGAGAGCCGGTGGCCCATTAGTAGGGGAGGGCAGGCGGGTGATGCACCTGCAAAACAGTTATGTGCATGTCTAGGGCAACTGCCTCCGGTAGTTCGTTTGTTTATGGGCCTTAAGTTGCTTACAATTGGGTGACACGACAGCTCGGTTGTCTCGGCGATATTACAGCCCACAACTGAAGCGACAAGTTAATTGCATGCGAGTAAAACGTCTACGACATATTCCATGAATACTAATTAAGATTTTGTCAAAGAGCTTCGCAAAAAGAGCAAGTGCCGCCGAAATTGGCTGCGGCGCGCTGCGGCGTGTGGCGTCTCGCCGCGGATCCCTAAATGAACCCGTCTCATACGTTTATTGTAGCCACATCAAAATAAGTGTATGTTTTATTGTTTCACAGTATTTGCATGGGATGTTCTTGTTTTTTTTCTGTTCTAAGCGATTTGTAAAAGAAGATTTATTGCAGAAAAAGATTTGTGTACAATATAATGTTTTTTTAAGTTTGCGCGAATGTTATACCTTATAATAAGACTACTTTAACGGTTGCTTACAATTGTAAACTGCGACAGAGTCCATTAAAGTAGTTTTATTTTAACGTACTCAATACCTTTTGCTTTGTTAGCATTATCTTCATATAAGAGAGCTTATTTCATTTATCAAAGTTCGGCGATATCGATGAAAACTGGTGTTACAAATATCTGTAGACGTTGGTAATCACTTACCACAGGTAACTGGAATACCCTATGCATTTAGAAAGAGGTAGTGCCATGATGCATAGGAGGAGGTAGTGCCATGCATGGTGCATAACACTACATCCTCCTTTGCAACGGAATTGTACCGGCGCGACCGGGGAAGTAACTCTCGTTCACTTGATACCGGTGTAAAGTCACAGCGTCGCTGTCGCGTTTCGTGTCGGTGGCCCATTGGGTGAGATGAGAAGAGGGCAACGCATTTGCGTAATTAATGCTGTGTAAACAATCATACGAATGTCCATGGGCGTCGGTAGTCATCATTAGGCTCCGATTCCCGTTTGTCCCCTTATACTATAAAAAATGCATTGACTATTATTACCTTCTCACTCCAACAGGGATAGACAGGGATAGACGACATTAGCTGAGATATATGCTAGGGCTGGGATTAGGATGTTAATCCCTGCCGATTAGGAGGCTGCGGCTTGTGGAAGTGCTTGGAGATCGGCGACGATAATTTTCTTCTCATTTGTGTGATGTTTGTGTCTGTGTGTGATTGTATGGTGTGAACACGTTCAGCCACGGTTCACGGGAGCGGACCTCGGGACTGGTGCTTCGGGTTGGACCAAAAAAGTGTAATTGAGACTTTTAAAAGTCGAAGTGGTGAAGTTACCGGCGTCACATCCCTCGGAGAGCGCGTTAACCCGCCTTTTCGGCTTACCTTTATTTCTTGCCATCATCATTGATAGTATATTCTATATTGCTGGTGTCCTTTATCTTTTGTGGTGTATGGGAGACCGCTATTGCATATGCGGGTGTTAATTTAATTTTAACTTATATTTCGGGTATCATTGGCTGATAGTGGGTCAGTATATTTTTTTTTTACTTCAAAACTATATTAGTGTATTTATCTATTTAATATATAATTTATTAAACTAAAATGCCTGCGCGGCGTCGACCGATCGATTTTGCAGCATCGACCAATGACAGCAAAGTCTACTACATCTGCAATCATGCCCAGATCGAGTTGTATGTGGCCCGTACTCTGCACTGTAGGGATGCGCATCTTTTTCCCATGGTCGTGTGGAAACAGTCTACATACGTTTCTTCGCACATATGCGATGCTCTGCAGAATCGTGGCAGCCCCAAAAGGACCCTGAATACGTTATTATAGTTAATGAGTTAGTTAATGAGTCTCGATAGTCAAATGATAAAACCTGTAAAACAAGTCAGCATAAACACTCCGATGATGATTATTTATCAAAGCTATGGCGTGGCTGAATACGTCAAGCTAGTTCACTCATACCAACCACTCCACTTATCGTTGAGTCGTGAAACCGAAAAAAGGCGCCAAATGGCCATGTGGTTGCAAATTAACTAACTTTAAAGATAAGAGAAAGCCAAACCGTTTAAATTAAAAATGTACGCTGTTATTTACCGCCTCAACCCCCATCGATTAATTAGCTTAGAATTTGAAAATAAAATTGACAAAAATTCGCGCACCCGGTCTGGTGTGGCCCAGGGTGGCCAAAGTTTCTGTACATTGTCGTCCATAGTCCTGAAAGTTTGTACTACCTTATTCCAATAGTGAGTTTGTGTGTTTCAGTAGCCATTTTAAGTTAGATGTAAGTGGCGGTGGCTTTCTGAACCATTTTTTTATGATATGTCAGATTGCTTTCTATATCTGTGTCAAATGTCACCCTCATCCGGTCACTAGTTTATGTGTGAGAGGATGACACACCTGTAAAATGTCACATTTATAACATTAGTAGAAGTAGTATTAGCAACAAACGCGTGAATATTAACAAGAATTTAATATTGTAATTAACATGTTTTCGTGTCATTATTTACATTGTTTATCCCATGCCTCGGACCACCTGACGTTGCGTTACTTTATGGGCGCTATTATTTAGGGAAAATGCTAATGTGGGTTATATTAGTAATTCTTAAGATTATAATTCTTGCCCTCAATTTTATGTATTTAAATGTAGCGTCATATTTAGATGAAACATGCGTCAGTTAGAAGGAACTTTTGTACATTTTCGTTATAGCTAGGTATGGAGTCTAATGTAGTTTTTTTTAATTATTTAACTAGCCAGACGTTTCATATTCGACACAAGCTTTTACTGTAACAAGTAACATTCGCGCAAACTAAAGACATCAATATAATGACGTGTAACTCTTATTACGAGATGGAACGTAATCGTACGAAATTTTACACACACCGTAGAATTACGATATTTTGGAAAAGTTTTGAACCCGGGGTAGATTTTATTACATTCGCTATTCTTTGATCAAGTAGTAGGTGATACTGTAGATATAGTTGCATACCCTTCCTTCTCTTAACATTGATTCATCATTAAAATTGATGTCTTAAGTTTATGCGAATGTTCTGAAACGTCGGGCTAGTTCATTAATTAAATAAACCGCGATAGAATCAGTAAAAATAATTTTGTTGTAATGTCCCCAAAATGTTCTAAAGCCTGGTCACCATAGCAGTAACCCTATCGTGGTAACGTAAGCCGGCCAATTACCGTGGCGGGAAACTTAGTGTCAAATTACCAAGTTTTTGTACCGCGCGCCATATTCCCGGAAACTTCGGGCGACGTAACATTCCGCAACAACGACTTTCCGGTGTATCCGGCTTTTTTATTTCATTTTACTTTTGTTCTCGTCTCTAGGAATTGTCAGTTTTTCTGCATGTATCATATTCCTCTGAACCCGACTGCGCAAAGAGAAATATATTTTACAAACATCAAAACGTACATTTCGACAACACATCTGCATAATAGCTTGTGATTAACTCGTAGTACAGGAATGGAATCAAAAGTGTTACAACATGTACAGCCGTACATTTGATAGAGAGAGTTAGAGCCATGTTGAATTGCAGCAGAATTGGGCTGGCACGCATCAACAATCAAATCAGTTAATGTCTGTAACTAATCGTATGTCCCGTTATGATATAAATGATAATGATTGCTCCATTGCAGCCGTAACGTTCCGGCACGGCACGGAGGAACTAGCAATGTTATGCACGTCGTCGGACCATCACTGGGGTCGGAGCAGGACGCATCTACATGATTTAAAACATTTTGTAGTAATTCGAAATTTTGTTAACTTGGAGATGAATATTTTTTGTTGCATTTTTAGTAACTAGTGCTAGAGTTTTAGTAATTAGTGCTAGAGTTTTAGTAACTAGTGCTAGAGTTTTAGTAACTAGTGCTAGAGTTTTAGTAACTAGTGCTAGATTTTTAGTAACTAGTGCTAGATTTTTAGTAACTAGTGCTAGATTTTTAGTAACTAGTGCTAAAGTTTTAGTAACTAGTGCTAGAGTTTTCGTAAGTAGTGCTAGAGTTTTAGTAACTAGTGCTAGAGTTTTAGTAACTAGTGCTAGAGTTTTCATAATTTCGTTTCATGACAATGTGTAATAATATTGGACAATTTATTGGATCATAAATCAAATCATAACTAGCAGAGGTAATCTGTTACATAAGAGTTATGGAGGATTTGAAATTGTGTTAGACTATGTCTTGTTATGATACAAAAACTCACAAACTACACTCAACTTAGCTGTCACTTTAATGCCGTCCCCAATTGGATTGCAATGCAACATAGCGCTACCTCTTAATGTATGTTAATGTTGTAAAAGTGTCCGATAAGTGTATGTAGGTCGATGGGATCGGATGGCCGCAGCTCGAGTGCGAGATAAACCCGCAGACGCGTCGGCGGCGTTGTCTCATGATATGGACACCCTAATGTGGATGATTGTGTGTTATTGTTCGCTGTTTATAAATTCCTTTCATTATGCTGACATTATTTAGTAATGTTTATGACTTATTTGCAGAGTTCCGGGTGACCCGTTGGTGTGGACGGCGACGAATTAGGTTGATGCCTTAATCATTAATCCTTTGTCGATTTCCTGAGTATAAATTCCATTAAATGAGAATTGCAATAATTGTACGTGCTCGGGGATTTTAGTGGTAACTAAATAAATTGTTTTGATATAGTTGATTGAATGTATTGTCACTTCTTGATGGAAATTCATGTTAAAACTTGAATAAATAAATAAATTTATATACTTTTTATAAACAAATAATTTATTCTTCACTTTACGTTTACTACCGGTTTCTACTTTTTTTAAAGAAATATTTGTTAATAGTAAACGTAAAATGAAAAATAAATTATTTGTAGAAAAAGCATATAAATTTATTTATTTATTCAAGTGTTAAAGTGTTTCGAAATTCTTCATCTCTGTTTGTTTATATTAAGCCATAAATAAAGTGTAACACTTTTTTCAAAAACAAGTTTACAAGTGTTAATAACTGTTACAGCCTATAAGGTTTAGATTGGCATAAAAATTAGCATTGCACTTGCCGTCTCTTTCCATTAAGGCAAAGGAACTGGAACGGCGAATTAAACACACACAATAATTTTATTTGTTTTAATAATGTCCTCATAGGTTCATCGCTCGATGAACGTATGAATTTTTTTTTTGTTTACCATCCCTGTAGCTCGGTGGAGTGACGACTTAAGAAAGATGGCGGGTGACGGATGGATGCCGGCTGCCCAGGACCGGGATGTTGGCGCTTTATGGGGAAGGCCCACGTTCAACAGTGGACGGCGATAGGCTAATTTCATTACACTCCTATAAAAAAACTTTAAGGGATTTCGAATCACAACAACTAGTTGTATATAAGATGGTGTAAAGTAATTCGTCACCGACAGATAACCAATATGCTGTCAACAATTTCACGTTACCTACATAGATAGATAGATAAGAGTGATAAGATAAGACGGAATTACAAAACGCTATTGGCACGTTAATGTTTCGAATGATAAATAAAATATCAGGTACATTTACATTAATAAATGTATCTAAAACCTTTACACCGGTAAATTGTATAAATATTAGTGCAATTAAACTTATAAACAAACACACAACGGCAGTAGTAAATTTAACGCTATTGTTGCTTTGCACCTGAATTTGAGAACCGAACGGAACAATTGACGATTACAAAACATTTACTGTATATTAAAAATCACATTTTACGTTCATTTTGAACCCGTATCATGTGGTGTATACTGGAACAGATTCCAATATTTAGCAAAGGTCTCCACCCCTTTGTCCACTTTTGTCTGTCCAAAGCTTCATAGCGCCAACCAGGCAGGTATCCATTGATTTCATCTCTTTTTAGTATGCCGCGTCGCATCTTTGAGTCTGGGTCCCATAAAGTGTATATGTAATAATTCAAAAGTATGCAACAAGGCTGGCAAGTGGTCAGCGCATCTGAATTCTGATGGCAGAAATTAAAATGCACGTGTGAAACATCTGAGCACAGTTAAGTTGCTGAACTATTAAGTTATTAATTATTGAAAATTATGAACTACCAGAATAATAAAAGTAATAATGGTGAACGAGCCTGCGCCCTAAATTGTGTTTTAGTTCATTTGTCAGTAACAAGAGGCGCTGCTGATGGTTGAATTGACTTCAATTACTAATAGTATCTGTTATCCAGCTTAATAGATGTTAGTGGACATGTCACTCGACAAACGTCAAACACGTCTGGAATTATCATTTCGTGTGCGACATACTGCGAATAGCAAGTTGCTGGTCATTTGGAAACGAGCGATATCAATGATCCACCAAGCTGCTCCATTATTTTGGTAGATCCAGAGTGGTCATCTTTTTTTTATAGCATAGGTGGTCAAACGAGCAATCGCAGCCTTTACACAACTACCGACGGCCATAGATTATAGTCATGTTAGATGCGTTGCCCTCTTCTCCTCCTCCCCTCCTTCTGGCCACCGGATACTCCCGGTCACGAGAGATACATCCCGGGTCGAGTCGGCGCAATTCGGCTGCCATGCAGCATGGCGTGCGATTCGGTGGCCCATTGCAGTGGAGGCGAGGGCATTGACATAGTGATTGTACAGATGTTCGAGGGCGTGGGTAGTCGTAAAGAGGCACCGATTTCTGTATAATATTGTACATAATAATGAATGGCAATACTAAAAAATTCTTGCTACTCAATTTTTTTTAGAACACATACAGTATACGTGTCCACTGTATGAAGCGTCTGTATTGTTTTGAAACTAAGTCCCTTTGGTATAACATAAGATATTGATGAAGGGAACCCTCGGAGACCGACGTTAGGACCGACACTTATAACGATAACACGTTAACTTGGGATAAAAGTGTTGTGTTCGAAGACCTGTGGTTATCATTATTTAAAAAAACATGACAAAAAACAAAAAAAATCCCATCGGGTCAGGATTCGTTGCATCGAATTCCAAATAACAATAGTGGGGTCCAAGCGGTGACCTTGTGGGACGACCTTCTCGGAAATAAAAGAAAAACCCATCCGCTCTTGATTACTATACCAGAGGAGTTAAGTTACAACCTTGGTTTAAAATATTGTTCCGCCGACCTTGGGTTAAACTTTTAGTATTGGTATTAATAGGTTTCTTGGTGTTGGTGGTTTCTTGTATTTAATAATTATTTAAATAGCTTTTGTGTATAATTCACACAGGGAACAGTAAACTTTATATACTACTCTTGGTTTAAAGTAACCTACTTGTAAATTAGATTAATACCAGTCTTACGTGGCGTTACTGTATGTATAGGCCTACTAAATTAATTTGGATGAATCCGAATCCTTTCAGAAGTTTATTGCGTGAAAAAATGACAAACATACATACAGACTTTCGCGTTTATAATATTAGTAGGACGAGACTAGAGTTTCACATCACGAATATTTTAATGATTTCTCAATACAGATTAAATTTAATAGAATAGAGAATTACAAATCGAATGGGTCGTGTTACTCGCCACGTTTTGTGTACGATTGTACTTAAATCGCCATACGAAACTTAGCCGTATGGTGCCAACTTTGAATGGAATAATGGGCAGTTCATGTGGCACCGCTTTCCCATATGGCAAATTGTGTGGTCGTCGATGATTCCTTATAAATGATCTATTAAAAAAACTGGTTGTCTATAATTCGTTTTACGGACAGTGTAATTTTACGTGAGAACATTGCTTCAATTGGTCCGTGAACGCTGACTGACGGAGTGAAAGAAAATACTTGTTACGCTTTCTCGCTCGGATGCTCCGCCCATTTGTAACGCAATTTCTATGATGTCATACTTTTTCGTTCATGCAGCAATTGTTAGCGATTAAGAAGACTTCTTCACTTAAAAAAAACGTTGAAAAAATTAAAACTATAGAGCTCACAACTGTAATTTTTAAACCCCTAATGAAGATTATGATATAAGGGCCAATGCTTCACACGACGATAGAGAAAGTGGGAGGGGCGTCTGAGTGGCGTAATTATAATAATCTGATATTTAGATCTCATTGATGAATGGTTTGGCCGTGATTAATGTTGTTTCGATGTGAGTTAGCGTTAACATGACGTGCAAATCACTAATAACTCTGGAGATGTTTCGGATGCTGGGCCCGGGATTTTAGCCGAAGGATCTGAATTTTCGTTAGCGATGCGGTATTTTCCGTTTTCAAGACCTTCTAACCTAAGTTGTTTATATAGCTTTTTAGCGATTTTGAAATTTCTTTCCATGATTCCCCGTAGGTTTCTTTCCAGTTCCAATTGAGGAAAAGGGCAAAGTATCTGCATGAGCTCCCCTGTAATATTAAAAAGAAGAAGTAATACGATGATAATACTTATTTATACCCGATGCATAATATAAGATCTCTACTGATAGAAATGAAGACAATTATTGCAATAGTTCTTCTACTATGTTTTTTCTTCTTTACACTCCTGGTCGGGAGATTGTGGTCTTGGATCGTCTGACTTTTTGTAGTTGATAACAGAATTAGGTATTTATCTTAATTTATTTTTCCTTGACATACCTGCATTATTAGCAATGCAGAAGTCTTTATTTACAATGAAAAGGTATCCACGAGAGAGTAAAATAAAAAATATTCTCTTTGTTTAGTGTAAAGCTTCTAAAGTAACAATATTCCTCGTAGATATATCTGTAGTCCATTGCTCGGTATGTACTTGTTGTAACGCTGGCTATCAATCCAAATGTGGCGATTTCGGTAGTTCCATTTCAAATAAAATCGTTTATTGTCAGAATATTGTATATAGAGCTATATCTTTGCACAATGTCATACCAATGTATGTTTAATTCTCTTATACTTTCGGTATTAATAATTTAAAAAACAGGCTTTATTCTTCTTCGCTCTCCTAGTTAGTCCTAGATCTGCCTAGTTACGAGAGTATTTATTGATGTCTTAAGGTTATGGTGCAAGATACAATAAAACCTTTTACGGATTTTATCGCGGTTTATTTAATTATTTAAGTAAGTTGCCATCCGCCGTTTCATTAAATTTGATAGGGCGCAAAATCTCACAAGAGAACACCGATTCCTTCCAAGGATAATCCGTAAGGCTACTGAAATTTAAAAAACTCCAAATCTCAATAGAGGAGATGCCAGGGTTCTTCCCTCTACTCGAGCCCAAGTGATAAACATAATCAAAAACTAAACACAACATTGATATCTTAAGTTTACGCCAAAGTGTAATCATTACTATAAAACTACTTTTACGGGTTTTATCGCGGTTTATTTAACCATGTTCACGTGGTCACAGGTGGACTGAGATGATCTCAGTCCACCTGTGACCACGGTGACAAGCTTTGTGTGCTTCTGAAGCGTCGGGCTAGATAAATAATTAAATAAATCGCGATAACATCCGTAAAAGTAGTTTTATTGTAATACACACAACATCTCAAGCCAGAAAGGTGTTGGTAAGTAATGTAACGTAAACCAGAACAACAAAATGATTTTAATTCTTCTGGTAGTTTTTATAAGTTGTGACATCTGGACATCTGCCATCCCAGTCCACCCCAGCGTCTAAAATATGGGGCTAGTTAAATTATGAAATAAACCGCGACAAGATCCTTAAAAATAGTTTATTGTAACAAACCTATTTAGGTAGAGTGAACGATAATATTGTAGAATATTAATAATATAACGAAACTGTTCTACAGCTCTCCCCCTTTATGGTGAGTTCACGATAGGAAAGAACTAGGTAGAACAGCTTTGTTATATCTTAAGTAGTTAGGTTAGATGATTGGAGTGGTCATATGTCATATTCTTTGTATTCTTTACCAATAATGGTTGCGTTTTTACTTTTGAGGTACAGAATTCGAATGTAATTGACGAGTTATTTTCTGCTGAAGCAAACTTTTTTTATCATATATTTAGGCGTTTGTAAAATATTAATTAATATAATATTTCCATTCCATTCCATTTATACCGAAGGAGGAAGTTGGTTAGACAATTAAAATATAATGTATATATATTTTACTTCATAAGCCATTCAATAATTGCCAATAAGAATTTGTGTTATTCTAAAGGAATTCGTTTAATAATTGCCAAGCAACATAAAACCTCCAACTTCCTTCAGCTTTAATTGCGACCGTGACCGTATTGGCGGTTTACAAATTCAATATCACCGTAAAAATCGTATGTTTAAAATGCGAATGTGATCTAATAAAACGTGTCGAGACTCACGGTGTAGTCTCTCGATTTGTCGGGTGCAGTGTTCGGATAGAGCCAGATAGGGGGGGGATAGGGGGAAGGGGTACCGCGTCACTCGAGGCATCGCGTACGGCGTACAGCCAGCCGGCTCAGTTGGGCAGCTGAATTGTGCTGGTGTGCATGTGCCGTGTGTACCATCAAATCTCGTGATAAAAGTGCGAAATATATTTACAGTGCAAGTGACGTTCGATGTGTGGATTCTGTTGTGTTCAACACTAACATAGACGAGCCGATGGTCCTTTTGAATAGTAACATGAAAATTAATGGTAATGTTTCAAATAGCATGTAAATATTATCTTTATGTTCTGATGATCTTGGCTTGCACGAATTCCAAACAACGTGTTTTGATTACTTTCGATTCCTTACTTTTATAATTTAAAATTGACATTGAATCGTCTGATTTGAATAACGAAGGAAGCATGAACAATTAAACGCAGTGCATAGATATGAATAAAAGTCTGTTTGTGACCCTGTTGCGCCTACGGGACCAGTCGCAGAGGCTCGTGGGTGGACGGCATAGTTTCCGAACCGCCTAGAAAACGACGGTGGGTGTCTGAATGGAGCCAGTTAATAATAATGGTGAGATTTAATCACCGTCATAGAGGTTACACAAAAGCATGCCCATTGGCTCTAGTAGACGAGAACCCAATAACACAACTAACAGAACGCTTTGTGTAGAACATTGGCTTTTAGGTAGCATAGGTACTAATCATTAAAACGCTTGTGCTGGCGGTGAAGCGAAAAAAAAAGCGGGAACCGAAGCTGTAAAAGTTTTTCCTATTGCGCGCCGAATGAATTTTTGCACATGTTGCCCTGGGCCTCGGATGTGGAGCAACAAAAAACGGAGCACATGTCGGTTCTAGTAGAGCCCAAATGGTTCCTACAACACTAACAAAAACGTTCGACAAAAACAAAAACACGACGCATTCTCGTTTCAAATAGAGCAGAACTTTTTTAATAGACCAAAAATATACTAAAGGGGAAACGGAGATTGTAATTAAACAATGAATTATTTCTGTAACCCTTTCGTGGACGCATCTGGTGTAGGAGATGAATACATTACAAAAAAAACGTTTTGAGAAACCTGCGCGGTTTGAAGCACGTGGGCAGACAGATGCGGTCGCCATATTTGAAACGACCCTTTATCTCGCAATATCGCTAACCTGGCTGGAGTTATGATTCATTATTATGCTCATTCTGATATAATCACACTCTTTACTAACTCGAAAACATAACAATAGTACTCGAGAGGTCTGATTAAGATTGGAACCTTTACTCGGTTGATAAGAAGTAATTCGCTTACTGCTCGCCCAAAATCTTATAAGATTTGGAATTACTACTTGTTACAATAAAACTACTTTTACGGATTTTATAGCGGCTTATATAATTAATTAACTAGTCCGACGTTTCAGAAACTTTAGAGCAACCATGATGAAGGACTGAGATGATTACTACCCGAATAATAACAATAAGTACCCGAAGAATTATAATTATATAGTTGTTCCTGTTAACGCAAACAGTACTTGTTATATCTTGCTGAACTGAGGTGTTATGTTTAGTTTTTGATTTGTTATATTTATCACTGGGTCCCAAGCAGGGCGAAAAACCCAGCCATCTTCTCTATTTAAATTTGGATGTTTTTTTCATTTGAATAGCCTCAGGGGCTCATCCTTGGAAGGAAGAAACCGTGTTCCCTAGTGAGGATTTGCGCTTTATCAAATCTAAGGTAATGGCAGGAGCCAACTTCAGCATGCTCACGACCGCAGATTTTGCTGTGAAGATTCAGAATCGTCGGGTTAGTTAAATAGTTAAATAAACCGCGATGAAATCCTTAAAAGTAGCAACATTCGTGTAAACTTAAGACATCAACATTACTACTTGTAATTGTAAATTTGCTAGAAAAGATTAGCCTGAGACCGCCTATGTCCACTGTAAAAGAAATCTCACCGTATGTCCCAATAACATTAATGTTAACAAACATCTTCTAGTAAGTATTTGTAATGGTGGCAATAAGTTTGGAATCACGGTTTTTATTATTCCAATCAAGTTTTAATTTATGCCGATAGAATGGAAAAAATTTGTACTAGCAACACTAAAGGCGCGTACAGGGTTGGAACCGGCTCGGAGGATTGCGTTTTTCTATTGTTTAACTATCAATCTGTCCCATAACTAAAGTACTAGCAACACCAAAGGTGCGGACAGGGTTCGATCCGGCTCGGAGGATTGCATTTTTCTGTTGTTTAACTATTAATGTGTCCCATAACCTAAGTATTAGCAACACTAAAGGTGCGGACAGGGTTGGATCCGGCTCGGAGTATTGCGTTTTTCCAACGATTTTAATCGGGTTCACTCGTAGACGGTCATCGCCATTTATGGCAAGTTGCGCTGGGATCGGCCAGGTATTGACAATTGTGAGATAGTCGACATCAATATCGGTGCCCTTCTGATTACTATCTACTCTCTACGTGTTCGTAATTTCTCCAACGCAATTCGCCTTACAAGATATTCCTGACAGCGACCATATTAAAACAGTATCAAATGAGTCGATACTGTTTTATGATTTTTGTTATGGTTGTGTTTTATCAGTATAAATTTATCTGATGGAAGACAGTTTCTTGATTAAAATGTATACTTACTTAAACATTTTTCGAAATCTACTGAACGGATTTTCATGAGGTTTTCACCCATATATATAGCGATTCCCAGGGAAGGTTTAGTCTATCCGAAACCGAATATAAGGCTGAAGAGTTTCTAGGATTGAACGCGCTAATCAACTTCTGGTAAGAGTTGCATTTCTTTTCGGTGTTTTCAGACCATTTGAGGAGAATGATCATCTATGCTGTCATAATAAAGTTGTAGAGAATGTTTGTTTTTGAATGCTTTTTATTCTGTGGAGCTACAGATAAGATTTGAAAAAATATTTTTATATACACATTTGTGTATGCGAGCTACATTCATGAGGCAGGCTATAGGCTATATTATGACGCTTCGGCTACAACACGAGCTGAGTATGTGAGTTTCGCGTGTGAAACCACAGTGCGCTGCTAGTCTTGGTTTAATAACGAAGCATATGTTTGCTATAGTAACGAGCATTGAGGTTTGAGTCCGTGACCTTGAAGCTGTTAGCGAATTCTATTCACACTTAGGTTTGAACAAAACGTTTCCGTTACGAGCATGTGGCATAGACAGACATATGCAAATTGAATTTTTTTTTGACGGTCAGGTTCAATGTGTTAATGCTAGGAGCTGTATGTTAAACACCAATCAAAATACATTCATCATCATCATCAGCCCTCATCAGTCCACTGCTGGACACAGGCCTCTTTCAATGAACGCCAGGACGACCGATCTCCTGCTACTCGCATCTATCCTGGACCGGCACGGAGATCATCTTCCCACCAGGTGAACGGTCGACCAATACTTCGTTTTTCTAAACGCGACGTCCACTCCAGAACCTATTCTCCGATCGATACATTATGAATAAATAAATGTAATGTCTGCAATAATTACTATCTTAACTCATCAACATTTATACGTTTCAAATTAATTTCGTTTTCCAATAAGTGCCAAAATCGCCAGGCGTCTTGTTTTTTTTTGAGTAAATGTAGTATAAGGAATTCTCGTATCACAGTGTTTGTATCCAACCGACTAAAAATCTCGTCTTAATGAAGTTTTATGAACTTCCTTGTATATATTATGGCAGGTACGTAAAATATATATCGACTTCTTATTCCAATATATTCACGGTAAATTTTCATAATTTTGCCAGGTAAAACCGCGAAACTAACAAATAACACGAATTTAATATGACTGCCAAGCAATAAAATAATGCTATAGTTTTTACTATCGTCGAAGTAGTTAAATTTATACTTGTCTTCATTGACATGTTTTATTTTATGAATGTCGTAGTTTGCTCTCGTCTTCACACATCCGGACACATTTTTAGGTCGGCCGACACATATGGCTATGAGACTTCCAAATTTTACTACGCACTACGGCATACATAAACAAACATTGGCAGATTAAAAAAGCATTTTAAATTTGGTACACCAGTCTACAGCCTGTACTGATGTTTTTAATTTAAAATTCAAATGAGGTTTGTTTACATTTTAAAATTCTATGAGACCACTTTGTGTTCGCGGCTTGACTAATTGTTCGTAAATGATCAAGTAAGTTCAATATGAGATTAAGTAAGCACGGTTCGGTGAGGATGACATGGCGATGGATGTGGTGTGGTGTGATGGTGTTTCACCTCCAGTGGCATCCGTGCTTCGGAAAGTATTGTAAGCTTCTAGTCCTGACATATAGGTGGACACGCTGTTCCATTATTCTCCAATTCCGATGGGATTTTCGGTTACGACTGGCGAAAAGTCTGTCCAGGATCAAGTGGCTTAACGCGCTCATCTAGGGATTAGAGGGCGATACAGACAACTTTCTGAATTCGAATTGAATTTAAAAAATCCCAATAATTTTTAATCAATCCGGGACTCGGACGTGTCGCCTCATGATGTGTGAATGAATGCTTGCCACTAGTCCATGAGGCTGTCGATTGAGGCCACGTCTATAGCAGCACTTAACTTCAACACTGGATAGTGCCATAAGTTAGTTCGCGGAAACACGCGTGTTTGCAAATACATAGGTAACGTTTTCGTGTAAACACTGCGAGTATTTCGAAGTTGTTTCCAAGTAACAACGTGTTGCACAATGCGCTCATTACAAAACTGTTCCTGTGTTTGTTGCCTTAACAGACTTACATACATTGTAGAGTTGTTTAGCTTCCCGACGAATATAGTTATGTATGTATTAAATTACATACATACATACATTTATAAAATGTATAAAAAATACTAAATTAGAATGTCAACAATTAAACCTACCACTGATTTATGTACCCCGTCCTGAGAAGAACAGGCGAAACAATGTTGGCACATCTCGTCCATTAATTAAATATTGAATTGAATGATCCTTTGCTATTGCTGCAATAATAAACTAAATGCAATAAAATGAACCTAATTAGTTTAGATACAAATTGTACCCCTAAGGGTGAAAGTGGTGTTAATTTATATTCTCTTTTCTTTTGCCACAACACCTAACTAAGCAAAAGCTTTGTGTATCCCAGAGTTTCTTTTCGTTTAGTGCTATAATGGAACGTCATTATAAAAACCAAACTAAATTATACACCACCGAGGTATCTGAGATGGGAGATTTTTCAAAATTGCACGTTGCACCGAGACGAATAATAAAAAATGACCCAATCGGAACTGGCACGCTCTACCCACCTGCCTGCCAGCTGCGGAACGAGACAGCTGACAACTGCAACTGTTTTGACAGCTTGCGGATTTAGAGATTTATGCATGGAGCACTGATCTCTAAAATAACTGGATACCCCACATTGTAGTTTGTCACTGAAGTCACTCGTCGACGTCAGAGTTATTGATCGATGAACTTGCACGCATTTAGCACATAGGACGATGGTCTGACTATTCTTCGAAGGTTGTAACAAGCGGTACCGTCTAATTTAAATTGTTTAGTACCGTGAGGCGCTTACTGCTCTATCGAATCGCATATTTTTAAATCGGCTATCTATATATATAGACTAACTGCTAGGCTGTTGCAACTTTTTTAACACTTTTTCAGACATATTTCTTAAAATATTAGCTGGTAGTGCCATTCTGTATGGCAGTGGAATTGGGCTCGCATAATACCACCGTAAAGTGACATCTTCGGTATCGCGTTTCGTGAGGTTTGTGAGTAGCCGGCATTGGGGGGGG
>JAFELO010000980.1:288222-316340 GCA_017140195.1 Eumaeus atala
TAATTATGTGGACGTTCATGAGCGTCGGCAGTCGTAAGAGTTTCGATTTCTCGTTTGTCCCCATTCTATAAGAAGAGGTATAAATTTGAGCCCCCGATCTTATATGTGTATGTATATGGAAGAAAATAAAAATTATACCTAAAGTAACTTTGATGTGAGAGTAGTGTAGTATCAGTTATCTAGTTGTATAGAAGTCAGTGCCGCTCCCCAACAGCTGACAACTACAACTGTTTTGATAGCTCGCACATTTTTCGATTTATACACGGATTAAGATTGACAGAATGAATTTGAGCGCAGATAACTTTTTGTTCGGATGCTGGTTCTATTGTGATAGAATCCGAATGGCCGGCCGACATTGTCCCGCTGCGTTCGGTTTGTTAATTTCCGGACGAGCCTACCGTTCTGACGGATACAGACAAGTAATTAGAAATGTTTTTTACACAACAAAACTTTCTTTACATCACTATCAACAGCTGCATGCTCATTATGTTAAGAGCAATAAACAATAATGGACTTACAATGACCGTGTATTGTCAGAATTATTGACCGTATATTGTCGCAATTATAGACCGTATATTGTCACAATTATTGACTGTATATTGTCACAATTATTGACCGTATATTGTCACAATTATTGACCGTATATTGTCACAATTATTGACCGTATATTGTCAAAATTAATTGAAAAATTGTATGCGTCAGCTCCGACACGCGAATGGAGTTTACTCTGTAACGATCATTTTTTATTGTATAGGATCACGCACCCTTTTAACGACTACCGACTCAGATATACAGCCGCACGATTGTCAGGCAACCCAATCGCGCTGCAATGCAGCAATCAGCTGCAATGATAACTTATGACTTAATTAATCTTGTTTAGATCAATAAGCAGAAATCTCGTAGGCGTTCGTACATTGGCAGGAAAATACACCGCTTTGTTCCAACAAACTTTACTCCTAAGAGTTGGTAATGAATTAACTAAATGAATTCTCTTAAAACGAAAGTGGGTACCGGATGCGGGAAGCTCCCGCCCCGGCAACGTCATCATTGCTTTAATATTATATTTCCTTTTTGGACAATATTCAATTATTGTGAGCTTTTTACTTAATGCACACCCTCCTTACCTTCCTCGTCCTTCGATACACTCCCTATGAAGTAGAAGCCAGCTTCGAAAATATTTAAAATACACCACATGTCTAGAAAATGAAATTGGTTATTTCTTTTGTCGATGCTTTTACGTTTTGTCTATCTGCTACTCAAATCAATAAATGAAAAATAGTTTAGATTTTGAATTTGTTACATTTGTTAAATTTTTTAAATTTGACATCTATACCCGATCACATTTGCTTATAAAATATAATACTTTTGTGGGAGACCTACGAGTACGACCGGGAGAGGACGACTTCCTACTGATGACATAGACTACAGAACAAAACAGTTTACGAGGGAACAATTGCAATTTACAAGTGCACAGTAAACTAAGTGTATGATGAAGTGTATTTGTGTTACTCAGTGACATGATGTCGTTCACGTGAGCTGCACTAATTGGACCTTGGTTCCATCTATGTTTACTGGAGTTGATAAGAGTTGCTCGCGGAATGTGTGACGACAAGACACACGTCCTGGTTACTATCATCGGTGATATGATCGGCGATAACAATACTGGTCATGACAGAGGTAATTTTAAGTACACTATAAAAGTAGTGCAAGAGCCAGGGAAGAGAATGTTTCTTAAGTGCCTACGTAGATCATAATGTTAAGGCTACAGTAACGGATATATCTCCCCAAGCCAACGTAAACTTTATAGTTGGCTACAGTTGCTTTTTTTTTTCGGAGGGACCTACTACTGACTGGCGGCACTTGTCCAGCCCTAACAGTTCGACTGATTACGGAAGACTTTTTGTCTTCTGGTTATAGGTAGACGATAGGGGGACAGACCCCCCTCCTTTCCCGCAGATGGGAAGAAGAGAACCGGAATTTTAGTGGACATTACCCTACCGTGGTTATTTTTGGGACCGGAAAGGGGGAGCGGTCCCCCTCCCCACGCTAGTGGGACGGCGCGCGCACGATGCTGTTTAATGTTACGGGACGTGTTTAAGAAAAGTTGAGCTCGTCTTTCGGTTTGGCTTGTCAGAGGAGGCCGGCCTCCTCCCCCACCCTCTGACGGGTGGGGTCGATTTGCGCTTCAAATCGGCTAGAAGCCGTGATAATGATTTAATGTTTATTTTTAGAGCTCTCTAAGATCGCGTTTTATTACTTCTACTTTTATCTAAGCTCACGTCTTAGGGATTCGAACCCGGGCTCGTTTCCGTAAGCGGTGTGTGAGTTTGTCATTCTGTCAGTCATATTTCTTATAGCTGTGTAACTATATGTAAGGTTTCAACGCTCGACCGGTACGAGCGGTGTATATCTAATTGGGGGCTACAGGTGCATCAAGCCTTGAGAAGTATTAACCTTTTGCAAATGCTGGTTCTGGCAGTCACAGAACACTAATAAATGAAAACTATCATCCTCGGACGGGCCAATTAGATGTGGATATATTTAGTAGGCACTTGCAAAATAATAAATTCGTTTTGACAGTGCACCAATTTAATAGACTAATATAAGAAAAAAATATTTCTCTGAGCGCATACAAAAACAGGTAACGTCTTTCTTGGTGGTCGGACAATAACTGAAAAGGAAACCAAAGCTCGTCATGAAATATCACTCAACGCCGCCGCGTCTGGGAGGAAATCTGACTGAAAATAAATCGTCCTTAAACTAATACTAAAATAGTCGGACGAGAGCGCTCCTAGGGCCATTACCATATCCTGTGCCCTAATATGTAAGTCGGCGGCGCGTATCCGCTGTACCGAGAGTTTGTGCGCTTATTAATAGCTAGCGACCCGCCCGGGTTTTGCACGGGGGCAAGAGATCTAGAATTTTATCCATTGCCACTGAAATAATCTAAAAAGTAGTCGTTAAAAGTTAAAAGCCTGTCTGTTTAATCAATCAAGGATTGCGTTAATGGCCGAAGAGTCGAAACAGTTGTAAGGCGAAGGCAAAGAAGGGGAAGTTGTTGACTTTCCAACCTATCGGGGGACGACCTTCATACACTTTGAAATGTATTAGATATGAACAAAAAAGGATACGCTTGATGCATTCCAACTGAATTGGGCCGGCTCGACCGGGGGATAACTCGCTAACATGACGCCACCTAGACGTGACGGGCATGATGTCGCGTTTAGGTTTAAACTTCACGGGTCAACAATAATTTAAATGAAAGACAACAACTAAGTTACATAAAAGAATATATGTAACTGATACAAGCTGCGTCCTACGATTACACTCGCGAAAGTTTTGATGATGTGGAAATGTCGGTAGAAAGAAATATCTTTATGATCGATAGGTACCTGGATATATTTTTTACTGCCTAACCGCTTCGGAAGTGACAACGTAAAACTGGAACAGTTATTTAAGAAATGGTTTCCATTAAAGAAAAGGAGTTGTCTTACTGTCTCCGGCTCCTAGACTGCATTGGTTTTAAAATAATGCCTCGCCTGCCTTGCGCTACGTGCATTGCTTCTATTACACTTACTGTATCGATACCAGTATATACATGCTCTTCACATTTGAGCGTTTTGATTGTATTTTCTCCGGATAACGGTCAAATTCGTTTGAAATATTTATTGGTCAAATACCCTTTCTTTTCTGTTTCTTCTTCGCAGAGACCTGCTACTTTGATGATGTTGCATTGGCTATAACATCGGAGTAGGGAAGACGTTTGTGTTTTCTTGTTTTCCCGCAGATAGGAATAGATGTACCGGAATGATTCTTTTTGATAAACGCGTTAAAAGACGTCACGGAAGGATTGTTTGAATAATCTATACTTACAATGAAACACTGTCTCCCAAGTCTTCTGTCAAGTCCACTGTATGTGATCGATTTTCTCAAAATCTACGTAACAGTACGTAGAGCAAGGAAGCTTTTAGTTTTAGTGTCTAATCAAGCCTTTGTTATTCACCGGCGTATCTGGACCGGACTGGTGGTTCGATAATGAATTGTAGTTTAGAAAGCATGTGTGGTTCAACTAGTATACCTAGAGAGTGAAGACCAGAAGAATTGGTGTGATCGCGAAGGCTTCTAAATTTCCCTGCGCATAATTTATCGAAGATCACATTTGTCTACCTGGTCCGATACAACCTCATTGATGATTATCTGCGCCAAAAGCAAAAAAAGGTGTTATAATTGGTTGTAATTTAGTATTAGTTACAATGCGTCTATTATGTGCCGTGACTGTCGCTGACGAGGGGCAGACGGCAGGCGGCAGACCTGGTGACACGCTCATTAATCATTTCTAAATCATTTTCCAACGAGATTACTAAACTCGACGCGCAAGATAAATGGTAAAGTTAATTAAACGTATTGTTTTATTGCATTTATTGGTGGCCAGTGTTTTTTAATGCACTGGGTTTGCGTAAATTTTTTCTGTTTTTTCTGTTTTGTTTGCTACTGTTTTTTTAACTACAGGCCTAGCTTGGTTGGCATCTGATTCATTAACATTTTACAAGGCAAGCTCTGTTAGAAATGAAGTTATTTTTGAATAGAAATTGTATAAAAGTTGCAGTAGAGAAAAAATATACCACGATTATACCATAATACGGCTCGATACCTATTATAATGGGTCTAAAATATACTCTGAGAATATAAATCGAGCACTATCAGTTCGATAAGTGGGTTAGTCTCCGTCAAATTTATCAGTTTAAAGGTAAATATGATGAAATATCTGGAAATTTACTTGACGTGTTTGCGTTTAACGAATCGAGATTTGTTATTTGCTGCACTGGTAAACATGTTTTTGGTATAGGGGGGCAAGTGGGCAGTCGGGGACTTTTGATGGCTTCTGGCGGTACCACCCCAATTCGGCTACAATACAGCATGGCTTACAACACTTCATTAATGAAGTTTCTAAAACATAAATTTAGGAGGGTAAAGGCCATAAACACAGAGTTCTAAATATGAGCCTGTAAAAAGTTTTTCGTGGTCCTCTTTCTAGTTTAGTGATCTCTACTTTATTTATTAAACTCTTCTCGTTTTTTTTTTGCTTTCCTTGAAAATGTTTTGTAATGACATTGAACAACGTCACTAGAACGTAAACCAAATCATAGATGGCGGACCGAACCGGCTTTCTGGCAGCACCACTAGCCACGGCCGAAACCAAATCTCTGCATGACCCAACCATTTATTGGAAAGGTGGGCCTTTCATTTAATGGCCACAAACGATTAGAAGAACATTAATTTACAGTGAGTCGGGCCTTTCGGACTTGCCCGCAAGAACATATCAGACCTATTAACTTTTTCATCGCCCTGCACACAACACATAAATCACACTCCAAACTGCCATATTACAAAACTTTTTTTTATCTCTGCATGAAACACAAAAATCACATCACACGCAGCCTTAAATTTTTTTACACTGTGGCCAATTCGCACGTATCTAAATCAAAGCCCAGACGTACCAATCACTAAAATCTTGGTCCTCTGAGTCTCTGGCGGCCTGCCAAACTCGCTGTCAAATATTGGAATCAAGTTACTAGGAAACTATGACGTTATAAGAGTGTAGAGATTTATGACGCCATCATTTTTAACGGGTTATAATTTTACGCAGCATAGTTTACCGGCCGTTATTGGGAATAATGGAAGGAATCGACAGGAAATAGGGGAGACTACATTTAATTACACTCGTCGTGTGTTCGAAAATACTTTGAGTTTTAATTAGATCCTGGTATTTACGAGCCTGGCTGTGTTTTTTTTTTTCATAAATAGAATACTATGCCGTTTTGTGTATGCACAGGATAAGATTTTAGATTTTATTATATTATTTGCATTTTTAATTCAGACCACATTAACAACTTTTAAAACTGCAACCAATTTCCTTCAGTAGCTCTTGAGTTTGTTCAAACAAAAAAAAAGTTGGTTTCTATTAAGTAGTTTAAAAAAACACCCTATTATTAAAGTATATATTTAACAATCACTATTTTTTTTGTACAACATTAAGTTTCGTCTCACCATTTCTGATCGAGCATTGCACAAAAATTTTACGTAATTTAAAACGAAGGCAAGCCGTGAAGATCTGTGCGATTACAGACGGACCGACAAGCCGCCGTATCATTTAATTCGTGTTGCGTTTACGTCACACCGGCGCGTGTTGTGAATGACGTTACTGTAATGAGCTTTAATGAAACGATTCGATAAGCTCTTGGTAAATTGCAGCCGAATCGGGCTGGTACGATTATAAAGATGTCGCTCAAATGATCAATATAATATGGCATCTGAGATCTTAGTAAGACATACCTGTGTATGTATGTCTCTTCGACAGTATCTGTAGACCTGACGTCGTCGCTGACGTAACGGACCGAGCGTTGGGAGGTGAAAGAAGAGCGGGGTGGGGATTTACATGGCAGCGAGAGTGACATATAATGGACCATGTGATATCCCCGCACAAACTAGGCGTATATGTGCCTTGCTTTTCAATTAAGCAAACTTGTAACTGAGGCTCACCACCGAAGGCCTCTCATTATCAAACGAAACTTGGAATCTCCAATCGCCTTTACTTCACACCGATGTTTCCTATGGCAGCAAAAATTACTGGTGTGACAGACATGTCGTTTTGTTTTGTTATCTAAGTATCTATATATATGTTGGTATGACATTGAGTCATAAGAGGTACATGATAAAAGCGACGCAATGGCAATCGCTATGCGACTCACCTGAAAAAATATACTTTGTAAACAAAATATCATATTTGTACTACCCTTTGCGAAACATTTTGTTGGAATGTTTTTTTTTAATGTCTATTAATACCTGTATTTTTGAAACGGTTAGTGGCCTGGAATGTCTAATCCAGTTTCGTATAACAATGCGTTGGAGAAAACCTGTAGTAACCCACTATCCGAACAGAATGAGCCCAGATCTCGGTACCCAGTGTGTCCCGGACTTTTCAAATATGACTGCATGTTCAATTATGAAAACGTTTTCGAGAAACATCCGCATCATTTCGGATCGTTGGGCATTTCGCGATGCGAACTTGTTTAATGACGGGTAATTAAAATAACAAAATACATTCGACATTTATGGGTACTTTCCGAAACTGTCAAATTGTCGGCCTTGTGGTTGGCGGAATTTTGATTTAAAATTATTACTTGTTACTGCATAATGGGAAATAGAGTAGGGCAAGTCGATCAGAGTTTATCCGATCCGATCAGATTATTTAGTGTCCTTCATCAATGCTTTTCTAGTTAATATTATGTGATTCTGTGACTCCGGCCGGCCGCGATGTGTCAATATTTTGTAACAATTAATTTTCATCCTTCGAAAAGATGGATTATATTTGCCTAGTATTTTTTATGTTTTTTTATTTGGTTGAGGCAAACTCTCTAGAGTTGGTAAGTCCATAACTTTTTGTATGGAGTACGGACTCCCCACCTCCTTGCCATATACACACATCACCAGTGCCCCAGAGACCATGAGCAGATAAAGCGATCTACCGTTTACGGGTTTATTCGGCGGCGAATATTCAGCTGTGGACGGAAAAACATGACATATCTCATAAGAGTGGAATATGTTATTGTAACAGGTTTCGTGATGTTGTGGTTTCAGTTGGCCGAGTGACCCGTTTCACGTGTCACGTCGTTTGCCATTTTTGTGCCACGCCGTGTAAGGCGAGTCACATCTGACACGCTATCTCTCCGTAGCCGACCAATTAGCTGTCACACTTGTTCTTTGTGTTTACTTGTATGGTCCACGGTGTAACTGTACTGCACTTTGTAACTTGTGTGTCGTTTGTTTTATAATAATATCCGTTGTGTTGGTTATTGTGATGTGAACAAATTGAGATGCGAGCGCCTATAAGGAGTGCGATGATGCATGAGATATTTCATTTTATTGCGCGACTGCGTCAGAAGGAGGGTAATGTTTTTAATGCGCTACAGCCTGTATGGCTGGTGGATTTTAAATTTTAATGTATGGGGTGTTGTTAGACTCGTCTCTATAACGCGAATGTTACTAGATACATAATGGTATATTTTAGGCAGTCCTGTTTTATGTTTTTCCATTAATTGTGAGCTATTTAATCTCTCATATTAGTACCATTGAAGTTATATTATGTGTGAGTACATTTAAAAGTATATCAGTTGGTTATTAGATAAACTGCCGTTATGGTAAAGACAGTGGTTTTTGTCTAAATAGCAAATAATAATACAGTATTTTCGTTAGATTGCAAACGGTATTTTGCAAAGTGGTTTACTTTGCGAAATATCGTTTGCAATCTAACAAAAAGCAAAAAGGGCTTGTGGAATTAATAGCTAATTAATTCAGTATCTTATTATCTTTCCATTAAGAAAAATATAACAAAAAACATTACTTACTTTCTGGCTCGTTAATTTAATAACGTACATTTAAAACGTATTTCCAAAAAACATATAGCTTTATTTAAAACAGATTGTCAAATGACAATATATGCACTTAATTTAAGTGTGATTTTTAAACGAACTCTCGTGTAGGCAATGGTAGGTGAGTAATACATCTGCCGCACACATGTACACTTTTAAAACATTACCTGTACGTACGTACCCGAGATCCGCCCGTCGGGGGACGTAAAGTTTTGTAATCATTCGTTTATTGATTCTGACCATATGAGGAGAATTCGATTTAGCGCAAGACATTTTGATGAATAGTGTTGTTGCGTTTGCGAATGGCTAGATGGCGCGATGATGACTTTCGGACAGAAAAGTATTTTCTTACGTAACCTTTTATGCGGTTGTGGCACTTTCGAATCGGGAATCTATCACACTGGCGCGAAGTGATTAAGTTGCCGTGTATGGTGCCCGTACTTTGAGATTTTTCAACCAATCACAGGAAGTCAGGGCAAGGAGAACAGAGCGGCCATATAATGGGGTTCTGTTCATACACATCACCATCATCATCATTATCAGCCCTTATCGGTCGACTGCTGGACATTAGGCCTCTGTCAATGAACGCCAAGACGACCGATCTCCTGCTACTCGCATGCATCCCGGACCGGCTACTGCACGGAGATCGTCTTCCCGCTGGGTGAATGGTAGACCAACACTTCGTTTTCCTAAACGTGGCCTTCACTCCAGAACCTTACTGGCCCATCTGCCATCTGTACATGCTGCAACCTAATGTATGAAAACCAACCAATATACTGTGTTAAGTACTCTATATAACTGCGTACTCTATGCAAAGAGAATTCATTATTACGTGCAATGCATAGTGGGGTGGGGAAATATATTGTACTCCTTACTAGTGTGATAAAAGCTAGATGGCAACGTCTATCATTATCACACTGTTTGCAGATAAATGGCAAAGCTAATTCATATATGAAAAACACTATTAAATGTATGAAAATAAAATGTTAAACTGAATTGATATATACAATGACATCGTCCAAGTACATAATACGTATGAGATATTGAGGTGATTTGTATTGGTGTACTCCTTTTGCAGGTAAATGTAGCAATGTATACCCGGTACTCATATCTGCATGTTGCCTTTGAGCGTTGGATAACATACCATCAGCCATTCCAGATTCAACGTATTTGTATGATGGATGAGTATCACTCATGACAAATTCTTTCTGATCTTACATCTTTGTGTTATATAAAAACTAGCATCACATAGCAGCTTCACCCGCGTAACTCCGGCCCTATTAGTTGCAGTGTCACAGTACATAGCCTACAACCCTGCTCAAATTCTCGAAATAGGACTATTCAACAGAAAAGTAATATTTCAATTCTGGCCAACACTTCCCGAGATCAGCACGTTCAAAAAAGTAAACAAAATCTTCAGATCTGTATAATTGTGTAGATTTCACGTCACTGTTTGTCCCCGATCATCGATACCACTGGCTCGAATTTGAGAAAAATTGGACATAAGTTGTGCTTAACTGTGCTTAAAACAAAGGCTATATACAGCCTTTATATTTGGATTAACTATATATAGCCTTTATATTTGGATTAACAAAGGTAGGACATATTCGGTAGGTCTGAAAATCGGTAGTAAAAGTTTATTTCAACTTTTTATCGTAATGTTTCCAAGGGATCAAATATTTCGTGGAACTGCGGGAGGTGGCAACAAATACAAAGGTTTCTACTCGTTCACGCAAGCACTGCTAAACGGATTAGGGTGAAATTTGATACACAGATATGAAATCTTTGCCAAATTTCATTCCAATTCAACTCAGTTTAGAAAAAATAAAGAAAACTTGGATTGATTTTACGCGGGCAAAACTGTAAGGCAGCTAGTATGTCTATAAATTAAGTCCACAAATAAATTACATTACTAAAATGACATTTTGTAAAATGAACAGAGCTGAAATGAAAACTAAGTGGAGGACCCCCCCTTGGGCCAAACGGCCAACGTTTGAAAGTTGCACGTTAAAATAGCAAAACAAGTTATAATTACTAGGATTACAGCGAGTGGAGATGGCGTGCCGTGTAAATAAGACTGATCACATTGAATATTCAGTACATTGAAGCAAAGTGAATCGTCAGTTTGCGACTTAAGGTTCAATATCACGTATCAAGTATGAACCCAGTCCGTTCTCGACCATTTTTTTAAAATTTACAAACACACCTAGGTGGTAATGGTATTGCTACTTTGCTGTCACACGAGCCGGCACACTTGTATTTTCTCTTGTATATCGCTTGGGTAAGTGACACCTCGCAGCGGCTGCGTCTTCAGTACTTGAGATTCCTAGTATCCGATGCCAGTGATGGGTTTTTACTCGTTTTGTAGGATCCCCCCCCCCCCCCCCCCCCGAGTTATCGTGGGCATCAAAACACAATGGCTACACACTACAAAGAACCGAGGATGACCGGGCGTCGATAATCAACCATCAGATGAACTGAGAGAATGTTTATCCCTGTGTCAGGGGTTCTCAAAGTGTACATCCTAGCGAGCCGTGAAGAGAGATTTGGGACGCGAGGAGGCTTCATATGAAAGAAAAAATTTCGGCCGTGTTATCGGCAATTCAACGTATCACTAAGCTCATACCACACATCTATTTAATCAGTTTGCCTTTAAATTATATAAAATCGTCATATTTGTATTCGTTTGTATAATAGCAAAAAAATGTTTGTAATTTCGGTAGGTAGGAGCGCGCCACACAATGATATTTTCGGTAGTCAGGCTAAATACAAAACCAAGTAAAGGCGCCGCGAATAAAAATGTCTAGGAACTCCTGGCATGTACAACAAAAAAAACTCCGACAAACAGTACGGGCGCATAGCTGACGTGCTCCGCGCCAGGTAACCGATGATTACTGCTTATCAATGGCGTGCAGATAACATCGGCCCATGTGTCATCACGCGACGCGGGACAGACTACCCTGCTACCACGGAAAAAATAACTCTGATTCCTTGAATCTTGCGGGTATTACAAAAAGTTTAGGAGCGGTTTCTCAAATTCATTATCATAATCTTGATCAACCTAACTGGAAATTAAACTACAATTTCTACGCGCCTAGGAGAAACATAGTGGCAGTTAGAGTTTAAGTATACAATAGCTATTTACAATTATATTTATCTTATTGGCCAGGTATTAAAAACTGGTCTTTCACTGAGGGCAAGAGAAGTATTTGCTCCTGTGAAAGTACGGAAAGTAACGGTAGACGTTAAAGGGGCTGATGATAATCAACGGTCGCTTTTAATGTAATGTTTCACAGAGTAACCAGACAGATATTTATTGGGGCATCAACTACACTGTACAAATAATTTTAAAACTGCATTGGTAACTTTCTAACTATAAATTAATAGTATTTTATAATTGACTTTCTCGTTATGATTACAATGTTAAGTGAAGTACTTGATTATAAGTGTTATGAGTATGTTAATGAAGACACGAGTGGTACGCTATAAAATGAATTCAAATCGATCTCCCCCCGCTTCCTCTTACATCATCCCGCTGTCGCCATCTTAGTATGGCAACGCCATTCCTACAGCCAGGTCGAGCTAAGTTTGCGCGTCTGTGGATTGCGGGACCCTGTTCACTTCTCGCTCCTCAATGTTGTGGCTAAACTACTGCTTGGGTGCCGAACGTCTTCCGACGTCATCGAAGCATAGTACAAACTTAACTCGATCGGGTTGTAGAATGCTATTGTGATTTGTGACCTATTTAAGACTTGTACTTATCGAACGTGTACTTTAATTTGTACGAGTAATTATAATTAACGTTCTTTTTTTACGATTATATTGATGTGATGACTGTTGTTATGAGTATGTTGTTAAAGATGTAAGCGCTATATAATGGAATTCAATTCCCCCACTTCCCCTGGTAAAACCACACTGTTGTCGTGTCGAATGTCAACCAATGCCATTCTGGATGGAACTAAGAGTGCGCCTTCGTGGAATACGGGACAGTTTCCGGTTCCCAAGAGCCCTTACCTTTAACAAAACTGCAGTTTGTATACTGTAGCTGAACGTCGAATGACGTCATCGGCGCCAGCATAAAACTTTACTTAATCGGTTTGTAAAACGCTATTGTGATTTGGGACCACTTTGGGACTTGTATTCACCAAACGACTTTGGTTTGTCCAAGTAATTATAATTAATTGGACAGTCACCGGACACAGCATGTATGCGATTAGGTGCTTCACGTTCAATCAAATTTGATGGCTCCCAATTTATCAGTACAACTACTTGCCCGTCGTAAAAATAAAAAACTAAAATTACATATTCCATATCAAACAGGTTGTTAAATAATTAGAAAATATTTTTTTTTGAATACTAACCTTATTATTACGATCCGTACCGGCTTGGCCCGTGAATAAATTGTTACCTTAACAAATGTTGCACTAAAGCCTTCCTCGGGAATCGTTCTATCCACGGGTGAAAACCACATAAAATTAAAGACAGACAGCAATTGTAGACTTTGTTTTATAATGTCAATGTAGTTATACCATGTGTCATTTACACTTTGATCATATTTAATCATTTGAAATTGACGTTATGTTCTGAAACCTTCTCAATCTTCAATTGCAAGCACTTCCGTTGCTTTCATTTTATAAAACCACAGTAAGTTCAAAATAATTGTGTTAAGAAGTCACTAAAATATTGGGTTAGCTCAGTCAAGTAATTTTATATCCATCATCAAAGAGAGAACGAACATACTTCACTTCGAAGAAACTTGAAGATTTCTTTCCTCGAGGGCACAGACTTAAAGAACGTCCAAATTTTTGATTGACAACCTAATTTATAACGTCTTGTTACTCAAATATATTTTGTTTCAGTCAGCCATATTGTTTCATCATCATTATCAGCGTTATTCATTTGTCGTCTATCGTCTGCCGCCTCAGTTGAACGTCGTCGTTTTTGGGCCGCCGTTTTCTTTAACGGGAGTTGCGAGTGCTAGTATAACTCAAAAGGATTTCTTTTCTCTGTATGTTCTATAGAACTAAGCAATGGAAGTTTCATTCCCTTCTTCCCTTCGATGGGCCACAGGTAACTCACAAAAGGCAGCGTGGCTGTTTCGCGAGGATATCGTGTAAGCGAGCGGGAAAGCGGATAAGAAGATATATACTGACTGGACGTCAACTCACCCCGCAGAGCTAACCTCACATACCAGATATCATCACATTAATAACACATCTAAAACACCATAAATAAGGTTAAGACCCCTCATGATAAGCACAAAACACCGCAGATAAACGCATCGGCATAGTAATTATGCATCGGTTGTCGTAGAAAGGCTGTGTATCCACGTTTGCCCCCTATTCTTAAAAAAAAAATTAAAATCTTGATCTTTATTCTATCAGAAGAAAAGAGAAGAGAAAAAGATACAGACACATAGACTAAGAAATTCCCAGGAACAACGTTTGAATGATTTGCATTTTTAAATCACCGCGTCATATTAATATTGCTTATTGATCATCTGCAAATCCCACGACGAATCACATTAGAAAGCTAAATGGTCACAGTTAAAACGCGACCAGCGGCCAGTACATCGTTTGAGCTTTGGCCTAATTTCACTTAGCAGAAACGATTTGCGCAGAAAATACGATGGTGTAACGAACCCAGACACCTCAGGCGAAGCCAGTAGAACCGAGAGGGTAGCTCCTTGTACCCCTTAGATGGGACTAAAGAGCAAGAGGAGGAGGCGCTTTTGCGCAAGGGGCGAGGGAGGATGGGAACGTCACCCCATTGCACTGTACCAAATTTGTGGTATGGAGGTTGTTTTGTGGTGCAGAACAAGTCCTGTCGAGATGGTGTTGGCCCTTAGGGGACTGACTAGCCATCAAGGTGCTCTGATGATTTGTAGTTACGGGGCAGCTCATCAAAGGCGGCACCTATGGCACTCGCAGTGGTTTTGGTGGGTGTACGGCACTATAATGTGCCGCGAGCCGTACACACTACTGGACCCCACCCAGGGCCGGCGATGGCGCGTTAGTGTTTCCCCGATTAACCAAAAGCAGTCAGAAGATGACCCGTAAAACTGTGACAAGCAGAGACGCTCCACTGCTTAAAATAGTTGGTGTACCCAATGTCACACGATGTCAAGACGAAGCTAGCGACGCCTCATACGTAAAAAGCCTTTCAAGCTGTAGTGGGGCGCATATAAGACACACATAGACACGCAGACCAAAGAACTATATAATCGGCTACCTCTAGAGTTGCCATTGTTGCCTTTTTTAATACGGGCTTGGGCCACAAGTCGTTCCCATTGCTGCTACTCCTGTGTCGCCAGGAAAGCGGCAACCACCGTGGCCTTTGATTTGATCGCTGGGAGCCCGAGGGAAATTAATCGGACGAGACTAGGAGGAGTAGCAGATTTATTCTAAACAAAACGTTTGTTACCTGTTCGAGACATACTTACAGTACCACGTAGACTTACGAAAGTCTTGATGGTATTCGCGGCACCCGTTTAGAGTTTAACAAAATGTGTCATAAATGGTCAATATGGTACCGCCAGTTCCACGAAACTAAGAAACTCCTAAAACTATAAAATGGACATGAAATGAAATGTAATGAAATTGACTTCGCAAACACGACATAGATAAACACTAAAGGGGGCAGCCTTTAGTGTTTATTGAATGTTTAATTAAATTAAGCAGTTTGAAATCCTGATGCAATCCGGAGACGTTTATAGGAACCCTTTAACGTGACATTCGTGTAAACGTAAAAATGTATCCCTTTAACGAGGATCTGTTAAGAAAAAAAAATATCAGTTATAAAAGAAAACCTTTTGAAAGTTGAAACGCAAACACCGTTGAGGTTTTCAAACTGGCAGATCTGGTGAACGGTACCGGACACCCACTACTTTTTTTGGTTCAGCTTTCCAATATTTTGCATCGGTCGATGTTTTCTCAAAGCAATTCAATTGACTTCTCTTGTATTATTTATTGCATTATTCGTTTCATATCAACGTATTGTGTTGCAAATCGCATGTACAGTTTGCACCGAAAGTCGGTTAACATATTTCCAGTACCCCTTCCACAAAAGAGAACAGCTTGTTACCCCGAAATAGACGGGAAACTTGCGCTACACTCTCATAGAAATAAACCCATTGATTATAACATTTTATCGTACCCAGTTGACACTCGCAGACGTTACTTAAAACTTCCTAGTTTTAAGCCTTCCATCCTGTAGCAGGAAATATAGAATAGGGAATATAAATTTACGTCCATAGCCTCGATAAAACATGACAATCCTTCTGACGCTGTCGGATTAAAATAACATATTGCCAAAGAGTTTTTTTTACCTATTTTAGAGTTTTCGGCATTTTTGAGTGTATGCGGCAGAATATTGCATATGCTATATTTTGTAAATCTGGTCCATTTGTCGACTTTCGTTGCCAACTCTCCATTACCTACATTTTTTATTGCGATTTTTATAATCCGAAAGCTCACTCAATGGAGCATTTTCAAAATTGAACTGCCATAAAAAGTTCGTTGAACTTGACGCACCTTTTCACTTACACTCATTGCATGATTGATGGATTTGCTGATGAACTTCTGTTGTTCATGTAACCCTAGTCCCCCGGAGCGCTTCAGGACTGTCAGCGCTTGCACTACGGTGACCCTGCTCTTCACGTGGCTAGGCGTCGACCACAGTTCATCTTTCCCTCGTTGTAGCTGTCTTGTGTACTTGAATATTCCTTTAATACGCATGAATGCATAACAGAAATTTACGAGCTGTACCAAATTGAATGTAACTTTTTTACAATAGGGAAAACCTCCTCGTTTGCCTTTTGATATGACCAGCGTTTTGCTATATATGAATAATTAACATATTGCACCTTCCTTCCACGGGTCACGTGAACAAGACTTACCTTCCTGGTCGTGCCGGCCCAAATCAGATGCATCGCGGCAGTGCACTCACTACCTCTTACTAGCATGTGTTCGTGTATTAACAAATTAACGATAACAAATGCCATTGTCTCTGAGGAGGATATGCCAAATATTACAAGCGCTGCCCGATTTCTCTGGGGTTAGTCTTTGACCGCGGAGCCTTACCAATACGGCCCGTAATGTGCAGCGATCCGACAGATTTCACCAGTCATTATTAGTGATTAGGCATTTTAATTCATCCACCTCATATATGTTTATACACATTTGTAAACGAGCTGTGCGTTTAAGACATATCCCAAGGAAACATTGATTTACAAAAATACCAAGATACACAGTCGGCGTGCCAAAACAGTTCGTAAAAAAGGTGTGCATCGGAAATTATGTACTTCATAAAAGCAACATAAAATCATGCGCTTAAAACTATGATTTTGCAAAAAAATGTGTTAAAATTAGGCACTTCTTTCAAATATAATGTTCTTTGTAAAAACGACTTAAAATAATGCGCGTGTCTATGTACAACCTCGGATCCTTTAGAATCACAGTTTAACACGAAATCGTGTGTCTTGTATTTCTGTAAATTAATTCAAGGAAATGATTTAATTCGCATGCTGTACGTGTCGCTTAGTTGCAGAATGATTTTATTGACCCAATAATTATTTACGATTATAATAAATAATCCACGATTTTTTGAATATCATTTTTTTTTTTTGGATGCATGTTGTCAGGCTATTTTCGGTGATTGAAAAAGTCTCCTGCATCTCTGCGACATGTTATCTACGGATTTGTGAGTGGATGTTATTATCTATGCCATCGTACGTCCATGCATGTGCTCCGAACGAGACAGTCTCCCACTAGCGAGCACTGACACAAGGACAGTTATTCTATAATGGTCTGAACTCTTAACCCGTGTTCTATATTATGGGAATGGCGGTGGCCGAATGTTTTCGTGTGCAGTAGCGAGATGGAGCGGATAAGCCTTGTAGGGACCACACACGTGACACGCCACGCTGCGCTCGTGGGCTCGTGTCGCAAGCGACGCCCGACGCCCACGAAACCGTGACTTTCAGACCGTATTATGTCATGGTTCCTCGCTCCATACAGAGACTGTGATGGTTTATTGCTCCGCTTCATTTTGCACACACTTATATTTTGTGACGCAGTGGAAGTTACGCGGTGGAAGCGTATGGGCTGTTCCGTCCGAAGCGCGACAGCATAGCCACCGTGCTGTGATCACCACCTGCGCCGACCCAATTGGGTCGTAACGTGACTTAACTACCTTTAACGGCATCTATTTCAACATTTCTTTTTATATTATAGGAGGAATACGAGTAATCGGAGCCTTTTCACGACTACGGACCTCGTTTTTATGCATATGCTTATATATTCTTCCCCTCCCTACTACTTACAATCCGCACGATACACGACAGCATAGCTAACACTTAACGGCGGGGTCATGTGAGCGAGAGGTACCTCCCCGATCGTGCCCGATTCGGCTGCAATGCAATATGGCACTAAATCTTACTAAAAATATGTTACAACGTACATAATATAATTTAGTAAATAAATGATATCTGTGTTACTTGCTAAATAGGTACGTACTAGTCGGCAGTTACATAACACCCGCGACCTTGCCGCGGCAGTAGGTTAGATAGTCATGATTTTAATATTTTTATATATACACATTTTGCATTAGGTTCGTAATCACTAAAAATAAGTATGACATATTATTTTGTTTCTGGTTATGAGGGTTATGTAATTTTATATTTGTTTTTATGTGGAAATAACTTTAGTTAACGTAAATGTTTTGCTTCTCTGCTATATCGCCACCCGAAACTGTTATAAACCTGAGAAATCGAATTAAATTTGTTTTTATACAACATGGAATTCTTAAAAATAATCTTTGAATATCACTTAAATCTAACAATTGGTAGGTTATGGTGTAGCCGTTACTTCACTGCAATATTTTCAAATAGACAGGTAAAAACTCGATTTGGCCTATAGTATAAAATGCAACTGGCACACACACACGAGTGTTTTTGCCTTTAGTTACGAAACTAAAGGCATTATTTAACCAAGGAACTTAGTACGAAATGCCTATAAATTACACTCATTAAATAATCTTTGAAGTTTGTTTGTAATCCATTTAGATGTAAAAAGCTTCGCCATATTAGCCTCGGCGTGAGCTTCCTGTTGAGCTTTTAAATAGTAAGCTCTCCGTTGTTTAGTCTCGGCCGGCTCGAGGGGCACTTGCGCAACTGTATTCGGCTTATGCGCTCCCGAATGAGTGCTGTGTGAAGTCATCGTGTCGTCAGCTAACAGCTGGCGTCTGCTGCCAGATCCTTCACTTACTATCAGATGCGAGCGCTTGTTTGCAACACTTGCTTAGAATAATTAAATAATAAATAAAGTTATAGAACGAGGCAACAGAACTTGTTGTTTGTTCATTTATGAGCACCAGAAGTTGTCGGACGTTCCTCGGTCTCTCGTGCAATAAAAAAATTTGATTGTAATGTACAATCAAATTTTTTTATTGCACGAGAGATTTAATAATTTTTCGTGTTAACACCAAATAAAAATCTGTATGTAGTCGCTATATGATCGTGTCGTGAGTTACATGCTCGTGTTGTAATGTGGTTCTGTTGTTATGTCGCAACTGTTGTCAGCGATGTCGTTGCGTGACGTGAGCCGACATAATTGGACGAACTTGTCAAATATTACCAGTTAATGCGATCATGTCTGCACGCTCACACAATTCCCTTTCCTTCCGTTTTTTTGAGTATAGTTTAATAAATAAAGGTAATTAATAAATAAAGGTTAGGTGAAATTTACGACAAATTATGTCGAAGTCTATTGATACGGCAATCATAGTCCTGATATTTTTCTTTTGTCTCTCTTTGTTGGGGAAGGCAAAGGACTGAAGTACATACAGCCCGATTTTAAGGACAGTATGTGAATCCTGTAATTAATATAAATAAAGTATAGTATCCGTCTATGATTACAAAATAAATTAATAATAAAATATAATAAACTAGGCGTTTTAAAGTATGTTTTTTATTTATAATATACTAATACATAAACAACAGTTTTAAAAAATTGTCTTTTATTCTGTTTGTACAATGGAACGACAGATTTTGGAGCCGATGACGGACTTTAACAAAACTCACTCACTGGCAGGGCATAGGTAACACTTCAATTTGACTACCATACTGCCTGTAGTGTCAAATTTTAACACCTCTTTGTCATATTTGTTTATCTGGTTATGCTCGTTTCTTCGTGTCCACAATAATCAAACGAATATAATTTGGAATGTGTTCCACACCGCCCTATACAGTGATTGTAGAAGTAGGTGAAACAATCGAATGCAATGATATTGAGACAGTTGCCGGTGCGATATCCCGATGTCGAGACACTATCGATGAAACGGTTGTTCCATTATGAAACAATTCTAAAACGGTATTTCGTAAGTTGTCAGAACTTATAGTCATCACAAGAAAATAGTTATCGTAATGACTATACATACTGACAGTCCGATTATAGTCTGTTTTTAAACGATTACAACTACGATTACCTGTTTCGTGTGTTGGATGTTTTTAGGGGTAAGAAGAAACGTATATGTGATTTGAGTGTGTTTGTTCTATTAATGTATTTTTGAAGTTACATTTCTTTTCGCGCGTTAAGGAAAAATTATCGTAAAAATATACTCCATATTTTTACGATGGACGCGCACACCACCACGAAAATTGAACATCCTGAAGTCAGCAATAGTCAACATTATAGTTTTTTTTCTTGCTACGACAAGTATTACTTTTAACGAGTGGTACACAAGTACACACACACCCTTTATTGACTCTTTATTTTTATTAAACTTTTTATTCCTTGTAAGAAGTTTATGCTTTTAAAATTCAAATGTCGAAACGACGAATTTAAATTGTATTTAATGTTCTATTTTCATTTGGAAGATTAACATAATTTAAATTCAAATCGGATTGCTCTACAAATTTATGGTATCTATAAGAAATTTACCGAAGCGCCTAATTGTTTGTGAACGCAACAATGGATGTAAGAATTAGGAAGTTCCCTAATCGGAGTCTACAACAGGTTAATAGCCTCCCGGCTACGACTCGACGCGAGCAGGAAGCTCTAATTCTATAATTGTTTGGAAAACATCGTTTGGTCGCCGATGGTTTGTTGACAGTCCTAATCTAATGACGATTTTTAGTTCCGTTTGGTTCTAACACAAATTTGGATATATTTTGTTCCATGAAGGTAAAACGGAACAGAGAATGTGCAATTTTTTAGTCTTTTAGCTAGAGTTTGAGGTTGGAGTCTGCGTGACGACATACAGCGTGAATTATTTATTAATCAATTTCATTGTTGGCTTTATTTATGATCTATATTTTAATTTTATTGTTACCTTTTCCATACGACCTACCTTTTTCAAGCGGGGATCGCTTGGCTACCTGTTCAGTCTCTCACAGAACTGTCTTATTCTTAGCGCCATTTTATGTAAAGATAGATCTTAACAACAACAACACACCTTCGCGCCAGTTAGGTACTTGATGGGGTAGGTAGTCAACGAAGAGATTCCCTTTAACGTAGGCAATGGCAATACGCATCACAATACTCTTAATGTAATATTTATTACAATATTACTTGAACATTTAATATGAAATTTGTGAGGATTCATTGGCAATCACAGCAATCAATTCAATACTCCACTCTCACGGACATGATTTCTCATCCGTCTCAATCGTACACTTAAGTACGCTATATTTGGACATATAACTGCAATTACTATTTATTAGAAATTACAGATTTCTAAAGTTTACTCAGTGCAATAAAAATATTTAAGTCTTTACATCATATCTTGTAATTATTTTAGTTGACCCTGGCTGCTGAAAATCAATCGAAACGTTCTAAAACCTTACTAATAAAAGTATCAAATTTCACACAAAATGTAATGAAAATTGACATAGATATAACATAAAAATTATCTTTTTTTCCGAAAATATGTAAGTTTCCTTTGAGATAGATTTTACGCGGTTTGAGACCGCGTCCGTCCGTCTCGTATTTGATATGATGCACCTAAACATGTGACCAGAACCAAAGTCTATTTGTTTTATGAATACAAAAACAATCATCAATAATTCCAAGCAAATGATTGAATAATGATTATTTAATTATGTAATCGTCATTGTTTCGGACAGACAATGGATGGTGCAAGGTTTAATTACAATTAAATTGTACGTTCAGATCTGACCGAGGTCCGAGAGTTTAGTGAGTAAACACATTCCACGAATATGCGTAAGCGAACATGTACCGTTTAGTGTCCACTAGCGCCAGTATTAACCACTTCAGTGCGTATCTTAAGTGCCCAGTCCGCTATACAAACCGAGTCGATACTCAGTTTGTATAGCGGACTGGGCACATACTGGCCACTAGGACCAAATTACACCATGGTAATAGTGTTTCAGAGGATCAAGGATGGGGACCAGAACCCGAAGCTGAGGCCTAAAGGTATACCGCAGTCGTCGGGGTCGTTTTAGTAGCCGGAACGCTCCTCTTTTTTGTTGAAGGACCGGTCCTTCTCTTGAGACCGGCCAGTCGCTCGGGTGTTCTGTAGCTGGGTGCCCTGGTGGCCGGAGACTCGCAGTGGTTCTTGGTCGGTAGTGGCACCATGTACTGAGTCCGACACACCCTCTAGCTCACCAAGAGCCGGTTGGAGGGAGCAAAAATGCTCTTTCCCCTGCGTAACGACAAAAAAATGGTATTTGCTATCTGTATCACGCGGTTAAAAAGGCTTTTATATACAAATGTAAAAGATAAGTCCTCTATGATTTCCTAAACAACGGGATTAACTAATGTAAAAAGGACTATTTAATTCCGTTATTTAGTTCGGGATAAAAGCACGTTGAAACTAATATTAAATCATATTCATTCCTTCATCGAACGTAAATCGAATTCAAAACTTATTCACCATATACATTGTAGAGAATTCTAAAGCTAAACTAAAAACTTTATTTTGATTTGAGAAATAAATAAATGAGTGCAAGCCAGGATCATTGGGAAAGCCGCAAGAGGGAAAGGTGTTAAACGTAGACTTTTTTTTATCAGGTTGCTGAGAACTAAAATAATGACAATAGACAGAGCTGGCAGACCTCCTGCTCCGAGACGCACTTCCACATACAGAAGCTATGACGAGTTAGGAGGTGCAGAGAGAGGGCGGTCTCTCAGGAGCCGCCATGGAGGTATCGAAGACTTATCCGAACTAGAACAACGAACGTACAGGCTGTATGGGAATCAAGATTTAGACGACATAACGGTTATAAGTTCCGAAGATATCGCTAAGCCGAAACGTAAAACGATGGAGGGTCTAGCGAATGGATTCAGGAGAACCTTCTCCGTTCGAAACCGGAGGGAAACAGAGAGCATTCAAATGGAGAATTTGAATTCTGGGGAAACCTTTGCTACAGTAAGGGGAGCGCCATTCGGAAGGCGCAGATCTCTGTCGAGAGATAGAGGTTCTTCGCTCCTCGGTAGGAGTTCTTCGGAGGGCGATGTGCGGATGGCATTACCCAAGGCTCCGACTTCGAATCCGGCGCCCCGGTTTCATCGCTGTCTTCGCGCTCTCGGGGGCAGCTGGAAGAATCTTCTATTATGTGAGTCTTCGCGTCTTGCTTAGCTTCATTAACTCTAGTCCATTAACAATACAATTAGCTGAATGATCTAACCCTTCGGTTATGTCGTTATTGTATTAGTTAAACGTGTAGTTAGCCGCCGCTTGTCCGATATAATTGCCGGGGCGACTGATACAAATGGTCGAGGGAAGCTTGGCCAGTTGACGAGCAACAATTAGCGTAGGTCAGACGAATTAAACGCTTTCTTTCATATGTTAATGTGTTTGTTACTCTGTATGATTAATGACGCCCGCTTTTTTGTTGCTAAGCTAGTCTGACCTACAGCGTAAATTATTAATTTATTTATATAATTGTTGTTCTTTGTTTTTTATCTTTTTTTCAATATTACTGTTTTGTTATGCGTCTGCATAATACATTTTATTCAACACGGTTTGACTGGATATAATTATAATTTTGTTTATTTTTATGTCGGCAGTTTAACAGATCTTTGGTATGTTCGGCCGTTCTTTTTATTTCAGTACCAAGCTGGATGCGAAAACTTGTCCCGTGTCGCCATCTCACTCGTCAAGCCATCTTGGTTTTAGACGAAAAATGCTTATATTTAGTAGATCGAGTAAATAATATGACTATGAACCAAATATACGTATAACTAAAAGAAAAATGTGTGTGTCCTTATGTACGCCCCTTCCTCGTCGTCGTACTTCTTCCGCGTAACGTAACATTACGTCATATACATAACATACGTCACTGTCAAATCTGATAACCAGTTGTCATATGTGACAGTGACATTGACAAATGAAAAATAAAGGACATTTATCTTGCGGTGTTTCTGACATAGAGATAATATAGATAGATTAGGGAAGCAAACCTAAAACGCGTCCGTCTATGTCGAAAGAGAAAGCAAATATGGCTTACTATTTGTCTCTTTCAGTTTTCTCAGCGCATTTAGATATACAAAGACAATAATGTATTTAGCATCTTCCTTCTCTAATAACCGACGCGGACGCTAGCAATTATAGGGCTGCCTATATCTTCTTTACTCTACCGATATTATCTCTATTATTTTGAGCGTCGGTGTGCGCCCAAATCGTAAGAATTCAATCACAGAATTTCTCGCATACGCGCTAAGAGATCTATAACTTCAAAAAGATTTCATTACGTAGGTAGGTCGTGATGCGCGCAATTCGGCCCACACATTTTATTAACATATATGAAGTTGTAAAGTTGATAAGGAATTACCATCAATAATTCCAAGCATCGATATGCTTTTATGAGCTCCTAATATATAGAAACACTGGCACCTTGCACCTACGCTGCGTGAACCTTCACATTACAGATGTAAGAATATGATCAGTGTTTCATGATCGCATGTGGGCCGGGACCTTAATGTATTGGGAGTTGCTTAATTCCTCCAGACGCGAGGAGAGCGTGGGCAAAGATATAAGCTGCAATGTCAATAATCTATGAAGGCATTTTACTAAAAATATGTGTGAGTTTTGTCTCGCGAGCTCAGAACAAACTTGATTTTGAACTGAAAAGTTATGAGAGACTTGAGCGCGGTTAAGCGTAGAACGTTAAGCTGAGCGTCAATGTTTCACACGATTATACTTATATTTTTTCTAACTGCGCGCTTATCTAAATATCGAAAAAAATATATGGAAAAAAAATAGCGGTTAACTAAATATCGTTTCTTCAGAAGCTCCTCCTAAAAATTGCAATTCACACAAGGTAGAAGTCAAAAGAAAAGTAGATTGTGAGCAAATGATGTTAGTATCTTTATTGTGAGACATTTATATTTCATCGAGTTTTGAATCACTATTATATAGAACATTATGACGATTGATATACATAGAAGGCGCGTAGCCAGTCTGCTGCTTCATAAAAATTAAGGCGTAAATGTTATTACTATTATTATTATTATTATTATTATTATTATTATTATTATTATTATTAACAACATAAAAATAACAAAATTATAATAATACTAAATAACGCCTTGGGAATATGTGCTCTAATTGACGACTTCGGAGATATTCATTCACGAACCACGCTGGCAACCCTGTTTTAATTATTTCCTATCCTTAAATTATGGAAAAAAAACAAAAGATTTGGATAAGATAGCGCAAAATTTGTGTGCACGTGTGAAAATTCATTAAGCGAAAACATTGTAGGAGTGGCGTACTTATCTCTCATGTCACTTAACCCTAGTGGCTCATTTAGGAAATTGCCTTTTTAATTTTCCGTTACACCGGGCCCGGCCTCCCAGAACAATAGCGGAACTTAAATGGAGCTCGCCTGTTCTACATGCAGCCTAGTGTCGTGCTACGTGGATTCTGTATGAAATTCCTGTGTCATTTGTGTTTTATGATTTAAAAAATAGTTTGTTCTATGTTTAAAATTAAACTTAGAACATTTAAATGGAATTTCAAACGCTGTATCGTCAATGTTGTTTGAACTTTGATGGCTAATATTTTGCAACTAACATTAAATAATGATAATAATATCTGTAAACTTGTCACGCCACGTTAGCCTGTGCTAAGCACGCCAAGGACTTGTGTTCGAGATGGAAACATATTTAGTATTATATTTTTTACCATTTAAAGAATTTTATATAATTAAGATATGCACGACACACGGATTAACCGCCACGTTACCAAGCCAGCCTGTCGTCAAAATTGATACCACCCGTTTTCTTAAACATAGCATCAAATGTAGGTATGTATGTGGATCAAGCTAATATTAGTACTACAAAGTAAAAAACGAACAATTATAAAAAAATACAATTTATATTCGAAATAAAAAAATATTCTTAAAATACATTTTGGCTAGCTGGGCAATATGGCGACCACAATGACTACAATTTTTATAAGTAACTCATCATTGTCATCTCAACGCAATAATATCCGTTTTTATTTCCATTCGTGCCAAATCGTTGTGCTGTCCCACTCAGACATAATCCCCCTCGAGCTTACATCAAAAGATGACAAAAGGGAGAATTATCCATAATCCAGTTTCCGATAGCCGGTAATGGAATTTATTAGTGGAAGTAATACATATAATTTGAAGAGGGATCTGTCGATCTGTATTTACGCTCTTAGTATTGATCAATCCATAAAAATGGTTCTTACAGCTTAGTTTTATCCGTCGACATGAAACGAGGGTTATTAGTTTGACTCTTATTTTTTCCAAAGCTGGCCCTTTTTACATAGTAATCTTAATACCTACCTTGTTAGGTAGGTACTTATCTATGTGTAAATAATAATAAATAAGCGCAGATGCTTCTGTAAAACGAGTAGGCCAAGTTCTACGCCAAACTATAGTATTACAATAATAGAAGGATAATTCATCTTAGAGCATTGTAATGAACCTCGTGGTAACCAGTAGGGTATTTTCATATTTGGGAGGAGGAAAGGGAATGAGGAAGAGGTAGTCATTTTGTTGAAACTATAACTTAAATATGCAGTGGACGTCGTCTGGCTGGAGATGATATCTTAAATTAAGTTCTAGTGTATATCACGAAACGGCACGATTCATATAAATCGGTAATATGATTTTTTTGTGTTTATTTTAGGTTATTGTAAAGTTTTACTTACAAGTTTTCAATTTATCCTAGTATTTCACGAAACAGGAAATTACTAGCGTGATGGGAGGGTCTTGGCCAGAAATATTGTAAAGACGGAAGCCATGAATCACACTTCTGCAAAAGTATTGATATTTCACTTTTTTATAAATACCAAGAGATAATAAATAGAAGAATATTGCTTTATACTCCATTTAATTTTAAAAATAGAACGTCAAGCTGAATTTAAGATATTCAAACTCATCACCTGCACTATCTGTACGCAATAAACGTCTGGAACAATCTCGTCGGCCATAATAAATTGCGGCATGGCCTATTTTTGAAAGGGTCGTTCCCCCGACTTATCTACCTCGGCCAACGCGACCCACGTACGGACCTGCCCCTATCAGCGAGACAAATTGGCCAATGATAACCTTTTCAATTTACGAAATGAAAACGTTTAACATAGATAAAAAAAAATTACAACATGACTCCAGTGAATATTCAATATTTTGATGTTTGTGGTAATTATTGCTCAGCATTTCTGGCAACATCTACTGTGTTCAAGATCAACGGCGGCTACATGGTTGTTGATGAAAACATCGCAAGGCGTCCGATGGAAAATTTAAAAAACAAATTTAATCAGACGAAATATTACAAGTAGGAAGTAAATAAATATGGGAATCTTGTAAAACATTCCGTAAGTACAACAATTTCCAGAGTAGTGGGCAGAGTTAGTAATCTCTTCGTACTATTTACGAAGCGGGCGACGGCACCATTTAACTACGCCGCTACGTGCAAGTGGCTACGTTTGTTACGCCCGTCTCCGGCTATTAGAGCAAAGAGAATATTAGGTCATAAGCGGCCCTTGTCGGGCTTCAGCTGGACGCCGCGCCGGTACCAATGCCTTCTAATGCTACGCAAACGCCGCGGGCTGCTCGCGTAATGGGATCTTGTACTAGTGTTATTATTACGTATTATTTGTTACTTAGTATTATTTATTTAGTATTAATTTACTTTTCAGTAAAATTCAATTATGTATTGTCAGCTGGTGCCCGCTAATTCGACTGCGAACATATTCACAAAATATCTTAATAAATTAAATAGCCTACTTGTTATTCTGACTTACTAGCTATACTATTGTAAGGTTTCACTACATTCCACTGAAAGTCACTTGAAGTCTCCACGCATATTTTTTATATCATAGTAAAGCACTATTTAGTAAAAATCATGTCCGGGAACCTCCAGCTCACATGAAACCTTCGCAAAAGTGACATCTACGTTGCGTGTGATATACGTGTTTCTGGTGGTACATCAGAGGGAAGGATGACAATACTTATGCATAACGATTATGGTGATAGCTATGAGAATAGGTGTTCCTCAAAAGACTCCATTTACCCCCTTAAACTGCATAGTAAAAAGATTGACAAGACAGACACTTGATAACTACTGATGCCTATAAACATGTGCACAATTGTTACGCAGATGCGTTGCCCTGCCTGCCCCTTGCTGCTGGCCACCGCACGACAACAAAGCTATACAACGGAATCCTATGAGCGTGAGGTACCTCTCCGAT
>JAFELO010000980.1:316888-344233 GCA_017140195.1 Eumaeus atala
CTCACCTAACTAAACAAATATTTTAATTGAATGTGATTAATGTGTTAGTTTCTTAGCTACACTTTACAGTTATTTTATTCCTTTACTTCGTAATGTACTAGTTATAATACAATTTGTTATGCTACAGTACATAAACTTTACATGCTGTGTCTACTTTATATTATTAGGGTTGTAGTAATATGAAACAAAGGAAAGTTGTATAATAAAAAAATGAGGTCGCCCTAGCCGAATATCGACTGCAGCGGCCATCGCTATTGAGTAGAGCCACCTGCGCGGGACATGTTACAGTGTATAGTAGTATTCCGATGTGACAGATATCCGACGCGACCGGAGAGAAGTCAGGCGCGGGACCGACGGCTTTACGACACTCCGAGGCACGGGGGTGTAACACCGCCAACTTGCTGACTACGGACAGTTATTAGAATTTGTAAAATCCTAATGGCACTTTTTGTACGGTCCAACCCGGGATTCGGACTCGGGACCTCACGTCTGTGGCTGCCACTATATACCACTTATAAAATGTTATTAAGGGGCACTATATACCACTTATAAAATGTTATTAACTATCTTCTCAAGAATGGTATCTTGACACACTTGTGCCGATGTTTTGATATATTTTCCACAAGAATATGGCTCGGTCACTCCTTCATGGCCAACACCCCACCATACCATCACTGAGGTCGGATAATGACCACGTTGCACTCTGTCGACTAATAGGGTACACAAACACTTGACTAATACCAAGTGTATGGAGAGTTTTAAAAATTGCAATTGGTCCATACCTACTTTATGTAATGCAATCACAGCGATTCTGTTCCCTTTATCACCCCACTACATTTTTATATCGCAATATGTTGTACAATGTATTAGCATCAAAATGAGAGCACAATGAACGACGTGTAAAAATTACAGATTCCATATTTAAATGTAATATTCTTTTACTTTTAATTGTAACAGTATTTATGGCCAGACTAAGTTGCTACTACTTCTACATAATATATTTTAGTTAATCAGAAGATAAGCACATATCTCAAATCTAAGGCTTTATTAGGAATTAGACAGGGTTAGAATTCCCGAGCCCCGACGGCAGACGGGAGGCGGAAGCGGGGCTATTGTTCACTGTAATTGTTATTGCGCAGAGTTAACGCGATGTAAGAGTTCAGAGGCGCGTTATTAAATTCGGTACGAGTTACTGGTACGAGGTACGGTTCTAGTGAAGTCAAATTTCAAGTACACCTCTAAACCTTATCAAATACCCAACCCATGGGATGAGGCTGGTGAGATAGAGTCTATCATGGTTCCTTTGGGATAAAAGTGGAAGATCAAATTTTTCGGTATGAACTCTTATTTGTTATTTCAGAATCAGCCCGTTGTCAGACAGACGTTGTACTGTCGTAATTGCAGATTTTTTTTGTCATGGTAACGTGTAATGTGGCCGAACTGTGACATCCCCTAGGGTACTCTGCAATATTGTCATTTTTATGATTTACTTATATATTTCAAACATACACATACAAACGGCCCTGCCATTCCGAATGCAAAGATAAAATAATCATCAAATTCCATGCAGCTATTCTGAAGTTAGGCGCTTTGTCAAGTTTCATCCCAATCTGTTACTATTTCGTACTACTACGCCCGTCCCATTGTGCGGTTTTATTTGAACTGAAAGGTTATTCACACTAAGATAAGTTTTGATAACTTTGGGAGTTGAGAATGAAAATTTGGAAATCTGTATATAAATTTCTAGAATTTAGCGACATTCTAGTATTTGTATTGGCGGAACTTTAGTTTCGTTGCAGCTAGAGTCGGGTGTGATGAAGAAAACACATTATACCTACATACACGACCAGTGAAACCGTCGTGGAATAACGGCCATACTGTCGCTTTACTTGCGATTTTTTATTCTAGATTCTAGGGACGCAACTGCATGATGTCTAAGTTATATTAGCGGATGTTTATAGGTTGATTGACTCACGTCTCCCACTGCGTTTTGCCCCATTAATTCTTCTCCTTCTAAAGTCAGATTTATTTGAAGCAACTTCGTTAACTCCAAAAAGATCCTACAGAGTGTAGTGCCCAGCAGACTGTACGGTACAATTGATTTTATCATCGTCACCAGGCGCATTCCCAGAGCACCCACACGTAACGGTGGCGAGAAAAAATACACTTCAACAGAGCTTTAAAGTGTACCAACTACACCGGGGTGCTGTAAATTACACATTAAAGACAAAATAGTTAATTTTGTCAATACAGATTTCCTTTCCAGTTGGCTTCAGTATTTCAAATAAAATTGACCATATCCACTCGCTTTCGCTTTCGAATGACAAAACTCTTGTCATACAATTGTATTACCGGCCATTGTCTTGTGATGCTTATCGCTAAGCCGTTGCGAGCTCCATACGTTCACACAGACGCCCACAAACACCTTGTGCGTATGGAATAAGAGTGGAAATGCAACGACACGTCACGCCGGATAATAAAGGCAGTATTGTCTGCACTCGAATAATTTTTGCCTAATTGACACTCATGAGGCTGAGAAAGTTCAGCTACGGTGCCAGTTTTATTTGTCAAATTATGCAACTTACAGGCGCGTTGATGTGAAAATGTCGAAGTTTGCAAAACTAGTACGCTTCTGTACGTCTTTATTTTGACCGTCTTGTCGAGTGTTTCGCAAATCTCGACTGAGGTGAAGGTTGAGGACCTGACTGCTTCAGTTCCACCGCGAGTGTCGCCGCTGTCAGGTGTTCGAAACGCCGGGAAAAGTTTTGACCGCGATATAATACGTTCATTTGGGTTTATTGTGATCCTTAAAAGTTTAGGAAGCTGGATTGATCCGATTTTTAGGTCATCTTGATCTGCAAACAAGCGTCTAAAGTTTCTGATTATATAATTATTCGTTCTCATGTTCTCATCAATTGCGTGTGCATTTATTTATAATGTTACAATTTAAAAATTATGACAACTTTAGATTATACATTTGATAATGACTTATAAACGTTATAACAAAGTCCTGATAAAATATTTATAAAATATTTTATTAAAAACAATATCTAAACATCAAGAGGTTAAATTTTTAATAAGCCTGGGTAACTGCATTAACACATTTAACATCTGTGATAACATTTAACAATTTGATAAAGATGTTGTATTTGTTAAATGTTACTTGTTATAACGAATTCAAAATTATAAACCTTTTTTATTCCTCCCTCGGTGATTATAGTGTAAAATTATTTCAAGGGTCTTCTTTTATTCGCATCCGATGCCAAATAATAAAAATGCACAAAAACGTCGGAGGAATCTTATGTTCATATTCAAATGGGAGTCGAAAAAGTTGTCAATTTGAATAATCTTCGAAAAGGCATTGTCAGAAAATCCGTCGTTTTGAGATGGAGACGCGCCGCGCGCGAGATGTAGTGGAGCGAGTGTAAAAAGTGAAGGATTCCGTGACTGAGTCCTTCGTCCCAAACGGACCTCTAGCTACGAGATCAACTTGCGAGGGACGCGGCCCTCATCTAGTGATGTCGTTTTTCTGTAAGTTGTTTCGTAATCACCGCAATATTGCTAATACGATACGAATATATGCGAAAGTTTGGATGTTTGATGGATAAAATAAATGTTTTGTTGGGCAAAAAACAAAAAAGAATGCGAAAGTTTTTATGCACTTACTTGTGTGTGCGATTTCTGAATTTCCGGTGGCCCATTGCCAGGAGGGTAGTAGTCTGCATAACAAATGTTTATGCGTGTCGATGGCCATTCCAAGGCTCCTTCTGCTCGTTTAGCTTATACTATAAATACATAGGTAGCACGCAGTGTTTCAGTCGTATTGGTTATACTCGTGCTAAGGTGCGATGATAAATGGGAAATAATATAAAAATGTCAAAGGTAAAACGTGAACCGTCAGGGCTTGGGTCATTATTTACAGGCACCATGTGCTCTGGGAACTTTCAATATGACACCGCCCTTCGTCCAGGCCCTTTGTGTCTACCCTTCGATCTGCAAATGTGCCCTTTGAGATTGTCAATATGAACATGTCGCGTTAAACTCGCCTGTTTTGCCAAGAATTTAGAGTCTACTATTGCACGGTGATAAGATTTATGTTAGGAATAACAAAGTGTGGAAGTTGCTTTATAATCCATTATATTGTAAAGTCGAGAGCACTGTTTGGTCTCTTTACGATAATGTTTCCGTATGAATTTTGGTGTAATTTGTTTTGTTTGGTGTGACCAAAGGTTGTATTGATGACATGATTTTTTTACTAAAATCGATTGTTTTTTGGAGGTAGTGTCATCCCTGGTTTGTAATTAGGGTTAACACGACCAGGAATATATACTGTCGATATCGTATAATTTACCATCAATTTGTATACAGGTATGGAGGAAAGGAGGGTAACATATCTGCATGACAACAATGTTGCGGATGTCTAGAGGCGTCGGTAGACGTCAACAGGCACAAAATAAGTTCTCGTTTGTGCCCCCCCCCCCCATTATTAAAAAATCCATATTGTTTTTTTTTAATGAATAGTATTCTAGAGCAAACATAGTAGGTCAATAAGCCTCCGATAATAATAAAATATAACGGTGATGGGGATGGTGCATAGCAGCCGGTCCTCACCAGGCTGTCGTCTCTCTATTTACTGTTTCAGTCATTCAAATCCTACACCGTCTGCACCTTGGTGCGGGGAACTTGAAACACTAACTAGTTTTTTATAGAATTGGGGGGCAAACGAGCAATCAGGCTTTTTTACGGCTACCGACGCCCATGAACATCTACGTAATTACTATTCCGGTGCATTGCTCTCCTTTCCCCCACCCAATGGGCCAACGGCTGCTCACAACCCTATTTTTCTTATGATTAAATTAGTTGCGGGTCCCAAAGCAGGTTTTGGCAATGGCGGCGGTGGATTAAGCCCAAGCAAGAAAGCTGTACCTAATCGTGAACGCATTTTGTAAAATTTCACATTCATAACATAAAGTAGAATAATAGGATTGAGCGATTTTTTCATTAACTATTCAAATGCACACAGAAGCAATGTTTTTGTCGGTTCCTTTTTGTGTATTTTATCATTTATTCTTAATGTACGGAACGCTCTCGACGCGACTTCGGGGTTCGCTTGTCATCTTTATTGAGGGGATTAGCCGGGCTTCGGCGACACGTGCAATTACAATGGCAGATCCCGACGCTGTAGACCAATTGTATTGATCACATGTGGAACCCGGAGTACAAATGAAATTTGAGGCCGCTTTTATTCGGCAGCTATGGCGTAATCTATGGGGATTAGATTAGTTATTACCGTTATGGTGTGATTTGATGGCTGCGGAATTAGACGCTTTTTTGATAAATTATCTATCTAGATATCGGGCTGTAATTTATAATAATCGTTCCTAAAGCTTTGGGGTCGTGTAGTCGCGCGGTGGCGAGTGACGCTGATGATGATTCCCACTGGATAAGTGAAACGCTTGCTTGATATTAGCCAACTGTTCTTTAAAACTTATTCTAATCGTTATATGCATCTTCCACGCGTCATCATTTACACACATAATCTAGACCCCTAGCAGTTTGCCCCTGTATCTACCACTCAGTTAAATCATAAATCTAATAACTCCACATTATATTGACAAACATACAATCCAACAGCTAAGGTATGTCTTAAAGTGTAGTACTTTAAAATATACCTTAGCTGTTGGATATGGAGTATTAAATTCTCTTAGTTACTCTAAATATTTCTGAAATACTCAGTACTCGTGTCGGATTATGAAGACAAAACTAACGACAACGCGTACGTGAAATTCCGTAAAGTCGTTCAAGCTGTACCGGCATACATATATATTCTCGAAAAATGTTACTCACCTTCTGACGCAATCGGGTAAAGAGAATAATTCACTAACAATACCTCATAATGGAATCGGGTGTTACTTTACGGACATTTATAGTTATTGTCTTTTTGCCATTTTGTATTTAGTCACGTGTATAAAAACGTTTGAAAGCTCGCAGATCCAATTATACTTGACAATGAAGTACAATGAGTCTGACGGTATAATGAAGTTGTACAATGATATTCATCGGTCCGTCTGTTGCGACAGCGTCCCGTATGGCTGCGCGGCCGTAGCCCACAGCTGTCTATCTGTAGACAGATCATAGACCTTCAAAATGTACCCAGAATATACAAAAATGCTTTAATGGAGTTATACTAGGTGACCATGATTGACGCAAAAAGTGCTCAGTATTGCCAGGAGTTTCTCAATGTCGGTTAATGAATTGGGTGTCTCGTGACCATGGTTGCTGGAGCTTGGGAGTTTTAATGTGTAAACAAATCAGTCAAAAGGAGATTTAATGTGATGAGTAGTGGTAATATTAGTGTAATCTTAAGAATTTTACCGAAACAGAGAATATAGTATTTCTCGTTTCGCGGGGATATACATTTACTCCTGTAGTGGTCAACAGGACGGGCCATTAGCCACCTGTTCCCCTCGAGGCTGCCCCGCTGCCTCCGTCTAAGATATTCTCGTCTAACAGAACCTTCCGGTCCATCTACGGTGTGCTGATTCGTGTCCCCAGAATTGACAAGTGTATACGACGTCAAAGTATATGAGACGGCTCTGAAAAACCACACCGTTATGAGTAAAAACCAAGCGAAATAACATTTAAATAATCGTTCTTATTTGAGGAACGCTTTTGATTAAGTAACACAAAACTACGAGTCACACAAATACACAATAGTCACAATTCAATAGGAAAACGTAATAGTTACACCAAAGAAGTGATTGCGGGCTCTTCCGTATTTAGAAATATATAGACTGACAGTCGCATATTCGCCCGCCTCCACTTCAAGTGTAGGAACTTGTTTAACGGTCAGTCTTGGTATAAATTAAATACATTTTTATTATTCACACCTGATATTGTTAAGCGTACCACATTATACTTAAACGTCCATGAACTTGACGTAACCCGTACCGGTTGCCTAATTACAATAACACTTTTAAGGATTTTATATTTATTTATTTAATTAACCCGATGTTTGTAATTACATTTCCACCGATTGAAAATAAAAAAAAACATTCGAATTTCAAAATCATCCTTGGAAGGAATTTAAAACAGATTTATTTAATATTTTAATGATAATTAAATTGTTAAAGAAACCGTGATAAAATCCGTAATAGCACTTTTATTGTAGTATATATATATAAACAGTACCTTCGCGTAAACTTAACACATCAATACTCGGTTGCCTACTAATAATAATATCAATGCGAATGTTTGAATGTATGTGTGGATGCCCGTTACACAATCACGCTAAAACAACGAACGGACCGAATTTCGATGAGACTTGACAATGTTGTAGCTAGCAATTGTACCAGGAAAACACACAAACTATAGAAATGTTAAATTTTCGTTGTGCATTTGTCCATAGCCCACACAAAGAAAGTCGCGGGGGACAGCTAGCAATATTTTAGTTTTAAACCGACAACCATTGACTTTTACCCCAATTTGTCAATTATTTTTCAAGCATATATATGTGTGTGTGAATGTATTCTGTGCTTCTTGATACATCCTGGACGGTTTGATGGATTTTAATATATGCGATGCCGTTAGATCCGTCTTGATAATGCAAATGACACTGGGTACACTAGAATATATTTTAAGCAGTCGGGTTTTGTGTGTTTCAATTTAATGTTGAGTACTAGAGTTACTAAAGATTGTATAGTGTCATTGATCATTTGTTATAAAGCATTGATTTACATAATACCAAGATACACAGCCGATGTGTCTAAATCACGGATAGTTTAGAATGACAGTTCAGTAGGAAATCTTGTATTTCTGTATGTCAATCAATATTTTAAGTGTTACTTGCATCATTATGTTTGTCATTAATTTTCACTTCGGACAATATTAAAGGTTTTATTTTACTGTTTCAGGTAAGTAACCAAACCGCAGTTTCAAGGAATAGAATGTGACAGTAAGAATTTTAATTGAATATTTTAAGGAAACCGGGACTTCATAACAGGCGTTAAAGTTCATAATCGCTTTCGCGTCACTCAACGTATACGCCAATATTAACTCTAATATTAACTACCTCCTGCTAAAAGTTGGGTATGATAAAGATATTTGTGGTGAGAGTTAATGACACACACTTCCAACAAAAGCTCTTACCGCCTACATTACCCTAAGATAGCGTTGAGATAACGGCCCCCTGTCCTCGCGTGTTTACCAAAGATAAGATATGTCATATGTAGATAAAAGATAACAGCACTAGGCTTGTAACCTGTCCGCGTCCGGAATGTCGGATGAATTTTCTAACCAGATCTCAACGGAAATTATCGTTCATACCACTAGCTTGAAGCATGAATGTATAAATTATTTATGATAAATAAAATCGCGACATTTAGATTTTACTGCGGAATCTTTTTTTTGCTTCATGGCATGATTGAGACCTGTGTTTTTTTGTTACGTTTGACTTTAGATTTCTATTTATTTGTTTATCATTCAATGGGCAAATTCTTTCGGCAGAAAATTAGAAGAAGGAGAAACTTTTTGCGTGAAAGAATAAAAAACACATATTTCTTGTCTTTGCTAATAATATAAAGCACAGGAGTTTGTTTGTTTGAACTTGTTGTATGAGGTACTATATACTCAATTTTCGTTCACCACGCGATCTAAAACCATCCATCATATTGTGATGAAACTTTGCTGGTGACGCCCGTAAACTCTCCACAATTACTTCCAATTCTTACACTATCAGCACTCAGCGGTCCCGACCGCACACTCAGCTCCTATTGTTAGTGAGTCTTTCATTGGCCACCTAGGCCTGTAATATTTTTAAAGCAAAACTTCCCTACGCATGCCTGTCATGGGGAGTAAACTAGTGAACACGTGTCGTGAGCGTTACGAAAATACATCCAGCTGAAATTAAGTGGGAGAATATCCATCAGGCATCCACCAGCTTAAAATCAAACGTGCGAAATTTTAATCCAATAGCCACACAATTTATATCAGTCAAGTAAAGGAAAGTCGATTGGGAATACCGCCATATTGATTGTGACGTGGCAGCGAACAGGACAGTAAACTTGTGCCCACAGCCTACAGCCCACAGACTGCAGAGCGAAGGTTCCACCGTAACATGTAGCTTTCGCCTGACATATTTCGTTTATAGGAGAAATCTAGATTTACAGCTAACGAAGTGTAAGAGTTCAGGTTCTGGTTTTATCGCTTCCAATTACTTGTTAATAATAATGGCGGTTTATTTAGATAGTCTATAACGCCGACGTTTCAGTTACTTGGTGGTGTGGACACGACAGTACTGTGGCTCCGAGACTTTTGACCATTTTCATAATTATAGCATGCGTCGTGCTAAACGTATCCGTAGCATTGGTACATCTTGTGGTGCTCTACCAGCCAGAGTTCGACATGCGTGTCCTATACGGCTGTGCATTATGTTGATATTTCACAACAACTTGTTACTTGCCTAAACATCTTCAGTTTGTGAGTAGCTGGTGGCCCATTTGCGGGTGGGGGAGGCCAGCAACGTAACAAGCTTCCGATTTCTGGATTGTCCCCTATTCTATAAAAAAAAATTGCCAAACTACTTAAATTTATAATAGTTACTATAATAAAGTAATAATTATTATAAACAGTCTCCCTTTAAACTTTAACACTAGAATACAATTCAATAATACAGAAGTTAACAGTGAAATCGAATGTGTAAATATTGACAGGCAGATATGGCAGATGGCGGCAGTACGCAGTAGGGGCACCCTCCGATATATTTGACGGGGGGACGACAATAGCCACCGATCCTTCCGACCATCTGATCAACGTTTTTATACTATTTTACACTATTACTGCAAAACAGGCGCATAGTCGAGCGGTGCTTACTGTGAAATTGACTTAAAATTTCCACCACAGGAAGTCAAAAACCCTCGTCTGAAGCAGATAATCTGCTTCAGACGATGGCTTTTGACTTCTTTGATATTCCAATAAGATTTTTTTTGTTTTAGTTCATGTAAGTTATGTGTAGTAAATATTTATATGTAACGAAATGATAGATAAGTTACAGAGCGGAGCGCGCGATTACACTCAAATTACTGACTTAAATTATTATTGTTTTTCTCCAAAGATTTTCTATACTTACTTCACGGAAGCGTGTTTATCGACAGTTTTTTTTAAATATAAGTTAGACTAAATCATATTTCAAGTGCTTTACAAAATGGGTTATATGGGATGAGGTCACCCTTTTACATAAATTCTTAGCCTTCAGTATTTTTATCAGTTAAAAAAAATGATAATTAACATACAATGGGATATTCTCTCTTTGAACAATTTTTAGGAACTACCAACTACCTCGTTCTCTCAGTCGATACACGGATTCTCGAGAATATTGGTTTGTTAGAATAATATTTAGATATTCCACCCCGAAGACAGATGTTAAAACTTACACCGAAATCTCAAAGATTCCAAGCAATTGGAGCATCAAACTCTCGTTAATTCAAATATTAAAATGACTTAGCGATTATTTTATTCGACGAATATTAATGAAATTCCCGCCGTGAATTAATGGCGGTTGTAATAATTCTATTTTCGAACGCAACATCATTGTTTTCGTTTCACAAATTCTAAAACAGATTCCAGCTCCGATTTCTGGGTAATTGGAAGTGGTGATTAATGTTCTTAGATGGCTCTGCTTTGTCCACAGCATGAGAGGCAACTCTTTTCTAATTGAATCTTGGAGTGTTTTGTTGTCTAAAGGCAAGTTGCTTTGCTTACTATAAAAACATTATTTATCCGACTTCATCAGGGTAGGGTAAGTTTGTCGAGCGTATATATGTACTTAACTGTGTTCCCTGGTGGAGTCTTAGCGCCTGAAACGATTTTAACGCATATGAGATGTCGCTAGGAACGTCCCGATAATGCGAACTCCCATTCACTGACTACATCAAGTGGGTTTTAAGCAGTCAGGTTTTTTATTTTACAATTTACCGTACCGGCCGTATCGTAATTTGGTAGTAAGAGCTATGAAGTTATAACCAACATGGATGTTTTTAGTTTTCGTCCACCTAAAACTATACTAATAAATCCTACAGCTTCGCCGCACTTTTTTGTATTCGTTTTCGCGGGAAATGTATTTACCGACTGCCACCGGTCTTGGGTAAGATTCGGTGAGTTGTTTAGGACTCGCGGATTAACCGGAACACCCACTCAAATCACGCGGGGTGCCTTCTACTGAGGTGCCCCGGATCTAAACGAACAGGGCACCCTAGTGACGCGCCAGCTCACAAAGGACCGTACTCCTCCAACAGGGAGCCCCCCCCCCCTGTTTTAGCTTAAGAACAGCCTTACTCCTAAGAATAATATTATGTAGATAATATTTATTATCGATGAGCCGATGCCTATTAAAGTTATAAGCAAAACGAAATTGCACGACGAGTGCTGGACGGAACAAATGAAAGTGGTTAGTCTTAACGGGTGTTTAGAATCTTTAAAAATTACTATACAAAAATGCTACTATTATTTTAAATGCGATTCTACTTTGCTATTTTCCTGCTGAATCTATGAAATGTATTTATTAACATTTGGCGTAGATAATTCTAAAATCTGGAAGAACATCAAATTTTCGATCTGAAAAAAGTTATCGTTCCCTTAAGATAGAATTTACGTGTAACCGCAGAGCACAGCAATTTTACTATATTTCTTGTTAAATATGTCAAATCCATCTCGATTTCGCTCGAGCAGCTAGCTCCATGTAACAACGGCGGCGGTTGATAATGACGAGAATAACAAAAACGTAGCTAAACGGTCGCGTAAGACCAACGAGAAAATAGCATTAACATTTTTTGTATAAAAAGCAGAATAACGTAAGCCGGCGCTTATGAAATTGTTTGGCGCGAAAAGTAAAAAGATTCCCCAAATTTTTTTATTTGGCTCAGTTGTGCCGTGGCCGGAATTCACTTTTACTTAATTTTATTTAAAACAAACAGGTCGGGGTGAACGTGCACGAAATTCTGAACGCCTCAATGACGCTGTATTATTTCGGCTGGCAATAATAAAAGGGTTAATATAAAGGGACAAAATAATGAGAACGTTATTGTTTGTTTTTGGAATTATGTTTAGTGTGTAGCGTGAGAGCAAGCACAACAACTGTGAAATAATTTTTGAAATCGGTGTGGTAGTTTGTGAGTTTAGTCCGCAAAAGTAGCTGTGGGTAATAAAAGAGACTATAGGTAATATGTGTTACTCTGAAATATTTGTAGTGAAAAGTCAACTTCTGGGTAGGTTTAAAAAAAATACCATTTAAAGTGTGAATAGAGGGTAAAAATGTAGTAACGTTTCATTCAATTTTCTCTCTCCATTGGAAGAAAAAGGAATAAGCTCAGTTTATGTAAATTTCCTAAATGGCACAGGGCGACATAATACACTTTGTTACCACGGAATATTAGAAATGTGATTTCAAAGACGGTTTAAATGAAACCTACTCGAGGTCCCGGCGGCGTTTCACAATGTAAATGGATATCATCAAGAGGCTGTGGTCTCGTTTCAGCGCGTAATGCATATCCAAGTACTTAGCTCACTTAAAGCTCGGTGTCGAGTTACCCAACAATGCGCGAGCTGGGAGACTCGGACCCCATAAAGTACGCCCACTCGAAATTGCGCTTTCATTGAATACATTTTTTACGATTTGCGTCGTTTGGATCTTGTGTTGTCGAAATATTTTGCGCAATTTATATTCTTTTTCGTGATCAGTATAGGTTCTTTGTTCTAATTAATTATTTCTTGTACTTGGCACAGAATGTACATTAATTTATTTTTATCGAATAGCTCTGGAACTTGAACTATACACGTGCACTTATCAAAAGCTACCGGATGAATTGGGTGTGATTTTCACGGTAATCTTGCTGAAACTGTTTTTATAAAAACAGAAAATTGGAATAATCTATCTATTTTTCCACGCATCAAAGGCCACTGGATAGGCTAGCATACAAAAGAAGCAATGTACTGTAATGTATTTGTAATGTTAAATTAAGAACCGACAGTTTGTCTGTGTACACAAACTCCTTAAAATATACAAACGAAAAAGTGCTCTGTTTGTTTTAGTTCTCGAAATAGCTTAACACGATCGACCGTTGAAGAACTTATTATGATTTCTCAATATTTTGAGTGTAAACTCGTATGAAGTTATTGTATGTTTGCTTATTTAATTTTTATCATCAACAACATTATTATTATTAGCTTCCGTACTTATTTATTACTAGCTTTCGCATTCGACTTTTTTATAGTATAAGGGGACAAACGAGCAATCGGCCCTTCAACGACACTACCGACACCCATGAACATAAGCATAATTATGCCGATGCGTTGCCCTCCTTTTCATCTCCCTCCCAATGGGCCACCAGATACTCAAGAAACGCAACACCGTAGGTGTCACTTTACAGCGGTATCATGTGAGCGAGAGGTAACACCCCGGACCCCATTTTGATAATTTTTTAGTTGTTTCGGCTAACCCATAACAACACTTATATTTTTCATGTCCGTCATTTAGTTATTTTCTTACAGATTGAGAGCAATGCGCAATGTTAATTTTTAACTATTTTTGGGACTACGTTCAGGTAAAGAACGAACTGCATATGAATATATTTACTTTTATTTATAGAAATTGGTACCGTATTCTGAACCCCCGGAGCACCACTGCTCTCCCTTCTCGACCGGTTTTAAACACCATCAGGTCTACCGTCTTATTCATCGCTTGTTAGCTAGCATAAAAAAGCACTCTGTAAGTTTTTGCGACAGTGAAATTCCGAAGCGGATGTACATTTCGTGATCTAATCAGCCGATTGGTTACGTTCTATCAGCGGTGATCGGAACAGATCTAGATGGGTTGGTAATTGGCGGGAAACGGCGGAACCAAGTGGGTGCAGTGAACGATTCGGGTTCAAGGCCGACGGTAACTGCACTCGCATTCCACGAAGACAATTCGATACAACGCGTGGAATCGATTTTCCGGTGTGTTGATGAATATTCGTGTAAAATTCAATTACTTTATAGTTGGAAATTGTTCGGTCGGAACTACGGCTGAGTAACGGACTACCATTGCAGTATAATCGGACCGAATCAATCGACTGAACTTATGCTGTGGTGGCTAAAATTTGACACTGTAAGTCGTGCAGCTTCATTGGATTACTGCGGGTGCTCCCCGGGCAACTAGTGTCGAAAGACGTACCTAGAGACTACGAGGTTCCTCCGTAGTTCCTCCGACTCTGATGTGGCACGGCGGAGCAGCTCACGCGCGGTAGTTGTAAACGCATTGAACATACCATTGATTTATTCGTTTGAGGTTATTATTTATACAAGCAAATGATTGCTCGCAATTTTCCAAATTCTTACAAATTTTTTTTCATTTGATAACTTTTCTCGAATCGTTTTATTTCGTTACGTATATGTTTCCTCGTTTTCTTTTCTAAATTCCTTAAGCTCTTAAGTTTCTCCTCGAAAATAAGTGAGGACGAAAACGGAACGAATGACAGATTTGTTAATAATATGGATAGAAAATTTTAATTTCGTCACAAGTGTTTTAATTAATAAACGTTTATAATAAATTTGGATTTCCTCATGAGTTCTTTTTTAATTAATAAGGAAAAGTTATATATATAGACTCACTGCGACTTATCTCCTATTTATAAAATCACAACCTTCGGCTAATAGACATAGAGATCATAATAACGTTGTAAACTAAACTATTTTCGTATAAAGTTATTATAATTTTGTAACTTGATATAGAACATCTTTATCCTTGGCTGCACCAAAGGCGGTCTGCGGGACGTTGATTCTTATATAATTGTGTCATTATTGACTCAATGAAGACATTACTAAGATATAATGAAACTTGATATTGTGCTTGTTAGCCCCTGCGCATACGGACATCGTTTCCTTGTAGGCAAATCGAATTTGGCCCGAAAATGTAAATAATTTACACTCTGTTGTTTGTTGATGACATGATACCACCGTAAAATGACAGCTATGCTGTCGCGTTTCGTCCTTACTGGAGGAAAGACTTCCCCTTTGACTTTCGATATTGACCTCGATGATCACGTAGGCTGCTCCGGAAGTTTCAGCGCTGAGGGCAAACTTTAGAAGTATATATATGTCAAGTGAAGGCCCTCGTTATCGAATAACATGTGTGTGGGTGTGTGTAATAGTAACAGTGTGTGTGTGTTGATTATAGCTAACTTCAGGTCGGTTTGTCGTGACCTTGTGATCGTGTATAATTTACTCTTTTCCCCTAAACCGCCAAAAGAGGCATAATTCCGATTTCCGATTTCACTTACGTTAAATGCGGTCGAAACCGCGCGCCATGTCTAGTATTCAATATATCTCATTAGGTTAATCGTTGAGGCGCTTGGGAACTTGCGTACGAGACAATTTAAATGCCGATATGTGATGCGACAGCGGAATAATGGCTTCCTAGCGCTAACGAGCGCCTCACGACAGGTGCCGCGGGGTCGTTAACAATCGGTGATTGGATAACGGCGCACGGAGAGTGACACACAATTAGCAGGTTCATTAAATAAAGCTTAGCGTTATTTGCATTTTTTATTATTATACACACAACTTACAAGCTGATCGCGACTTTAGGGTTCAGCACCCAAAGGGTAAAAAACTGAATCCATCTGTCGGTCTGTCACCGGGCTGTAGCTCATGAACCGTGATTCCTAGAGAGTTAAAGTTTACACAGACGATGTTTTTATCGCTATAACAACAACGACTAAAAAACAGAATAAAATAATTATTTAAAACGGCTCCTTCCCATATAAGAAACGTGGTTTTTGCTCGACAATTAAATAAAACAAACACTTGCATGCAACAAACATATTTTTGATTTTTTTTTTCTCCATTTTAGTAACGGCAACAAGTAGAAACATGAAGAGAGGGGCTCGTATACAACAATTGTACTTTTGTTAATTGGTAATGGTACGGAACCCTTCCTTTGTGAGTCAAATTCGCACTTGGCCAAATAGCAATAGTCTTCTTTCTATATATTTCCTTAAGTGTTTCTGTGGAAGTTAAATTACAATAAAACTGCTCTGACGGATTTTATCGCGGCTTAATTAATTGTTCGACCCAACGCTTCGACGTTTTTTAAACCGGAATAAAATGCGTAAAGGTAGTTTTATTGTAATGAGTAACATTCGCGTAAACTTAACACATCAATATGTGGAAGTTGAAGCTAGTCGCAGGAATATATAGCTTGAAATTGTGGAAAATATTCTCCTTTACTTTATATAGAGTTTCGTCTATGCTTAAAAACTTATTGGAATTAATTCATTTCTATCTATCTTCAGTCAACCGGCGACTCTCGTCATGGGCATCCTATCGACTGCGCCTAGTGATTGCCACTTTTTATCGATATAACCATTTTACAAATATCGATATAATCGATTATTATACCGCTTTTTATCTCGATAGTCGCAGAACTGTCAACGCTGATAAAAACGGCTTGGATTGATGACTTGAGGGTTGTATGGCATCTACTGCATGTAACTCATTATGATGTGACACGCGCTTATCAAAACAGCATGCCCCCATACAAACGGGGCACCAGCGGGGTAGGCAAGGGGAAGCGGTTTGTATGGCGATTAAGACTTGAATTTCTATGAGTTACAGGTACATGGTTAAAGTTTATGACATTATAATGTTTCTGTTGGATACTTCTAACTACGATGCACTAGAATTGTCCAGGTCATCACATTGCCATAAGCATTATTTAGCTTTTATCTGTCCGAACATGGCATTACGGTAAGACGTTGTTCCATTGCTTCATCGCAGCCGGCACGACTCGGAAAGTACGTCATGCTTACAATTACCGCCGTGCAGTAATAGTTTGCTGCAGCTTGTCGCTAGAGAGTAAATAAATGTTTATGTTACTACTACATCGCACTTTGTTGTGCTGTTAGTTACCAAAGACATCTATTGCTCGTTTACCTTACATGTACACTCTCACTTCACCGCCTCCCCTCTGCGGAATATAGGTCTATAGAGGCTGGACGTAGGTGGTGGTTTTTCGATCTTTTTATCCCTGAGATTCACAGCAAGCTGTGTATATATATATATATATATATATATATATATATATAATATTGTGTGGGCACCAGGTAAATTGGGTGCGGCGGTCCCACTCTCGATGGGCGTAAGGGATTAGTAGGATAAGTTGGAATACTGACGTTGTCTTCTCGAGGCGTGGTATGGTCGGCTGAACGCGAGCGATATCCCACGTTGAGATGATCTCGGCGATTTAACACTAAATTGTACCTCACATACAGTGAGACTATCTTACTGAATGTTTTTGAGCGGAGATATATGTGAAGTGAGAATATTAAAATAAGATATTCGAGAACCGCCGTTCGGTTTGGCGTGTGTGTCTCCAGTCGCGTCTGATTACCGTCTTATCGGAATAGGAGAATGAGGGAACAGTGAGTGTACTTGTGCCTGCTCACCCACCACTTGTGCACGATAACATATGCTGCGCAATCAGCTAGTTTGTATAGAGATGGCCGCCGTGACCGAAATTCGGCTATCGATATTATCATTATTATAAAAACACGGGAGTCTGTCGATAAACGCTAAGAGGGCTACCCCTAAAGTATATAACAAAGGTATCATTGCTCGACCGACACTTTTAAGTATTTTGAAAAAATGACATGGCTCGTGCAAGTCATAAAGAGATGTGTCGGACACAATACGTAAGTGCACAGGTTTCTAGTTTACGACCGCTGGTGAAACATTCGATGTCTGCGTAGTTGTCAGTAGATGCCTTTTAGCACTGGGAGAATCGTATAAAATTCTATACAAGTATAAGAGCATACCAGGTGAATCAGAAACAGAAATATGTTTTTCGTGATTTTGTGTGTACATTTCTACGTAGCCTGCTATACATAGCCTGAAGGATTTAATGGATTTTAGCGTCGTTTGAGACGTTGTTAGAGTGACACTCGTACATTAGGTTACCTCGTGCACCGGCGTCAGAGTCGCGGGAAGAGGAACCTCTCGGTATCACTGGCCATAAAGACATTAGTTAAATTAGCTGTTACAAACATGTTCACATGGGGATGCATCTCTCCCCCACCTGCGATATGGGGGGGGGGGGTCGGTTCTTCATTCGACCCCGAACCTAGTCCCAGAGATACCAACGAAAACTCATGGTAATCCGATGAAGCTTTATTGGCTTCTTTTCGCTTCCACAGGATAAGTTTATAACCGAAAAAAAAATATATTAGGTTATTCGTCATGATGTATGTATTCTGAGCAAACCGGTTTTATGCGTTTCAAAATTTCAATTTAGTTGAGAAATGAAAATTTCAATTGAATTGGAGTCTTGTTTTTTTTTTACTTTTCAGTTTTTTTTAAATATATTTTTTAATTTTTCTAATAGACCTTCTCCACCTCACATCTCAGTCTCATCATCTGCATTAATTCTAGTTGTGTTTATAGGTCTCAGTGGTTTAAATAACTCGAAATACTCCTTTTCCTCTTTTTATAAAAAAAAAATCTTTATAATTAAATTTTTATGGTATACTTCGCAAATAGCCTCCTGGTACTACAATTCGAATCGTGACCACGTCGGTCTTATATCTTACTAGACCAAATTCAATCTTAATTGGTCTTAAACAAACTGGTTAAACATTAATACATTTATTTTAATACTCAATTAATTGTAGACTGATACAATACGTTTTCGTAACGTGTTGACTGTTGATCACGACAATTCTATTGACAGATATATTGAACACATGAGAGTGTGATTGCAGACTGACCTCGGACAAGATCCGGCTGTCCCTCATGCGGTGGATCAAAATTTAAATCCCTTCTTTTGATTAATCAAAAGAGACAAAGTTCAAACTCCATTACTAAATCATTAGCTATCGTTTCAGGCCCCTTGCTGGAGAAAGTCAGGTATATAAGGGACAGGCCAGTCGCAGTAGTGCCCTCAATCCCATATATTTCTTACCATTTGCGGGAAAAGAGGAGGTTCTGTCCCCACTTCATCTCCCTAATCTAGAAATTACAACAGTCCGATGAATAGAATGCAATTGGAACAGCATCGCCAACAGTATTAGGTCACACCGGAAAAAAAACAAAAGTGGTACCCTGTTGCTAATAGATCCGGGGCGCCTCTGTATAGGCCGAATGTGGCTGTGAGGTTCTACTGGTTATTTGGTTAAGCATCGAGTCCCACACCAACAGAGCCCATTCAGTACCGATGGCAGTACCTACGCTGTAAAGTAAATGTTTGTGCCCACGAAACCAAAAAAAATGTTTTTTTATTATATAGTATGAGGTGGCAACTTCGTCGGAATCTTTTCATGACTACCGACGTCATAGGTATTCGTAGTCGTGGACGCGCAGTTCTCCTTTGTCCTTCAACATGGCACTACCTCTTACTAGGAATACATAATGTCCCGGGTAATGTTAACCTAGTAAATATATGTCCCAGCTGAAGTACGTTTGTCTGTTTGATATCTACTACCAGTTATACCGGCTCTTTGAACAATAACAATGGATAGATCGATACAAGCGTAGGCTGCGCATTCCGCCGTGTGGGCTCTGGCCCACTGGGCCACAGAAACATCTGTGTAAATCGTTGGAGCCGGTGTTGAGAGATATCGTTTCCTTGATGTTCCAATACGTGTTCTGTTGTTTTAGTCACTGGGAATTTAGTGATACCGAATTAAGTATTTTGGTCACTGTATTTCATTTCTGTTTTTATATTGAAATACTCAAAAAGTGTAACACTTTGAATCTGTTTACATAACTGGTAAATAACTGTTGCAGCCAACAGGTTTTAGATTGGCATAAAATACACGTTGCCACTCATACTATCTCTTTCCTTTAGGAAAAGATACTGCAACAGCAAATTAAATACACAAACATATAAAACAGAAGCGTCTTAAATGTTTCAGAAATGATCATGTAACAGTTTTAATGTAAAACACTTATGAAAGTTAAACTATTAAAACCATTTATTGCCTCATCTAAAAATAAAAAGTACAATTTACAAAAGGATAGGAGGAATAAAACAATTTTGGTGCGGAGGAACAGACTCAGTGTGCGCCACAGCACTGGTTTTCAGTCTGACGTGAAATGAAGTGAAACTGACTTACAAAACATTTAATGCACAACACAAACAAGAACTTGATATATAAATAACTGAAATATATATAGATAAACACATACACCTAATCAGTCTATTTTAAATACTTATTCACCCGCGTAAATTCTTACTTTGTTGTTTTACCATAGCACGATCACCGTGCGTAGTTTAAAATCTTATTTTTTTCTACACTGTAGGGTATATCTGTGCAAAATTCTAATCAAATACGTCCAGTATTACATTTATTTAGTAGGGACTTCGCTGCCAGTGTTCTTTTTCGATTACTCCACAAAAAAAACGATGCGTTTTTGTACTAAACAGATTAGTGATCACAAATAGAAGAGTAACGCTTTGTTTGGAACACAATCGCATGCGCAGACGCCACGATGTCGCCGGTAGCTTCAGACCCGCTACCGTCGAATATTTCCAACTAATTATCCATCGTCAAATGCAAACCGAATGAATAGGTTTATTTTTTCAAAGTATAGAAGAGAGTAAAAAGTGGTCTGTACAAGTTCAGTATGGGGTCTACCGCCCGGGCTTTCTTTAGAAGAGGCGGGTTGTCTAGAGAGGTATTAGGAACTGTTGGCCAAGAGCTACATTTATATGTACCGCAGTAAAAGACGGCGTAGTAGCAGCTAAGTATCATACGAGTACATCCCCGCACGCTTCAGCCAGCTACAGTACATTAATAACCTTGTTAGGGTTCCGTACCGGTATAAAATCGTGACTTTCTCGTCCTCGTCTGCACCATCATGTTATAAAAAATATGTTCATGAACTGGGCTTTCTTGGTGAAATATGCTTATCTCAATGGACGAACAAGGGCTGATGATGCAGTTGAATGATTTTGCAGCCGAAACTGGACATTTCAAATAAGAAATATTCCCTAAATAACAATATCCCGTGAAAAAAAAGTCTAAAACATGAATTACATAAAATTTAAAGAAACGTTAATTATTATCGAAGAAAATTTAATTAACCAGTTTAAGAAGAGCTCCAAATTCGTTTATAACAAAAAATGAAGATCTTACCTTGCAGATTGCCAAAGAGAATTGTAACTTGTTGGAATAAACTTCTGATTGAAATTGTATAATTGCGTTATTATTAAAACGGCAACAGTTTTCCACGATTTTGCTTGTTTCAATTTATGCAGATGTTTTGACTTGTTGTGAAACATCTAAAGAAGAAGAAGAAGAAAGGTTTCTTTCTCGAAGGGTCGTTACTTGGTACTGGTGTGCAGCTAAATCAGATCGACATGACCCATGTCATGGTCACGTATCTTTTCGCCCAATATCGGTGTTACGAGACGGCTACGCTATCACATTTCGTGTGCTCTGTTTATTTTTTTACTGCTGTATGCCAACGGAAGTGCAGCTTCATCGGTTACTATAAAACATGTCCGGTGATGGCCTAGGTGGGATTGTGCTCGATAGGGGACTGACCCCCTCCCCCCACCTTCCCGCAGATGAGAAGGATTCATCCCGATAATATTTTATTAGCTAGATTAACTATTGCTACCGAGGGGACCGGGTCCCTTCGCCCCCCTATCTAACGGTGGGGCAGCTCACGCGCGGCAGCTAAAGTTGATCTTGCATTATCGTGGGGCTGGAAAATATGCGATTTTTGAAAATCCACGGAGATATGTACGGACAGTTGAATAATGGCTACGCTTTTAAATTTCTTTTATTTCATTATTTTAGGCACCGGCAATCACTGGTCATGAAGTGCAACTGCTCGTTTCTGTCCTGTGCAATTGGGTAAATACATTTGCTGTATGTAGATGCTTCACCTTGTAATTATATCAGTAAGTATGATGTACAAAGTTGCTCCCAAGGCCAACAGAGCGCATATTATATTTTTTTAGAAATAACCAGTAAAAAAGAAGATACAGTTACTTATCTGGTTTTCGATACAAATTGTATGTTATTACGACTCAAGTCGTGAGTGAAAGGCGATTTTTCGTTTCATTATGTGTTATTTACAAACAGTTGTTAACAATAAAATAAACCCAATCCAAACAGGTTTAAAACTTCAAACTAATAAATTTCGAAGGCGTATTGCTCTTTTATTCAAAATCTCATAATATAGGAATCGCTTCATTATCAATGTCCTCGTGAGTCCTACAGATGTAATAAAAACTAAATATTATTATACACATACACTATCATTTATTATCAATATATACTAATAATATATAGCTGAAAAGTTTGTTCGCCTGTACGACGACGAATGACGATACTTGTAACATATATCACAAAAATACTAAAATAATAAATATACACTGTTTATAAAACATAAAAAGCTTCAGTTTATGCCATACTCGCTGTGGTAGCTTTACTTTAGATACAAATGGGCGTTTCTCTCCTTTCTCGCTTACCTAACTCGTATTCCTTACCAAACTTAAACTTAGGTTATGAAATTAACTCGAATTGTCTCGTCGTGTTTGTTACTTTAAACTCATAGAAACTTTGTGAAACTAAGTTATTAAAGTGAGCTAAGTTTTACCTTAATAGTGTTTACGCGAACGAAGTTAAGCTAATTTTAACTTGTTGCAGCGGTATAGAGCAATACATTTTACTGTGTTATAAAATCATCTCCTTACCTCAATATATGACTGCTAAACCTAATAAAGCTGTATTAGCGTATTATAAATATAACGATGTATGACCTATTATCATTAACTTTACGGTGCATAATCAAGTGCTAACCTGAGAAAAGGTGGGATACAAAGTAGTAAGGTTGATGCACCTAAGTATCAAGTTTTTCCTAAGGATGTAACATATAACCGCACATTAGTGAACTAGCTTATGAGATTTATAGTCTTCCTATCCTGGAGAGCTGAGAACCTTGAGGAAGCACTGTACGCGGTTGCCATCGTTAGTTCGGAACCTGGATTGGTCTAACACAACTAGCTCCCACACATATGGACATCACCACTGCGGAACCATTTGTTATAACCATTACAAGAAAGCTCAAGATTTCTCCGCTTTAAGAGATAGAGGGATATTAGATCCTTGTTTAATTTAAATTAAATTTTGAGATGTGTGCCCTGTCGTAGAGTTACAAACATAAACATATTCATACATAAAAATCAAAGACGATAAGCGCTGTATACGATAGGCTTACAAGTGGTTGTTAATTATTGCTACAAGATAGAAATAGATTCCCGTTAATCTAAATTGGTTCTATATTCAAATGAACACAGACCTGTTGAATGTTACACCGGTCAATCAGTTCACCGTTTGCCATTCCCTTATAACTTAGACCATTCGTTCCGCGTATCACGTCATGTCTAATTGCAGTTGATTTCTTGTACGCATTAGCTGACCTACCCCGTGACGCCATCTGTTAATGTGTCCAATTAAACTTGATCTACCCTGTCCCTCTCGCGTTGTATGCAAATGATGACGGACGAGGGGCAATGTGCCGGCCGTGTAGAGTTCAATGTTACTGGCTGGCGTTTGTTAAATAATGTCATAATGTTATGTGAAGGTTAGTTTGTTGGCGGATACGGACGCGCTCGACCTTGGCGAATACATTTGAAATATTTTGCAATATCACGTTGCACACATCAATTAGGGAGTTCCAATCTGAGAAGTGAGATCTGAGAGTCGTATAGAGATACTAACCAATGGATATTCAAATTTTAACTTAATCATAGAGCATCATCAATTTTTTTTAATTATGATTACAGCCTATGAGACATGTTAACTAGGCCTTCGCCAGCTGTAAGGGGATCTGGGTCGAAAATGACTTGCGAGCACTCTAGTACCCCTATTTCTTATTGAGCTTCTTTTTCTTGGAGAGGTTTATCCTATGAATTTACCACAGACACCAAACAATATTGTAACACTATTAGCACAAGATACTAAGAGGCAGAAACTTAAGCAAGTGCAGGGATAAAGCTATGAACTTTTGGAACTTCCGCTGTACGGCCCTTTGCGGTTTCTATTACCCGTCGAGTTGATAGCAGACTGTAGTTATCAAAATCTTATCCTATCCGAGTACCTACTAATATAATAGACGGGTAACAAATTGGTACGAATGCTATTATTATTTCGAGTACACAGATTTCGACCAAATTGGCCACAGATATGCATTACAATAGGCGGGATGGTTGGTGCTCTATGGGGGAAGCCTACATTCAACAGTTGACGGCTATAGGCTGATGTCATTCCTTCCTTCATTCGTCCATTCATTCATGCATTACAAACGGAAATAACAGGAACATTCCTAATAAAATACTTAAGATGAAAATTCTTATGAATCTCTAGAAAAATGATTTCCTTAGAATAGATCTTATGGGAATAAACCGCGGGACACAACCAGTATGTCGCTATAATCACTTACACAATTCCGGCGAAATATTGTCGTCAATATGCAAGCGATACGTGAGGCGCCGACGCACACCCCGTCTAGACGGCGCGACCAGTTTATCATGAGCCATCAACCCTCACACGCGCGACTAACGTCCCGCGGAACACTTCGCATCAATCATACCAGACGTGTCAGCTTAAGTGGTTCATTGGGATCTACAGACACTTGTAGCAATTTGCGAACCTTATTGAGTCGGGTCGCAAGGAATCCTTTATTGAAATCACAGACTACATAATGTGTCGTATCGTCGCTGAATTATCTAAAAAGTTTAATATTTTAGTCTTTATCCTAAGTAATACTACTTAGGAGACTATTTCTGGCGCGTTACGAATAAATATGAGTAGTGATATCGTGTAAAACAGTAGGTCGACCAAGAATAACACCCGCTTTACGGCGCATTACGCCTCTTGCACACTTTTAAATTTAGGAATCTTAAGGATTCTTCCTATTCTTAGTCATCGAAATAATCCAAATGCTATAATTTTTTAAATAAAAAATACATCGATTCAGTAAACAGTAAGGTATATTAAAAAACACATACATGAGAATGAGATGTAAACACGTATAATACAAGCCATTCAACCAAATACAAAATCACAACGGTTCTAGATATTCTTCCCTTCGAAGAACTATAGATTATTTAAAATGTTTTATGCCATAAAGTGATGATAATTTGGAGCGGAGTAAGAGATGCTCCTGCACTTAGTATGCTACCGGTATGTCCTTGTAGGGCAGCCGGTCCTCTCGTCAGCCACAAAAACATGCCTTATGTATGAACGATTCTCGACCGGCTCAGGGGCTGGTTTTTGTCAGGGCACACGCGTGCCTTTGTCAGGTTTGGTCAGGTTTTTTTTTGTCCTTTTATTGCTTGGTTTTTTTAGCTGTCAACGCTTTCATTTATAGTGCGAGGTAATGAGTTAATTGACGATTTAGCATTCTATTCATCAAATATTTTACTATGAAACAACTCGTATTATCGAGGCTTATTTTTATATTGACGCCCTGCAGTTTCACTCACGTAACCCAAATGCTCCACGCCGATCTGTCATGGGGGATATATTGATTACAAACCTTCCTCGGTAAATGGGCTATAACGGCGAAAGAATTTAGCGAATCGGGCCAGTGGCTCCTGAGGTGTTTAACATGCGTGCAGTAGAAGCTGCTTCAACCACACACCTTTGAGCGTTTTAATCTATATCTATCACATATTATAAAACCAAGTCCATAAAAGCTGTCTGTCTGCATGTGATCGATTTTCATAAAATTTCAGTAGGAACGGTTTTTTATGCGGTTTTCTTGGATAAAGCGATTCTCGAGGAAGGTGTTAGTGTATAATATATTCAGGGGCGAAGCCGGGTGAGAGAGCAATGTCATACAGACAATGTGTGCATGGAACAGGAGGCAGCCTTAACAAGGAAGATTAATTATTATTGTTATAGGTATATTAAGTATAGCTGTCACTTCGTGACATGTTTGAGCCTGAGCGTGAGCGTGTGTGTGTGTGAGAGAGAGAGAGAAATAGAGATTTTGGTTACATTTGACAACAAGGCACCGAAAGTAATTTATTCCCATGAAAAGCGTAGCAACAATTTTGGATTATAAAAAAATGATTTCAGCAATGATATAAGATTAATAAATTACCCCCTAAGGCTTGAATTTCTTAGAATCCTTTCTTAGTGCCAACTCACATCATGAACTGACACCACAACTGAACCAAATTTAAAGTTTCTAGGTATAGGAGACTCCGCCGTGTGTGGATATAAGTGTATAAGATTCTACATAATTACTATGCCGATGCGTTCCCCTCCTTCTTTCCGCCCCCCCCCTCCCTATCCCAATGGGCCAAGTAACGAACAGTCCCTCGCCTGCGTCTAACCTACCAAATTTCAAGTTTGATATATAGACAATGCGCATTCCCATTATTATGATGTAATAGTACTCGGTATTGAGTTGTATTGTGAATTATTTCGCAATCGACATAAGTGCTGACCGCACTACAATTGGATGAAACGTTGTCATTAACCATCGTGTCATTATTGCTTTATAAATTTGTATCATCATGGCGTCACGATGTTGTGTTGGCGACAATTGTGCAAACTGGACGTGTACAACACGCTTAACAAGAGTACTGCTTATCGAACTTGCATAATTAAAAAAAAATGGCGGTGTTGAATGGCCGCCCACGCTGGACTGATGTGCTTGTGAAGGTTGCGGAGAGCCGGTGGTTGAGAGAAGCTTGTGACCGTGGTCAGTAGCAATTCTCCGGGGGAGGCCTATGCCTAGTGGATGTTTTCTGATTGTTGATGTTGTATAGTTAAAGTTTGTATAGTTGTCGTAAAATAAAGTCGCGTTTCGTCAAGTTGACAAATAGTCGGAGGTCCACTGGACGATAAGGCGAAATGCGGTCAATACGTGACCTCTATGTGGATGTTATGCAGTAATAACAAAAGGCCGACAGTGTTTGTACCTTCGGCAACTATATAAAAAACCTCGCCCGATTTAACTAGTCGTAACTTATACAGTTACGACTAGTTAAACCGTACATGTCACAGACATATTCTGCTATGGGTTTCACTTGCAATCATAAAGTATATTTGGTATTCTGTCGGCGCAGTTGCTCGACTTTAGCGAGGGTTATGGTCCTCGCCAGCCTTTAAAGTCGTCGGTATGTCGTATTAGGAGTTGTGTGCCCACTTAGCCACCATATTGTATTAAAATCCTTTATTATTGTGCACATGTATCTCAAGTAATGGTGATTTATATACATTTCAATAATAACTATATACGATATATCTGAATACGTTTTCTGGATATCATTCTTAATGTAAATAAAAT
>JAFELO010000980.1:350152-392233 GCA_017140195.1 Eumaeus atala
TGTGGTAGGTACCATTTACTATTTTAACATTTCTAGGAATATCATACATAAAATTTACTGATAATGCTTATTTCATTTCAGGTAAGTACCAGTTTCAAATGTCATCTATCAAGTAAGAATTTCAAATTTCCAACGCACGTGTAGTAATATATTAATTTTAAAATTTCTAAATTACAGTTTTTTTTTATCCATTGCAAATGCAATTTTAAGCTCATCGTCTTCAAAGACGAAAATGGGATTGGCATTTGGCTAAAAAAAAAAAAGGAACTTGCCTACAAATGTACAGAAAATTTTGAAATAATCTTAACTCGAAATCAGTTTTTGTTCAATCACTGTGACGTGATTATTCGTATCACATCTTTAGGCCCCGAGTACCGTTGCTCAAGGTTTTACACCCTTGCTATTACGGATGTGTATGGATGTTTGCAGTCGCCTGCCATAAGCCGTTAATTTGACCATATCATCAAATAAAAACGATTTTTGGGAATATATAGGAGACCTTTTCAAGAAACTTAGGTATGTGTGAAACCGCTAAGGATCAACACCTACATTGGCGCCCCGGCGAGTAAACCCGCGTTATTAAGCTTAAGGCGCTCTCCCGCAGAGATCGGATACCCTGTTGAAAGACAACAAATAAATAATTCACATTAATTAAATACGAGGAAAACAGGGAGCGTGTCTTCTTTAGTTCCGTGTAATGTTAACGAGGCAAGGAGATGTTGCTATATTGCAGGAGAACCGAGCTGGTAGTTTTTTTATAGTGTATGGGGCAAACATGCATTGTGCGTTGCCCTCCTTTTCTCCTCCCCTTTAGTAAACCATCGGCTACTGACGTTCCGCAGAAACGTGACAATTCTGCTGGAATACAGCAGATGAGGGAAGAAGGTATCACTACCTTCATAAAGTGGTGAATGACTTCTATCCATCAATCGGATCCGATCGTGACTCCGACACACTCGCCACAAGCTATCACCACGTCTATAGACTATCAGTTACTTAAATGTACGTCTTGTTTATATTCCCAAAAAGGCAGCATCTTAATTGATTGCCTCGAATTTCTTAGTATCTGAAGGTACATGTAGATTTCATAATTTACTCAAGAAGTCAGGAGTGTGTGAGGCACTAGCGGTGTGTAGCCACAGCACGTATGCAAATTATTGTTAATAACCATTTCGACATGTTTCCATTCAATGCGGAATTTGTCTCTCAGTATATCGGATACTAGCAGTGCACTGCGGTTTCACCCGCGTACTTTTCTCCTATTTGTCACAGCGTGGTCGTCGTGTATAGTTAAAACCGTTCTTGGTAAATGGACTAAAACACAAAAAAAATGTAAATCAAACCGATAGTTCCTGAGATTAGCGAGTTCAACCAAACTAACAAACTCTTCAGGTCTATGTTGGAGTTAGACTAAAGAGGAAATGTTTGTTCATGGTGTAGTGCGTAAAACGAGCAGTCGGTGTCTTTAGATGACTACCGACGTCCAAAAACATCCTCATAGCTGTTATGCAGACGTATTGCGCTCCTTTCCACATCCTTTCCAATAGATCACCGAAAACCACGCACTTGCAGCAGCATAGGTAGTTTCCTCGATCGTGCGGGCCTAATTTGGCTGCAATTCATCATGGTATTCCCACTAGAAGATTTGACAAGGAAGAAATATCATTATGAACGGCTTCAAATTAGCAGATGCTCATACCAGGCGCGCAGAGCAGCGGAGGGTATAATTTAGCCGTCTGCCACGCCGTTATGCAAATGACAGGATTGCACCGCGGCAAAATACCACATATCGCATCTTATCTTTTACACTCTGATTAGTTTCGTGACCACTCTATCTACGTTTATCTATCTTATCTTCCTCATGTTAATTGGCACTTATATGTGGTAATTTTTTAGTTTCATTACCACGCATTCGAAAACTAACCAAGTTGGATACACATTAGTATTTTGGAAGTATTATTAAGGCTAAAATAAAAGTAGCAAGTCTCTAAATATCTTTTTTTGTTGTTTTGAACGCACTAACCTCAAGAGCTACTGTTCCGTATTATAAAATTATTTTGGAATAGTCCATTTATCGGGGAAGGCCATAGGCTATATGCCATGACGCCACGACTAATAGATGCTAGTAAAATATAAAAATTGCAGCCAATAAGTAGAGAAAACGTGTGAGCTTTGGTCCAATTGCATTCCAATCTAAAACAAGCCGAAGCTTTTGATTTCAAGTTCCAACGGTGCGGATCAACAAATCTCGATGTCCTCTGGACGTGTCGGCTCCGCACACGTTGTAAGGACGCAAAGGAACAATCGGAGTCCGTGTGTCCGCATAGCCGTGAGTCACCGGAAAGTCACAGATGAAACACAAAGCATAGCAGTTACAATTTTTTTCACTGCAGTGCTACACGTTCAAAAATGCTCGCGAGCGGCTAGTGAGGGGACCAGTACCTCCCAGTACCGCAGCGCCGTCTGTTCCGTAATTTCTGGTGTTATTGTTACATGGTTGTTTATGACGCCATTACAATGAAACTGTTGTTAATCGTTTGTACATAAATGGCAGCCGAAGTTTCATTGTCTATGGCTATTTAATTAATACGGTGCGTTGCTATCTCAATTAATGATTATGACTTATCTTAACGAGAAGTTATCCGCGGTTCTTATGGTTGTGGCTAGATTATGTAAGTCTTGTGATTATGCTAACGGTCAGTACTTTACGCGATTGCTTAATACGACGCAGGCATTTTAACGGCTTATATCAAGATTTAGTGATTGATAATAAAACAAATGCGATTCCGATGTTTCAATTAGTTTTCAGTCAGAAAATGACCGTGTTCCAGTAGTATTTCATTCGTCTAATATGTTAGCGTGATACACTTGCAGATTTTATGTATAGTTTAGATCTTAAGTTTATATTTTATTCTACACCTACTACTATTCTATATTCTTCTATTTATATTGCGTGAGTACATAGTGGGACCACCGAATCGAGTGCGTGTGTGTACCAAACCCTGTTTAATTGGGATTGGTATATTCTAATCATCGCCATGCTGAACTTTTCCCGAGAACATTGGATCTAGTCCATACCACTAACTTGTAGTAGTACCCTAGTGCAGTACATATATGTGACGATGTGCGTGCACCCTAATGCACGCGCGCAGCCGTTGCGACTTGCGGTGCGCGCCTCATGTCTGCACTGTTAGCTCACACGTCACGTGGCCGCTGCCGCACATGTACGGAACCCACCTTGTACGTGTGTCGGGATACTGCGTCGTGTCTCACTTGGGGTACATTTAAATTTGGTTTATACCTTCTTGATTGTAGAACGTTCATATCCGTGCGTGGCTGTAGTTTTTTTATATAGTATAGAGGGGCAAACGAGTATGAACATCCGCGGAATTACTACGCCGATGCGTTAACCTCCTTTCCTCCTGTGGGCCTCCCCAATGGGCCACCGGCTACACACAAACCGCACGAAAGGCAACACCAAGAATGTCACTTCACGTTGGTATCATGTGAGCGAGATGGTTGTACCGGTTACCTCTTACATAAGTACAAATATAAATAAAAATTTCAAAATTGTCCAGTTTAAGGTCTTCCATACTATAATATTAAGCTGAAGAGTTTGTTTGTTTGTTCAAACGCGCTAATCTCAGGAACTGCTGGCCTGAATTGGAAAATTATTTTTCTGATGAGTTGTCCATTTATCGAGGAAGGCTTACGACGCTATGACTAATAGGACGGGAGTTACGCGGGTGAAACCGAGGGTACTAGTATGGAATGTTTAGTTAATAGTTAAAGTTTTCAATTTGAACTATGGTATTTTAAAACCTTTTAGAGATTACATTCAATTGTTATGGCTATGACGTTTATATTCTGGAAAGTGGTGACATCTAGTCTGTGTTCATACACTGTCGTGAGGGGGGCTCTGCAGTGTAACTGTTCTCTCATGAGATGTACATGGCTGTTAAGGGTGCACTTCTCATCCTACCCAGGAGGCCAAAATCCTTAACTGGTTTCATAATGATATGTAAAAGAAATTAAGGTAAAGCACTTCCGTTTCTTCTTGCATTGAGTGTTCAACTTTCACTTTAAACATTTTAAACGTTTTCCTTAATAAAGAAAGATAAATGCGATAAAATTAAGATCATAATCATAAGTTATGATTTTCGCTGAGTAACTTATGCGACGCATGTGCGGATCACAGCTGTTTGTTAATGGACACGAATGTGACAGTGATTATCATGAAGGCATTCTTGCCAAAGTCAAATTTAAGATCAAGCTTACTAGCATTTATAATCCACTGAGTAGAAGCATCTTAGGACAGGGATCACCAATCAGCCAAGCAGCAAAGAAATTTATAGCTACACTACACTACCCTGTCTGGTGAAAAATTTCAAAAAGTATATATTTAGTAGATGTTTAAGTATGTCCGTGGTAAAAATCTTTAGCTCGAGACAAGCCTGTGAGCGAGAGGTGTTTCGCCGGTCTCGCCGGCCCGGTAGGAAGCAAGATTTGCAATGCACTAATGAGTAACTCGTGGCTAGAGTGTGTTGGTGGATGATGATGATGTTATCATCAAAGGCACTGTCCACGCTTGACACACAGCCCTCCGCCGCGATATGATAATGCGCGTATTCTCGGCGGGCCGGCGCGCGTGCATGCGGGTACGCATCACAGAGATGCGCGCGCGCATGTATACTGTATATATACCCTGTAGACTGTAGACTGTATACGATAGACGATGCTTGCTTCTAGGCACCTGACGAGGCCACCGCCTCCGTGCGACTTATACGATGGCAGTGTGGCCCAATGTACAAGTTGTAGCGTGTCATAATCAACATAACCTACGAGGGACCGCACCTTACCGTACCGTAGCCCTTTTTCACAATCACAAAATGGGCAGTACCCATTTTGTGATCGTGAGGAAGGGCTACGGTCTAATGTTTTCTAGACTAATGTAATAAAGCTGAAGAATTTTTGTTTATTTGTTTAAGCCCTAATATCTGGCACTGAAAACATATTTAAAAAAAATTTAACATTATTGTCTGTGACATCTTCTCACGAGCAAGGTTATAGACCGTGACGCGAAGATACGCGGGTGAAAATGCGGGGCGCTGTTCGTCTAACGTATGTATTATAAAGCTGAAAAATTTGTTTGTTGAACTACTGGTCCAATAAAAAATGTTTTGCTTCATCGAAGGAGAACTACGACCAATAGAAGCTGAGTACACAGGTGAAAGTAATGAACGATAAAATAAAGACTCTTTGAATTGCTTTGGGGAACAGCTATTTCATCTGTATCAAATCAAAATGGTTAGTCATAAAATTGTGAAATAAGTGAAGTGGACATCGAATTCACGTACCAATCGAATTCGGAACTGTACGCAAACGCATATAATTATACTTAATGGCTTCAATAAAGACAAAGCAGAGTATATCAAATAAACCGTTGAAGGTACATATACAATAGTTTATGAGAAGCTATAAAAAGTCGAGGACGAGTAGGAGGATTAATTACTCTCATAACCTAATGGATTAAAAGAACACTAATTGCATTTAGTCGGGCTACTAAACATGCATTTTCGAATACTTTAACTCGTGTGAAATGAGGACGTTTAAAGTTACTATATACCCCTTAAAATATGTCTTATTATACGCAGACACTCGTGTTATCAAGTCAAATATATCAACACCTTATACATTTAAATACGTCAAACCATGCACTTTGTAAGAGAAACGTAGAAGAGAACTGCTGAGGCCGTCGGAAATAGTGATTTGCCCAGCACAGCATAAATAGTAAAATCGCTGTCACTTGTGACTTAAGGGCTATCGGCAAATCGGTATTGTGTTGTCTCTGGTATATCGTTACATGTTTGTGAATGCGAGATTGAGCAGCCATATTGGTTCCATCTTGTGTATTTTATCTCATCAACTCTCACATACGCTCGGCGGTCTCACTAATATTATTTGTTTCCTGTTTTAATATCAACGACTTCGTCCTCTGCTGATCAGACTTATGAACGCCTAGGCGACTGACTCACTTGTTAAAAACTCTATAGTCTCTTTTTATATAATCGCTATGAACATATAAGACAGCACGTTCAATAAAATTGCGCAGTAAAAGTTGAGTGTGTCTATCTTGCTTTCAATCATTGTTCAATATTAACCTTAAACGGTTAATAATACTGAGCCACGGACTGTACCTATGCCGCACACAGCTGTAGAAATTATTTCCTCAATAGGTGATAGTGGACATGGGATAGTATAGTGAATTGCTAAGGATTTTCTACGCTTGTCCCGAATATGGCATTGGCGGAATCATCGTGATCTGTAGTAATAGCGATTATCATTAAAAAAAGTGTAATGAATGTACTTGTCTGACACCTGCCATGATACCTTTAGATGCATTATGGAAGTTTTGATAATAATAATCATTAAAAAAAGTGTAATGAATGTACTTGCCTGACACCTGCCATGATACCTTTAGTTGCGTTATGGAAGTTTTGATAATAATCGATAACGCTTTAGAAAATATTATAAACGCTATGTTCATCGGTGATGAACTAATGATTCGAATGGTAGAATATTTTTTTCAAAGCGGTCCAGTAGCTACGGAGCCTATTCAGTGCAAACAAACAAACAATCAAATATTTATTCTTTATAATATTAGTATAGAAAAGGATTTTCCTAAGATTCATTGATATAACGTCACTAATATTATTTCTTTAAATATCTTCGACTTTCCTCCTGTCGTGTACACGTCTGCCGAACAGATTCCACTTTCTAAACAAACAATACGCTTTGATCTATCGCTCGCATCTCATTATCGGTAACGACCTCGCTGAATACAACGATATGTCCCACTGAGGGACTTCGGCCTCTACTTGTCCATAAGAAATCATGCCGCTTGAGAATAAAACCAATGAACAGGACTTTTGATACGTGTTACAATGTTGATGTCATAAATTTTCGCGAATGCTACTCAAAGTCTGAATACTACTGAGAGTCCACCCGTGATCATGGTTGCTGTAAACCTTCTGAAACGGGCTGGTTAGATAAGTGCATAAGCCGTGACTAAATCCGTAAAAGTAGTTTTATTGCAACGTGTTTCACTACATATTACAGCATTATATTGCTGTTTATTTAGATTTAGATTTCTTATTTAGATACTAGTTGTGCCCCGGGTTTCACCATACCTTAAAACTTACGCCAAGGGATCCGTAATTTTTTTCGGTATGTTAATACCAGATAGTAATCAATATCCGTGCAAAACTTCTTCAATCCGATCTATGGATGTTGCGAGAAAGAATTAAAACCACACACACAAATTGGAAAGTACTGACATTTCCGCTCTTTCGTGATAATGACATCATCGCCGACGTTTCAGTAACTACGTAGCTACATAGTTACTGAAACGTCGGTGTGTAAGGATAGGTTGCATGTAGGTGACCGCAGGATAGGTTCAGTCTAAATACAGATACTTGAGTCTTTTTTATATGACTAAGTAGCAGCGCTCCGCGATTTCACCCGCGTAACAGTGTAAAATTCCATATAAATTTCACCACATATTCCCCTTAGCAGTAGAAATTAAACCCCTGAGGGGGTGACCCTTAGGGGTTTTTTAAAATTCTTATTTATTGTATAAGCCATACATCATTATATGATTAATTCAGCTTGGAATACTAACATTTATGGGTTATTTGAACAGTCTGGAGTAAATTTATATCAATAAAATCTACAATATAAAATGGCTTAAACATTAAGTGTTGCTTACGCAATTTGTGTCACTCCTTGAGCGGTACCTTTATAATATTCAAATCTACATATTCCAGCGATTGTTTGACGAAACTTAAAAATGTACCACTTTATTCCCTAGTGACGTCTGAGCTTAAAATTTGATGGAAAAAGAAGAACAGATCCCCCACAGAGCATAAAGTTTCTTTCAGGAGATCTAACCTAAATTGTTCGTTGATCTTATACTCGAGATTCCTCTCCTCTCTCACGGCGTGTACTTGTTGAGTAGGATGTGACAAGTGCGAGTACGGCAGCAGATAACCAATTCTTTTCTGTTGATGTTTCGGGAGCTAAACCAAGGTGTGCGAGGTGGTTCGTTTCCAATGGTCCTATACCAGATACCTTTGCTTTTCGAGTATTCATTGAAATATAATTTAAATTTGATATAATTGTCGGATTTCACTTAGGAAGATGACTAGTACAGTAACCTTTAGGGGCTGATTTCTAAAAATTATTTCTTGGTTGTCGTACCAAATTTCACTCAGTAACGGAAATGTTTTAAAATTTCAATATATATATATGACAGTCTGAAGTCGACACTCTGGCTTCATGGCTGTCTTCCGCAGCCCTGATTGGTCCACCACAGCACAGACCCTTTCAATGAAAACACCTAAATATAAAGTATACGTAACCGATGTCCCGTTATGTTATGAATTAACTGTGTGATTGATATCCGTGTCTAAGTAATGGCGTCTCCCTCTGCGACCGTGGGACTCCACAGTCACGTACAGTCCCCCGGGGGACGGATGACCGTGCGCCGTGGGGGTACGCGATCATTGTCATTCTCGGTGCCACGTTGTTGCCGGTGAACTGTATCTAATGGCTCTATCATTCATAGTATTTTTTATAGTATAGGGGGCAAACGAGAAATCGGAGCCTTTTAATGACTACCGACGCCCATGAACACCCGCATAATTACTATGCCGATGCGTTGCCGTACTTTCATTCTCCGGTCTCTCAATGGGCCACCGGCTACTCACAAACTACACAAAATGACAGCAGTTGATCTGTCACTACGCCGGTATCATGTGAGCTAGAGGTACCTCACTGATCGTGCCGGCCCAATCCCGCTGTAATGCATCATGGTACTACCTCTTATTAGTAGATAGGATTTATTTAAAAGTACCGCTGTTGATGTGTTGAAACGAGTACCTTACGTACTTTCGGGGAATATCTCTTTCTCTCTCTTACAACACTCCAATGAAGTTTTTGTTAAGAGGTATGCTTTAAGGATTTCAGTCTTAAACAGCCATCATTTGCGATTTTCCTCGTTTGCATACGTAATTTTGTGCCTCTCCTGTCACTCGGAGAGGCACACACTATTATTCGCTGTATACGGGGCATAAGAATAAAAGTATTGCCAGGAACGAGCTGAGCGAAACTAAAAAGGTAAGGTTGTTTAAAAAATCGAATGTCAGGACATAACATTTAATTTCCATTACGAGATTTTACTGGTGTTTGACGTTTTCCCTTTAAACCAACTAAGTTAAGATTATATAGAAGATTGTAAAGATTAAAAAATTCCTGAAAAGATTCCATAAAATCTGAAATTTCAGGATAACGTTAGAGCTATGGTAACCCTAAAGGGGAGGGGTATACATTATTCAGAAGGGGGCGGTGAAGCTAGTTCCGTACGTGTAATTATACTGTGAATACATTACGTTAAGATCGCGATAACGTGTTGGTGAGGTAAATATGAGCGCGGCAAGCGCCAGACGATCCGGTGGGAGGATTATGTATGTTCATTACGTGCAACCCTCCCCAACTTCGAGCAAGGGAGATGCGAGATCGTAAAGTGAATAATCATCAACCCTTATCCGTTCACTGCCACAGGTACGCTTATCCGCTACTAAGGTAGACTGGAAATATAAGATCCGGGCATGAAAAGTACAAAAAAGCTACTAGGCGAACAGCAGCTTGGAGGTAGTGATTGCTGATCATTCTTTTCTAATGCGCTCGGTAAACGATTTGAAATTGTTTGTCAAATTATTTACAAGTCGAACGTAGGTATGAATTTATCGTGGTTATATTTTTCTTTAATTCCGCTACGCGAATCCAAAACTCATTCATGAACCTTGTTACTCCCATAAGAAGAATGTGACCGAAATTCTGCAAAATTCTCCTTCGGAACTGTCGTGTTCTACAGCTCGGCTGTCGAACTATCGGATCTCTTTTTCTTTCCCTTTTTCATGGTATAGGTGGACATACGAGCTGTCGGAGCCATGTTGTGACTGACGACGTCTATTAACATCCGCATATGCTGATGCCTTGCCCACATTCAGCCAATCCCCCAATGGGCCACCGACCACTCAAAACCACACAAAACGACAGCAGCATTTCTGTAATTTTATAACGTTTTTCTGTGAGCGAGAGGTACCTCGTTGGTCGCACCTTCACATATGAAGAGTATTCATAAAAGCAAAGCTACGGAGGAGATTTTACTTACACTTACTAATATTATTAATGTGGATTTTTGTATGAATATTGTTTGTATGTAATATGAAAAAAGTTACTTTTTATCCCGGAAAGTTTATGCTGGTGATATCTGAAACCACGGGGCGCAGCTAGTAACGCGTAAGATCAATTAAAATAAATCATGTCTCACCTTAAAATAGCTTCAAGTCACAAGTGTTAATAACCTTTTAAACTAAATCTCTACTCGTTTCAACTTGTTGATGTCAACGAAATATCTCCGTTTTTTTTTTGTGAACGCAAGCTTAATGTCAACGCTACGATGAGTTATGGAAGCGTTAATACGTCGTGGTCAATTAACGCATTTTAAATAGATGTAACGATAAACGGATAATGATCTCATTATACATAGATTTGATACCTATTTTTTTTTTTTTGAGTTTCTTTTTATTTTTAGTTTTGTTATAGTACCTGTAGGGGAACAAATGAAAACCTCCGTTGTATCATGTGAGAAACAATTCGCCGGCAATGCAGCATGGCACTGAACCTTACGGAAAGTGCGAGTTGTTGTATTTGTCACCTGTGGCACTAGGCTAGCGCGTACTTAGTTTTTTTAGCTTTGTTACTCTTAGGGTTACAATTGTGTGTGTATGTGTGTTTGACAGTCGTGTCACACGTGTTCACGCGAGGATAGATGTCTTAGCTGTTATTCTGCCCAACTACTATTAGTGCTCCATGAAATCCACGAAAACCCGCTATATACCAAGGTACATACTATATGTGTTTAATATTTACCTGCATGGATCAAGATGTTTATTTGTTTATATGTGTGAAATGTGGAATACCCTGAGGTATTAACGGAATGACCAAGGACTCTTATCTATATGAACCCCAATTTTTATCTCTATGGACCAAAGTATTTATCTTTATACACCAAGGTTCATCTGTGTGGACCAAAGTATTTATCTATATGGACCAAAGTATTTGTACGAGTATGTATGAACCAAAGCATTTATCTGTGTGGACCAAGGTATTTATCTGTATCATCACCATCATCATTATCAGCCCTCATCGGTCCACTGCTGGACATAGGCGTCTATCAATGAACCGACCGATCTCCTGCTACTCGCATTTATCTGTATGAACAAACCATTTACCTGTATGGACCAAGGTTTGTCTCCACATCTCTCGTTATCTGTGCCTAGTCTGCTGTTGTACAATTAATGGTTGTTTGGTCAATGCAAAGGTTGCGGCGCTTTGTGGTCAATGTTGCTCAACTCGTAAATTATTCATCACCGTAGGTTTTGCGAGCTAGTCTACAGCGTAGGCGCACTGTGAGAGCTAGGCGCCAGGGCGTACGCCAGTACAATGACCTGTATTGCGTTTGCGTTAAAGGTCACATTCCCGTGTTAGTGATATTAATTGGTTATTTGGTCAGGTAGGTAAATGTTATATCTTGTAGTGTAAAGTGATGTTTGCGGAGAGGCAAGAGCTCTTAGCTCTTCACTTCACTTCTCAAGTGTCCTTTGACTGGAAGTTTACGTCATTGGTGCATTGCTGTAGAATGTGACCGCCGGGACTGCGCGTGCTACGTTTTTTCTTGAAAATATACTAATAAGCAGCTACCGTACAATTTCAAGAGGTAGTGCCATGCTGCATTACAGTTGATAGGGTCGCCACGACCGGGGGTTGTCTCTGGCTCACATGTCACGGCCGTAAAGTGATAACTATACTGTAGAGTTTCGTGCGGTTTCGAGTAGCCGTTGGCCAATTGGAGAAGAGGAGCATGAGAAGAATTTGGATATGCTGGTATCTATGCGCATCGGCAGTCGTCTAAAGTCTCCGTTTTCTCATGTGTCCACCTGTACTATAAAAAATATCTACTGAGAGATCGAACGAGAACTGACGAGATTAGTTTGCGTTTGCTGCATTGCAGTGGTAGCGTCGCGTTAAATTTATTTTGTTTCCGTAATTTTTCTAAATACCCCAAAAGAAAAAAGCAACTAAGAGGCTAATTTATCTGTTCCAATCTGTGGAATTATCTCACCACATGAGCCCTGGGCTGATTACTGTCAAGTCTTGTGATATCGGTTATCGTATCACAAATATATGTTGCACCTGACCGTAGCACAGCCTCGGGCTGAAGATGATGAATTATGCAGAAACCAGAGCAATAAATCGACGTGGTTCTCGCTTTGAGTGCAGGTGAATGGTTTTTCTATAAATACCACTCCTGTCACCACTCCCACGAGCGGCGCCTGTCGTGGAGCCCGTGGGTGGTATCACCACGACCTGTATCCGGCCCGACTGCCTTCAGCTGACAGCGGACCAAATTAATTTACTTAACTCAAGACAGCTCACGGACAAATAAATGATAATATCAATCAAAGCATTTTTGGTATGTTTTAATCGTTGATCTAGTGCGTATGGCCTATTGGGTGAGGTGAAGGAGGGCGTCACATCTATATGGATGTTAATGGGCGAGAACCAAATAACTCCTATTACCCCAATAATATAAAAAGATAATCGTTGAGTTGTTTTTTTGCCCAATGATATAAAAAGACCATTGTTGTTGAGAATTGAGAGTTGAATTGAAGTCGCGGGTTCCCTGGTACGATTCCAGTCAGGAGCCGAAGTGTTGAGATTTCTGAATTGTAATAAAAAAAATTGTGGGTTTGCTTATCTGGCCTCCTACACTATAAATTTAATTATGGGTTACATAACAATGTAAGCTGTTCTCTGACCTCTAGGGATGTACCGATTTTAATAAAATAACTGTCAACCAGTTTACTCCTAAATAATTTTATCAAAATCTCCAAGATGACATCGAGCTACAAATTTTCTTGTTTGGTTACGTTGTTGGGTCTAATTCGAATCAATATAATATGATCAAATGAAATTTGATAGGATGACGTGCACTAAGGAAGGATTATTGAAAATTCAATCTTTATTGGATGGGGTTCAAATTTAAGTTCAGACTTCACAAAGTGCACAACTTTTTCCGTTAAATAGCCTCGTAATTCATTGAGGTAGGAGGTACTTCTCCGCGTACCTGCTGCAACGCAGCATACCTCATAGGATTATTCATCGTCTACAGCTCGTAAGGGTGGTTTGTGACCCGGGCCTGGGCCCCGGGACCGGACTAAATATTTTTATTGGGATTTCGATTTCTAAAAATAGTCCAAAGGCAGGACGTCAACGAGTCATGCCCCGGAGAACACTCTAAGCCGTTGTTCCTGCTACTCACTTCTCTCCGGTCCTGTGTCGGAGTTTCGCCTCATGAGAGCAGGGGACTGAGGCAAGCAAGCAGGGTATTCTCGGGCTATCTGCTTCGAATTGAATTACGTGCACGGAAGCAAACCTCATATCCCGGGTTGGAATGCAAGGGGACTACTATCCCCTCGGTAATGAGGGTCCGCATATAATTGCGGTTTTATCCGCAATTAGCGTGCGAGGCCATGTGGCCTGAGTGCTTAGGCGAGAAGAGGCCTAATTAAGGCCTATGTGTTATGTGGTGTGGAGATGTGTGGGTGAGTAGCGAAGTGAGGTGTTATGAGTGTGCTTGTGTGATCCTCGTCCGGATCACCAAACCCACAGACCCTAGTCCGCTTGGTGAATCTCGGGGGGTGAGTTCACGCGGCTCCGCCCGCCCGTCGGGTAGTCGTGCGTGCAGCGGGGCACGTGTAGGAAGTTCGGATACTAGTACTGGTCGCAATAAAGCGCGGGCGGCCTTCGCATGATTGTGATACACGATCGGTGACTCCCAAGACACCTCCTGACCTCTTGACTTTAACCGCCCCGGCATGGCGCGCCTCTTGCTAACAATTAGCGCCGTTTTAAAATGAAATATGGGAACAGGTGGAGCTTGCGGTTGTGGCCGTTGACTAGGCTCTATAGAGAAGGCCCCTGAAATTCAGATATCTTTTCGTCTGTGTGACGTCATAAAAAATGAGTCTCCAAAACTCTAGTATTGGTGTGAGAGAAACGACCGATTTAATTCGCTTATGATTTCTGATAAGTGTAAAGGTGACAAATATATATCAATAATACAATACTTGTATAGAATACTATAAATGTATAGAAAACCGGCGCATGTGTGTCTGGTCCGAATATAGGGTTAGATTTTAACAGATGGCGGTTTTTATGTCCATAAAAAGGCGAATATCGGACTATTCACAGATAATCGGCTAGGCGGATATTACAATTGCCTCCAAGTTGTTGTATAACGCTTGGGGCCCTCTGGGGCACCCCGTACTCCGCGGCTACAAAGTTGGCGGTGCACTTTATGTGCAATTAACTTTATTCAGTGCATCGAGCGACTCTTTAGGGCCGTGCATACTTTAACCCCAACTGAGTTATCCACCCGCAAGGGCTACGCCGAGGTGCTACTCGGTTGTAATAATAAAGTATCTGTAAAATAACTTGGATTTCGTTTGGATGAAGGGTTAAAATGATGGTTGTAACTTGTAATGTGGACGGTATCTTTTTTATATATTTTAGGGATCTCTCGGCCCCTCTCTGGCTATGATAATAATTGTTAACTTTACACTTACAAACACTCATATCCGGATGCCTCTATTCCATCTGCGGATGGGGTAGAGGGGCTTGGTCCCTTTTCCGACTCCAAACCTAGTCCCGACGCCGGACGAGCATCCATATAAATCCGATGAAGCTGTATTGGACTTTCTCTACCACAGCATAAGTTCAGACCCAAAAAAGAAATAACTTATTATACTTACTATCAACTGCCTCCTCCGCAGACCTTCATCATGAATAATTATGACAACTTCCCAAAGAGCCGCGATGAATCTTCTTTCCTCATCATTTTCTCATGTCCACACTAAACAATCGTCATCAATTAAACTGAGAATTATACTTTACGCATCACTTGCCAGCGTATTACATACCTTGTTCTCTAGTAACGGAGGAGGTGGGCGAACACAACTTACGGAGCAAGTCATTAGTATTCATAACACGGGTGACTTGTGTAAACACTTGTGACATTCGCCAGCGATGTAATCAAATTTAAACTTGACTTACTGTTAAACGTGACTGTTGCTGTATCTTCAGTTTGACTGACTACTGTTGTCTTATACGTACCTAATGGCTCGGCCACAACCGCTGGTTAGAGAGACCTCTCCGAAAGTTCGATTGGAAAATAAAAATAGTAGAACAAATGAGTTCTCAATTTTCGAATGATTTGTTTTCGTTAGTAACACAAGAGGCACTACTGTCCATGTTTTCACGGGGAAATGCACTCACCACCTCCGGTCCTGGGAGGAATCCGGTGTGTGGGGCTAACGGATGAACTAATTAAAACTAAAATTCCCGCGGGTGCCATTGGCTGCCTAACGTGCTCCTGATTGGCCCAACTGCCTTTGCCTGGCTAAACGAAGGTTTTTTGGAGACACCAGCTTGGAATTGATTCTTCACAATCACTTATCAAATCGGTATTCCATAGGGAACGAATGTAACCTTAAACATCGCATCAGATTTTGCGTGAAAATGAAATCGTTCGAATTCGGAACGCGGCGGTTGCGTGCGCTTGCGCAAGAGCGTCCCCGTGGCGCCATCTACCGTGATCTACAGGCGCCCGGCGACTCATTATGTGCGTCTTATCGCCGTCAATGCAAATCCGACGCCATTTTAATCAGAGAAAAGTCGGTTTTCGTGCAAATACTCCAAGTCCCGGTGTTTAGCTGTTCTGTGGGCGTAGTTGGTACGATTGTGAAAATAAGGCCGCTTTTTAATAAGCGCGTAGGCTGATAATTATACGTCGCGAGTGCCACGTTCGCTAATATAGGTGACATAACAGGTGTGTCGAGAATTGCACATTTTCGTTTTGACAATTCTATTTAATATTGATTCCTGCTCTATTTTTGTTTACAATTTTCGTGTGTGGCTGATGAAAACCCCCAATACCGATTACCGAGGGTAAGTCGACGAGACTAGTGCCCTAAATAGAACGTATAAGGGTTGATAAGCATTATCATTATATTCTTATTTCTTTTTTATAGTAAAGGATGGCAAACGAGCAATCGGAGCCTTTTAACGATTACTGCCGCCCATAGGTATCCCCGCATTATTGTAATGCAAATGCGTAGTCCTCCTTTCCTCCTCCCTTAAAATGGACCACAAGCATTCTTACACCAACAATATCTCACGCAGTGAAATAGAACATTTGAAACGTTACTCTGCCCAGTCGGGTGAACAGTACAGACCACGTAGGCAAGACCGCGTGTCTCAACTAGTTTAACACATTTGTCCACAGATATCATGTTGTAGAGGTTGACTGATTACTAAATCACCGGCACGTTAAGTCAAGAGCCCGACTTCCGTTGTATACCTCCAAATGACACTTGATTGAATTTGTTCCTTATTTAACAAACTAAATTACTTATAACTTATAATATAGTCATTATTTTTACAATGTGAGAGATGTGATTGATGCATTGTAGCCAGATATTCGTTTAAAATTTAAGGGGCATTAAAATTAAAGCCCCGCGGTGAGATTTCAATTAGATCCACAATGTCTGGCGCGTCGCGTCGCGTAGCCAATGCTAAATTGAGATGTAAAATATTTGTCACCCTCTAGTTCTTTTAAAAAAAAACAAACAATTGAACTTTTTTTAAGCAACTGCATTTTCTCCTGGAAGAGCGTATGGTATCCACCACCATCACCATACCATCGTCCACAGGCATCTGCAAACCAGATATCATCAGGTGTGTTTCAAATGTGTTTCGAAATGACAGAGGATTCTGAAAATGGGTCTTTTTCAATGTTTGTCAAAGAGCGGTACGCGTACTTCGTCTGGTTGTTTATATTACTTGTACTTGCTTGTTGACGAATTTCCCAATTAAATGAGAACAAGGTATTTTACCTTAGAACATTCTAGATAGCCCATCAGCAATTTTTTTATTATAATGCAACTGCAACATTTACGGCACATGTACTAAGAGTCCTCTTTAATTTACAGGTACGTATTAACCTCACCCCGGTATCACCAGGTCACGTGAGAGAACGACAAAAGTAGATTAAAGGCAGTTTATACAACAATAAAACGAGCGTATTAATGTTATAGAGGGTGAGGTCCTGTGAAGGCAATATAAAGTGAGCGCCACCATAAATCTCCGATGAATTTCGAATGGAAATTCCGAGTGCAGTGCACACTCTACGCCCAATTTCAACTCGGGGTTTTCAAATAAAAATAACAGTGACATTATTTAAAAATAAATAACTGTCGATTGCGAGTGAATAAAAAAAAGTTAAACAATATGTATACCAAGCGATTTTTCAATACTGTTTTCATCTCTTTTACATTTCGAACGTCTTGTTATCGTTAATCCAAACTCCACACGTTAGCCATAAAACTGTTATATATTATTATTATTATATAATATTATATTATTATTATTATATAATATTATATTACTATTATAACATCTATATCATTATAGAATTGTTATATTTATGAGAAGTTGTTTTCCAATCTCGAACGGTTTATTAAAAGCACTCGAATCGTACTTGAGTTTGGACCGTTTTGTTTACAGAGGAATCGTTTTCGAATGTCTAACGAATTATTTCCATTTGCGAATTCTACCAAGCTCCACTTTAGATAGAACAGCCGACGCCGGCATTTAAATACTGGACGTAGGTGTAGATTAAGAAGCGGTCTGCTCTACCAGGGATATGGGTTTTTATTATTTTATTTACGAAACCATATTTCATCTCGAGGCGGTTCTGAGAAGCGTGGGCTAGCCGGGTTTCTATTTAATATTTTCATTGCCTTTATGTGGAGCTGTTGAGCTTTTATTGTATGAAATTTCTAGAACAGTCTTTTATACGTCGAGAGTCCTGCAGGTAATGGGCGTTTCCATTTGGGACTTGAAAGATTAATCCGTTCGTTTCCCGTATAGGTTTCGATTTAAAAATCGAATAAGGTATTTCCTGGGTTAGATTGGAATCGACGAAGAGCTTTTAAATTGCACAATAGTTCTACTCGATCGGATTAGACGTTTCGGTTAGTGTACAGTAGCCATAGTTTTCATGTTGATTTGAGGGTGAACAGATGGCTGTTTACCCATGTAATCATGTGGTCCCAATCTGGTGATCAATTGACACAATTAAGTCCTAATTATAATATCATCATATTCGTTACTTCTATATAAACTGGAAACAGGTGCTGTCGTACGCACGATTTATACGCGTCCTACCAAAAATCCAGGGCTGTCACCTTAAAGTTTTTCGAGGAGGTGATGCAGGTGTGTTTATCGCTAGTCCGGCACGCAAATGCTCGAGTACAATAAATCACAGGTTATCAGTGAAAGCACATTTGCGCGGCACTGCTACAGACTTAAAGAACGCACAATGAATACGGACTTAGTTCATGCCATATAAATACCACTCCAATTATAACACTCTGCTGCCTCTTTTTAAACAGATCAAACTACTTGACATATGTAGCTATAAAGATTGGTGCTATCACACAAAGTTCAGGGCTGTCACCTTGAAGCTTTTAGGATCACTTTAGGTGATGCAGGTGTATATATCGCTAGTCCGGTACGCAAATACTTGACCATAATAAATCACACGTTATCAGTGAAAGCGAACACTTGCGCCGCACTGCTGTGCCGCTGAGACTACGATTTATCAATAACAAACCTAACTCCTTTTGAACACCGAAAGCAGTATAAGGACTTATTCTACTAGCCACCTAACGGTAACCCGCATATTAAAGTCCGCTAATAAGCTATCTCTTTAAAATCTAAAGCTGTTGAACATCGATACCAAGGCCAAGAAACTTGCAATGTGCCTTGAAGATGCACCTTGAAAAAAGATGAAACTAGCTCGTACTTTGCCATGAGACAATAGATAGCTTATTCCATATCCGTTTAAGTTCCAGAAATACGTTTTTATATTGAAATGGAGAGCAGAAACAATATTATAACAAAACCACTTTTACAAATTTTATGGCGTTTTTTTCATTTAATTAACAGCCCGACGTTTCAGAAGCTTTACAACCATAATCACAGGTGGACTGGTATGACAGAAGTCCAAAATTTTTAAAAGTACCCGAAGAATTATAATGAAATAGTTGTTCCGATTAGGGCAAACAGTACTTGTTATATCTTGCAGTGTTGAGGTAACACCTTAGTTTTTGATTAGAATTTTTTTTCACAGGATTCCACACAGAGCCTGTTCACTTTGTGTCTTTCTCTCCAGTGACAAAAAAAAATTTAGCTAAGAAGTCATTACTGCTTGGCCACTCGCCTGTTAACCATGTCTCGTGATCTAGAAAAAAACCGATTTCCTCAGGTGATACGATCCAGACAAACATTTCACAATTAAAATGGATAATCGCATTTTATTCTGTAGTAATATATTCTCACGCGGGCGTACTGTAATAAAAATCGGATTTTCATATTTCATTGACTTGTTTGCTTTTCACACGTCGTTGTGAATATTTATCTTTCGATAATTGCAAAAAAATATAGTCATGACGGTGAGAACGACCGTTACATTGCGGTTGAATCTATCGGGAGCAGAAAAAATAAAACTGTGGACACTACTTTGATGTAAAGTGGTTAAACCTGTTTACACCCAAAGACAGTTTTTTTAAAAACTGTCAAAAAAAGGGAGGACTCACGGGGCCGAAAAAGCTTAACACTCATAACTTACTTCTTAAATTAGAGACATTTATGTAGTCTGCACACCCAGGACTATTACGTACATACGTCTTGTGATATGCACGTCGTAACAAACAAACGAGCATAATTGATTCATTTCGCACCACTTCACGTTTACATCACGAAAATAAATTATAAATAAAAAAATAACAAGAATTTTGTATCAAGTCAGTTAAAACCTACTGTGGCGCCGTGTATATTTTAAAAATAGAATTAGAAGTTTAAAAATATGCAAAGGAATTTGTATGCAGCCAACTAAAACGGCAAATCTAATCTTTCGTGTCAACACCGGCCGGTACGTTTTGGAGTGCCGCATTTAAAACGTTATTAGAGGAGAGAATTCGCCGGGCCGTTCCCCGACAATATCGCTTAAATTGCACGAGAGGAATGAAGGCTCCCCGAGACCTATCTGTAGGGGTGTAAATTGTTTTAGACTATCCTTTTTCGTTATTGTGATGCGTACCTACTAAGTAACGTTCCAAATGTATGTGTGAAAGAACGTCACTTTTATGATTCTTATATTAGAAAACTGTCATTTTTTGAAGTTCAATCTTTTTGATTTGGGGCCCGCGGTGTAACCAGTAGAAACTTAAAATCGTGCGACACATTAACACTCAGCATAACGTGTGATAGCTTTGCCTTTCTTACAGCCCTTACGCACCTTTTATTTTAGAATCGTGTTCGTTCTTAAATAACAAATACACAGTTATTTTAATTATGTAATATCCCAAACGAGCTATCGAGGCCTGGTAAGTGACTACCGGCCCTCATAAACACCCGCATAACTAGAGGTTTAACATTTTGATAGAAGATTGTCCGATTGATGAATAAATAAAGAACCATAATTTACAAATACATACATCAAAACACATAACGTCTACAACTGCTTAACATTTAAAATTGAATTTCCGTAAGTATAATTAAATTTGAACTTGCTTTTACGACTATGGATGAATTTGGCGCGGCCGCCGCCGAGCTCCTGCAGGAATCCATAGTACATCGGGCGCGTACCTCCCGAAAGTTAATTTTCTCAAATGGTCCTCGCAATGGCGCGATCCGCCATGTTGCTCGTCAGACGTCAAAAAATTTCTGACAAAGTATTACATCTCGGGGAACGACTGTATATCTCGAAATGAAGATTTGCTGTTGAAATTCTTTTCATACTTTCGCCTTCAAAGGACTTGTAATTGGACATTTTTGTGCAAAAAAAACACTGACACATAAAATGAGTAGCGATGCTAATGAACGAAATAAAAATGGCGGCGTTTTTTTCTTTACACGAGATAAATTATTTACTTACGAAAGATTACCCGTTATGTGAATCCCATCTGTCGTATTAATGTATGAATAATACTCTACGGTTTAATAGCATTCCAATTTCAAATGTTTCATTAATTTATTGTGTATAGACAGTTGTGGTTTCAAATTGGAATACTATCTATATCTATCTGTACTTATCATAATATCTATCTATATAATCTATCTATACTTATCATAAAACAAAGTCTCTAAAAAGTGTCGTGTATACATACGATCGAGCTTTTCAAAATCAACGAAACCGATTTTCGTGATATTTTCACCTGTGGATATAGCGATTCCCAAGGAAGGTTATTCACGGCCGAATCTCTGGCGGATCGCTAGCTATTAATAGGCCAAGCAGCCGAAGTCACAGTATCAGCGAAACGCGCACGGTGATATGTGGGCCACCGTCGTAATTCGCGTAATAATGTCATTGGGTGGTATTCACGAGAGCCAGCTGACCTGATTACGCTGCTCGATAAATACGGAACGGCTAGTTTTTACGAGCAGATATTTTTACTGAAACAAAGCACACAATAAGAAGTTCTGCAGTAGAGTCTGCGCTTGGGAAGACCATGCCGTGGCATTTCTACGACTACCGACGCCCATGAACATCGGCATGTTCATCATCATGTGCGTGAAAGGCACGGCTCCGGTCGTGTCAGCACAATTAGGTTGCTCTACAGCATGGCATGGCCTCTCAACATCATGAATGATCTGTGGCGATAGTGTGGTACTCGACAATTACACGTACAGTCAGCCTCAAATGAAATAATAAATGAAAATAATACATTTTGTAAGAGATACCATGAATGAAGACGAAACGTGGTACGAACAGGGAGATGCCTCTCACTCACACGGTTCGCCGCGAAGTGGCGGCTATACTGTCGGGTTACGCGCTGTTTGTGAGTAGCCCTTTGTGGGAGGAGTAAAGGAGGGCAACGTATCGGCATAGTTTTTACGTGAAAATAAAAAGTAATCGTAAAAAAGCTCCGATTGTTCGTTTGCGAGTCCCCCCCTATTAAAAAATGTCAGAATTGCAGAGCATCAAAACAAACCGCGACTAAAATAATCAGTAGATGAAAAACATTTTCGATGTTGGCTGTACATAAATTGTTTTGACATTCTGGACTGTCTATACGTCAATCAAACGAATATCAGCGATGAATATTTAGTTTTTTTTGGCATGTGTTGCATTCTTGGTCGACTGTGAGAAAAGACAGTTATGTTTTAAATAGATTTATATTTATTTGGTCCGATTTGTAACTAAAATAATCCATGGATTTGAGAGTAACAGGTGTCACACACACACAAACACACATATATTGACGCCAGTTCCCTAGTGGGGTAGATAGAGCGCATCGAGTACCACATACCGATCCTTACAGGCTTGTTTAACTTTCATCTCCTTCATCATTCTATTCCAACGTACATGTAAAACGCAAAGACCCTCTGACAGTGCCCGATTACTCCTATCGTGTGGTGTGTCATGAACCTTTTGTAAATGAAACCTATGAGGCCCCGTTCGCACGAGATTTTAACGCGCGTTAAAAATAGTTATAGTGGAACACATGACGCCAGCGTGTGAACAGATGATTGGCCCACGCGGCATAGCTTTTTTAACGCGTCGATTTTAATCCCGTCGTGCGGGATTAAGGTTTTGTCCGGACGATATTGCTGTAAACGCAGCCAATTATTTTACACCGGGACCTGGTTAATAAAATGAGTTATTTAATCCGAAGCTATTATATGAGCATTAGAGGCCGATAGATATCGGGTGGGCGTGTCCGTGTTTATAAACGACATAATACATCGAGTGTACAGTTTGTTGCTAATTGATATAAAATTGATCTACTTCTGTGAACGGCTTTATATGATTTTGTCGTATTTTTTTAAAACATAACTGCTCGTGCTCAAGTGGTAAGCATGTTCAACTACAGTCTCACGGTCCTGAAAGCGAGTCCCGGGTCTCACCAAAGTGTTATTGGGATTTTTTAATTTTTAATAACAGTGACTCGGAGAGCACGTAAAGCCGTCGGTCCTGCGCCTAATTTCTCTCCGGTCGTGTCGGACTACCGTCCCATCGGAATACGGGATTGAAAATACAGGGAGTTCATTAGTGCCTACGCACACACATGTGCACTATAACATGTCCTAGGCAGTTGGCTCATCTCTGTGGCCGGAATTCGGGTAGGACGGCATTATTATAATACACAGCCTTCCGTAGTACAAATAGCAACGCCGTCATTGCTAGTTCGTTCCAAAAAAAGTACAGATACTATCCTTTTTTGTTTGTTTGTACGGCTAAATTACGGCTGTACAGATCAAGTGTGTCAGTCAGTGACCAAGGAGAAGATAATCTATACATATTGTAAAACCAAATCCCCAAATGTCTGTATGAGATCGGTTTTCTCAAAATTCACTGACCGGATTTTCTTGCGGTTTCCATATATGGATTTCGGGTGTTCGCAAGAAAGGTTTAAGTGAAATTCACGGGCGAAGCCGGAGCTGATTGCTGGCATAATAATAATAACGTACTTATAGTAGAATTTTGGCCGCGATACGATACGATATCTAGATACGAGCCAACTGCGCAGGACATATTATAGAGCACAGGTGTGCGTAAGCGCAACTCCAACAAATTCCTGTTCCAATATTATTCCGGATTTACGGAGTAAACTTTAACTGTTATAAGGAATTGAAAAAAAAAATACTTTTAGTCCGGCCCAGGATTCCAACCCGCGACTACAAGCTAAACATGTTAAAGTTAAGGAGAATTGTAGGCCAGTGACGCCTTGGGCAGATGCTACGCGCCTTTATTTAACTAATTAAGTAATATAGTTTAATTAATAATAAGAGGTAGTGGCATGCTGCCTTGCAGCACAATTGGGCGGCACGACCTCTCGCTCAAATGATAAAACAAAGGAACAACTTTGGTGTCGCGTTTTTTGCAGTTTGTAAGTAGCCGGTAGCCCATAGGAGCGGAGTTGTAAAAAAGGAATCCCCTCAGCGTAGTAATTATGCAAAAGTTCACGAGCGTCGGTAGTGTTATAAAGTCAAAGTTAAGAACGTCGTGAAGTCGATCTGCCTCTATGCTCTTACAACTACTACGAGGCTATCAAAATTATATACATATATAGAAGATTTATCTCCTTGACTGACGGGACTTACTCGAACCGAATTGAAGCAATGGTAAAAGTTTTCGCCTCTCGACGCGTTATTGCGGAAACTTTTTGCGAACTGCCAACGAAATTAATTCCGAATTGATGTCCTCGACATAGAAGCGCTGGTGGCTGCGTCCGACGTGCTATGTGATTTTTACGTCTGGAATTGAGATCAGTATGATATATTTTGGCTCCAAATTTAAGATATATTTTTTTGCGAGTTAGTCCCTAAATATGTGCATAACCGGCGTTGCGGTTGCGTCTTGTGCGACCCCGACTTTTCTTATAGACAAAGTAAAAAAAAAGAATGTAGGCGAACAAGCCGTCGGAGCCTTGTGATGACTACCGACGCCCAAAAACACCAGCATTGTCGTTATGCAGACGAGTTGTACTCCTTACCGCGATCCTGCCATTGGGACACCGGAAACATACAAATCACACAAAATATGACAGTGATACCTCCCTGATAGTGCTGGTCAGGCAATACATTTTAACAACTCTTGTGAGATTAAAGCAAAGCCGGTCGCTGTTGTCGTTGATTAGCTATTAATCACTGGGTCCTGAGCTGACGGTTTCTCGTTGCTAGTTAGCCAAATTAAACATAAAAAATGTGTGTATATCTGTTTATTTTGGCTACTGTACCCACATATAAATTTATCCGTTTAAGTATATTTAACAAGTAAGATGGCTTATTATTGTTTTTTAATCCGTCTAGACAGTTTAATTAAAATTTGGCATAATGGTAAAAACCACGGCCGAAATCACGGGTGACAACTAGCACGCGGGGCTGTGTGCGGAGACAACCGTCGAACAAGTGTCGAGGCTCTCTCGGGAAATCAAAGCGCGTCTTCAAATTCATAGCTAATTACTGTGCACGGAGTAATGAGGTAGGGCTGACTCCCCGCCAGCTTCTGTGCTGTCCCATTTGTATTACTTGGCACTACTCGTAGCGTGTACGTATCAACGCAATAGAGAGGGATCTACGAAAATCATTTTCTACTTTATAGAAGGCAAAAATCTTTCCACATCAATCTTTATTGCAATCGTGAGTACAAAAATGTTACATCTTTATATAATTTATCTACAAGTGATGATTGATACCTCTCCTTCACACAATCGTCTCCCCGCTCTGTGAAGTCCACAAAAAACAACACATCCTCGCGCCGGTTCCCTAATGAGATAGGCAGAGGGAACCGAGAGCCACGAGTCACGCTCCATAGAGATCTAACTTGCGAAAAAGCCATCTTTATTATAAACTCAAAAACGCCATAGAACGCGACAGAATAACCAAGCTGTATCAGCATACAGCTTGGTTACACCGCCATACAACACCAGGGCTGGGCCTAATTGCAACGATTAGGAATGACCAACTATTAAGAAGATCTATCCAAACAATCATTCCAAACTTTGGAATAAAACCAAGTAAATCAATAGTAGCTTTACCATTACCTTTTTGTATTACGTTAACGAACAGTTCTCGTTAAAGCACCCTAAGTATCCAAATGCGGATATTCTTATATTATAGATTGATATTTCTTTTACATATAAAAGTTACGGCGACATCTGAGAGCAATTAGCCGAATATCGATCTGTTTCGAGAAATTTACGAGCGTATTAAAAAATTAATTAGCAAAAAGTTACAAAAAATCGAGCGGAAAGTTTTAAATTTAACACGCAGAGGACCTTTTTATATTTGCGTTGTTGTGGCGGCGGTGGTTCAGTGGTTAAGGTGTTATGCTCGCGTTACAGTCCAGGCGCACCGCTGCAAATTGGCTTGTATTGAATAGAAAAAGTTACATATTTGAATTTTTATTTAAAGACTTCTGTTTGAAATAAACGTGTTTGTAAGGTAATTTGAAGGGATGAAATTGGTGTTGAATTTCTGTATGGAAGTCTGCCATTTTGAAAATCAAACATTGGACGCTTATTCAAAGCTACTGTTGGAAAATTATTGAACTTTGTTATACTGGTCTGCAAGTTTGCGATAGCTCAACGGGTTATTGAAATGTTGGGTGTTTTTCTGTGTGACAGAACTCGTAACGGAGTCACAAGGCAGAGAACTAAAGTATCTGATATGACGCTACGAATAGGCTCGCTAAAGTGATAATGGGATGGTCACACACTCAGAAGAACAGATTGCAGATGGGCCAGTAAGGTTCTGGAGTGAAGGCCGCGTTTAGGAAAACGAAGTGTTGGTCGACCATTCACCAGGTGGGAAGACGATCTCCGTGCAGTACCCGGTCTGGAATGGATGCGAGTAGCAGGAGATCGGTCGTCTTGGCGTTCATTGAAAGATGCCTATGTAGAGCAGTGTACCAATGAGGGCTGATAATGATAATGATGATACTGTTTTAAATCTGTTTTGCTGTTAGGAATACGTTTATGTGACAAAGTCGAAACTTACGCAAGAAAATCGCGGACCTGCTTTAAGTTACAAATAAGTACATAATATATAGATGCAACTACTACATTGATGTAATAGATAAACATAAAAGTAAGTTGGTCTTTTTGCGGGGAATATAAAGTATGATTTTACAACATGTAAAGTCAAGACTTGACGTTTCTTCTTGATTCTTAACAAAGTAGCAACAGATTTATAGAGCAATACAACGTACGTATACTGGCTTCTGCACTCGAATTCTCGCGGTTAGAATGTGGAAGTCTCAGACGCGGTGTGACACGGCACATCATTGTTAGATCAAAGATGGGTCAGTTCTAGGATGGATCCCCCACATCATAGTGCAAGGCACCGCATATTTTTTATTACAATAAAACCACTTTTACGGATTTCATCGCGGTTTCGTTGTTAATTTAACTAGCCCGACGTTTCAGAAGCTATAGCTTTCAGAACATATAACTGATAGGAAACACCGATGCGTAACAAAATCTGCGGTCTGTGAGCATGCTGAAGTTGGCTCCTGCCATTAGAGAAGATGGCTGGGTTCTTCCCTCTGCTTGGGAGTCAGTGGTAAACATAATCGAATCAAAACCTAAACATAATACCTCAAGACAGCAAGATATAATGAGTACTGTTTGCGTTTATCGGAACAAGTAAAATTATAATTCTTCAGGTACTTTTAATGACAACAGGACATCTGTCATCTCAGTCCACCTGTGACCGTGGCTGCTGTAAAGCTTCTGATACGTCGGGTTAGCTAAGTAGTTATATAAACTGCGATAAAATTATAGTATTTAATTATAACGGATAACATTCGCGTAAACTTACTACAGATAGAACAACACGCCACAGCAGGTTGCCTCTTAAGAACGAACATGCTTAAGAAGCGAATATTCGACAGCGTATTCATCTGTCGTCTCCTGGCAGCAGAATCTCTATGGTGAGGGACCTTTTTCGGATTGTGTGTATTATTTATGAAGTTTTCTTATGTTTCGTTCTCTTCCAAGAAATGTTGAAAGAATTGTTTTTATCCATCACAACTTACCATTGGTACATTTTAAGTGTTAATATTATCATTTTTAATATAATCATTTATCATTAAAGTATTGCATTTTTGAATAACATGTCGTTCTCAAAAACAGTGGCCGAATAGGCCGAATACGGAATAATGTCCGAATATTCGGAGCATCTCTACCTAGAACCATTATATTCAGTAGTACACTGATTCTGAAGTGCCTGGATCGAACCCGGAATTCGTGTATCTTCTCAACTAATCGCTGTTCTATGTACTACCAAATGTTACATATCCATCTTTAAAAAAAAATACAAAGTTTAAAAGTCGACATTAGAAAACAAATGACACCACTAAACTTGTTGCGGCCATTTAAAACACTTTCAACGTGCCGTTATAAATACGTTTGACTTAATAGCATAACACGCGCTCCGACGGCGACTAATTCTTTCACCCATTATGCCAGCGTCAAATCCGACGAGATTATTATCGCGAGTTATTTTGGAGGTAATTTGTGGAGAACGCGAGGTATCTCTACATCTGTGTCGACCTACTGCAGCCGTGCGAGTAGAGTCTTGCGACTTTATATGTAAGAGGTAGTGTTGTTGTACGGGTTTACTCAGAATTGTTATTTAGGGCCTGTGGTATGTGGAACGTATGGACTAAAATCATGAGATATATTGACGCTTAGCGCAACTCTTTTACCATAACGTTAGTGTTTCTTGCGCACATATAACTTGACAATCACGTTCATTATAATGTTTAATAAATTGAGGAGTAAACTCACTGTTGACTGACTGACGTGATTTACAACAAAACTACTTTCACGGATTCTATCGCGGCTTATTTAATAATTTAATTATCACGACGTTTCGGTAGCTTCACAGCAACCATGTTCACTGTTTAATTCCGTAGAAAAAGTTTTATTGTACAGAGCACATTCCCGTAAACTTAAGACATCAATCTGATTGACATGAAATTTAGTTCTGGAGACTATACTTACAAATCAAAGATGGCCGCCGCTACAAAATGGCCGATCATATACTCTTTCGGAACAACATTGCTAATTAAGTTATGATGTGGTCCGGTGGTAATAAACATAACATCATCGTGAAGTTACTACAATACCTGTATATTCTCATTCCCACGGAAGCGAACGATAGGCTCACAATATAGGTGTTTAGCATTGCACAATGTAGGTCAAACGCGTCGAATGATTAGGTATTGTCGCTACCCACTCTGACTGGTGCGAATATCGCCGAGAATAAAAAGGGCTCTTCTCTACTGTTCATGATAATGACCAGGGCCGATTTTCTATAAGGCAGAGTAGGCCTGGGGGCCCCGCATCGAGACTTTACAGTCTCTTAACAGACGCGGTTCACTATCCGGGTGCCTGATCCTCTCGGTGAGCCAAACGCTCGCGTCGGCGTCAGAGAACGGAGTTCCAAACATCTGGATCCTTACATACCTACCTTGCCACCTCCACATTCATTACTCTTGCCACCACCTTCGGACTGTACCCGATCAATCAATCTTTTTATTATAAGAACCAAAATGTTCACGTCATTTTTTATAAGTATAATTAAACATAGTCGCCAATAGCTGTCTGTCCGTATGTAAATATACTAAACGATTTTCGTATGATTTGGTGAACAATGGACAGACCGAAGACAGATGGAGTTTTAGTGTATAACTTGTAATTTGTCAAGGTAGCAATATGGCACGTGTCATTCACGGGCGAAGCCAGGCGGGTCGCCAGTGAGTATTAGTGAGTATAAAACAAAGTCCACAAAAGCTCATTACAATAAAATCACTTTTACGGATTTTATCGCGATTTATTTAAATCACAGAATGTTTACACCATACACTTTGTATACGTCACGTGACATAATGAATTAGGGACGAGCCCAGGTGAATGACACCGCTTTAGGCACCCGGGGGGTGGGGGAGGAGGGGGTACACCTCCAGGGCCCGCGGTTCATTTAACATTTGCATTAGAAAGGTTTAAAATGAAAAAAAAACCGGAAAATGTTTTGTCATACATTAGCCTTGCATAAATGTGTGGGCGTTAAGTTTTACCTGCGACTTTTTTCGAGCTAGCAATCTGGGATACCCCAGAGCTATAATTATTTTGGTAGAAGATATTTTGTGTTATTCCAGATTGTAATCTTTATCTGTGTCAAGTATACAAATAAGTCCTAAAAATAATTCCAGTGCAAAACTTGGGACTTCTAGCAGTAACGAAACGAACGAGTTTCATACAAACTGTTATGAATTTTCAGTTTTTTTTATTGAATAGGGGTAGACGAGCAAGCCTTTTTTACGACTACCGATGCCCATGCACATCCACATAATTACTATGACGATGTATTGCTTATCCCCCCACGAAACGTGACACTGAAGATGTCACTTTACGACGGTGTTATGTGAGCGGGAGGCAGCTCCTCGACCGTGCCGGCCCAATTCCATTGCACAGGAGGAAGTAGTGTCATGCACAATGTATGGTGTCATTTACCCTATCTATATGACTAGGAGTATGTGTAATACAATCTCTCTCATATATACTCCTATATCTAACAGAAACTGTGACACATCAGAGTTTATACACTTAGAGGTTTCAAGGGTTAGGTTAAATTGACAAGTAGTTATTCGATACTTAGGTCTAATTACTACTTTTTTTTTGTCAAAATTCATATTAATCGGAACCTGTGAAACCGACATTCGTATTTTTTTAGTACGCGGTCACATTATCTGTGAATACACGCATGTCACATGAGCTCGCTGGAATGTGAAGCCCCTCCCCGTGCCCTTTCACCTCATTTCTCGGGCCATTGCTCGACTTGACGTCATCGATGTCTTGTCTACAGATATTGTAATAAAAAAAGGCTAATGGATACTCTAATATGAAATAGTGGTATTGCCTATAAAACTTAACATTACAAACATACAAATTAAATACGCACAACAGAACGCTGACGCAGCCATCGGTCACACCCGCACCGCGGGACTGTGAATGCCCGTAGCAGCGTGCAGCGGTGTCGCCATCAGTATGCCTCGCGTCACTGTCGCGTCGGTGCTTTGCGGCGTGTTTAAAATTCACGACCTTGTCTGTTGTTACACTACTTAAGCTGTGTGTGCGGCAACCTTACCTACACTGAACAGTTGCAGCTGAGTTAGAAAGAGATGCGAGGCCCCACCATGGTTCTGCCTTGTTGCGGCGGTGGGGCTTAGTAGCATGGGGTGAATCGAGACACCTTGGGCGAAGCTAATTGAACTGAGGAGGAGGCTGTTCTTTGTTCCCCTAATGGATTCTAATAAGAGGATGATTATATAAGGATTTTGTATGTGTGTGCGGATGTTTATGGGCTCCGATATTCCCTACTTTGGTAGTTAATGGTTACCGTGTAGCCCTGAATGATGCTAATGAAATTAATTACCCCGTGGCATAAAGTACGTAAGCTATAAATATAATATAAAGTATATTATGATTAACATTGCGCATTTATTATGAATTGCTTGAGCAATTAAAGGTCGATCCATTCTTAATAAGTGCGCAATGTTAAGCAGATATAAAAATATACTTGTTCCCCGGGCGCGCCGACTTTATTAGAAGGCAATGCATCAACGCAACTGCCTCTTAAAACTAAGAAAATCTTTCAAATATGACATTATGATAATCACCTCTTAATATTCCGAAGCCGGCTGCGGGCTCGTGCGCGGTACATAAAATAAAATTCACGACTAAACGGTTGGGGGCCTTTTGTTTGTAAATCTGGCGTCGATTATGACTATAAAAAAGTATTTTGTAACCATAGACTACAGACATTGACGTCAAAATTTAAAACACATTTTTTTCTAACACCTTTATTTACATCAACATCGTCGCCGTTATCAGCCGGACGTCAGTGCTGGACATAGGACTTTATTTACGTATCTATTAAATAAATCGATAATATCAGAGTAATAGAGACTACACAGATGGACGAGAGAAACCAGCATAAAACGGCGCCATCTAAGTCGAAAAGGAAAGCAAGTTTGGTTCACTTTCTATCTCTCTTTTTAACTGACTGTGTCACAAGGAGGATTATGTTTTCCAAGACTTTGTATGTTTGTATGAATGGAATAGATGTCTATGTTCTTCCTACAGTCAGAACGGCCAGGACGGATTTTCACATCCCATATGTGTCGTTAGTTTTGTCTTGAATGCGCGAGTGCCAAGAGATACATTAAGAAATAAGAAAATCAAGTAGCGCAAATTCAAGTAAACAGGCTGCTTAAATATATTATGATGTACCCACCCGGTGAGAGATGAAGACTAATCTAATGACACCGCATATGTTAAAATCCGTAAAGCCACTCAGACTGAACCGGGAAACACATTGACACATACATACATACTAATAATTCCCTACTCCTGCCAGTCGGGTAAAAACAATTCAGGAATCTCACATATTCATGTTGATGGAAATGTCAAATACAATATAAAACACCATTTGTTATCGTTTTGAAACGCCGTTATTAGGCGGTAAAAGCTATAACAACATACACATAAATTAGGCATATTTAAACATCAATAAATATATCAGTTACCGGCGGGACGGGCTAAATCTGTCACACGAATAAAATACGACTTATTTAGATCGGAACAGCCTCGTAAAAAAATAGGAGACGTTTAAACTGGCGTACTTAGTTGGAATGCTTTTATTACAGTCAAAAAGTGTGTGTGTGTGTGTGTGTGTGTGTGTGTGTGTATGTGTGTGTGTGTGTGTGTGTGTGTGTGAGTGAGTGAGTGAGTGTGTGCGTGTGCGTGCGCCAGCTGCGAATGGAGCTTACTTACACTAACATGACTCTGTAATATAAGACACCTAAGCGACATCAGCGCAACGTGTTACGCTGATGTTACGTTCGATTTCTCGATCGCTGTTTCACACGATTTTGCACCTCACTTTTTTGATGTAGCTCATAAATGGTTTTTTTAAGGATTCAGTCCGATCAAAGAAATGTATAATTTTTGCTTCAATATATCTTTCGATTTATGTAATTCTGTATCAAGAATCTTCACAATAACTGAAAACAGGCCAGTGCACGGTTTTTTATAGCATAACTATAAGAAGTACCGAGTAACCCCCAGACTATTAAAATAACGCTCTCTAATGGTTCGAATTCGTCATAACCAATGCAGTCCCAACTATGGTCATCTGTTCGTTTTATAATAAGATATATCCAAATGGTTGCTGACTGCTGATGATGAAGCGCGTGTGCAGTCGGTGACGTGTGCCGTTGTGCCTCAAGCGGGCTCGAGTTACAAGCATATATCATGGGCATGGGCACGTGTTTTGAGGCTAACATGAATAATGAATAATATTCAACGATCGCTCTTTATTATTTTACAAATCTTTGTCCGCAACTTTGCTCGCATCGACATCCACATCTCTGCCGAATTAGAAAAAATATAAATCAACATTCACCAACTTCTTCATTTATAATATTAGGAAGATTAGTGGGATCGTAAAAGGTCTAGTTAAATGTCAGCGTATTACTCGAGTTCTGATATATTTTGATTGTCCCGCGATCTCGGAGATCCCGGAATCTCATTATCAGATCTTGGCTTGGTGATAATGGGGTCAAATTGGACGTGGTATACATTCTTTTTCCAAATTATATTTAGTACAAGAAATAATTGAGGAAAAAGGAAAGGTTCGCAGCTGCCAGCGTAGGTAACCCAACTGTACATGTTAAACAAAGTGACAGTTAAATTTAGAGCCTTGTCCTTTTTTTTTTGAAGTCGGTTAAAGACTATGTTCGATTCCGATTCAAGCTCAGCACCAGGAGGTATCTCGCGTTCGTGTGACGCCGCGGTAAAGTGACAGCTGTATTGTCACGTTTCGTGCGGTTGTCACAGTTTTAATTAAAGTAAAAGGAATTACCAAGATAAGGGGGTAAAAGGCTATTAAGGTCTATTAAGACTTTTATACACATTTATTTTATCCTTGTCTCTCCACATTCACAATCATGAATTGTTTATATGTGACAATTTATGATAATGATTAGCAGTACAGTTCTTAATTAGGGCCAGTATAAAGTGACGGTATGAAGTCTTATCTGGCAGTTGTCCGAGACTCACGGCTGCAACTTGGATGGTCCTTTACATGTATAATTGTTCGTCTAATCCTCAACCTCCATAGTTGAAGATTATACTAATATCTTATCTTCACTTGACATCCAAATTTAAAAGGAGAAGAAATGTGGAAAAAAGAGGAGTAGAGGTCTGAAAAGGAACACACAACCAATAAGGTTCCCATTCTCTTGGATTCATGAGCCAACCAAGATCTAGTATTATATATACTCAGTTATAATTAAATAGAATGTAACAACCAATTTTCACATGTGCCTTATACTAAAACATTATTGATGCGGTCTATCAAATTAATAGCCATATAGATCATGTAAATACTACTATCAAAATGCACACTTAAGAGAATTAAGACAATTTAACATTAATAAAGATATGGAACATCGCTTTGGTAACAAATCAAGAACTCACCCTTTTTTATGAAATATAATTGTTATTTAATATATTTTATATCATGAATATACGGGTTCACAGCGGAAAAGATAAAACTATTTACTGATGACTTGCTGAAGGCACTTAGCGTCAGCGTCAAATCAATCCGTCGTCCGAGCCGCGCCGGAGAGAAGAAACAGTGACACTTCGACACCGATCACATCTCTCGTCTAACAGTCAAAGATGACAGATATACTTTATTATAGAATGTTTAAGTAGCAAAACATAATTGCTATACGGTTTGTGTGCAGCCGGTGGTCCATTGGAGGGGAGAACGATAGGGGTGCAACGCACCGGCACGACAATAATAATGCGGTACTCGTCAAAAGGCTCCGATTTCACGTTTGCCCGGTATAGTATAAAAATGTTCTCGCATAATTTATAAAATAGTTGCTATTGAAATAATGTAATCCTTTAAAATTTTGCGCGTGAACATATTATAGTTCACGTATGAATGGGCAATGGGCTGTGCGAAGAAAATTTGCGTGCGTCCATTTTGTTATAATTTGATACCCAACAATTCTTTTTTAATTTAAAAAATATAGTAGTTTAAATACAGTTTAAAGCGTGTTTTCTTTTGAACGTAACATTGTGAATATGAACTTCTATTAATATTATGAATTCATTCATTCATTCATTCATTATCAGCCCTTATCGGTCCTCTGCTGGACATAGGCCTCTCTCAATGAACGCTAACACGGCCGATCTCCTGCTAATCGCATCCATCCATTAACTTCCAATGGACAACAACAGTAGAATTCGGTCCCTAGTTCCCGGTAGCTCCACTAGTCCTCGCCACGGTAGCGGTCACGGTAACGGTGGAACAAGGGATATTATGAACGCGAAACTTTCAGTGTATAAATGTATTGTTTCACGCGAAAATAGTAAACGGACGTGGGTGAAGTTTGCCACAGATATTAGATTACAATCTGGAATAAAATAATAAAATAGCTAGGTAGAAAGTAGAAACTTGATATAATCGTCGCCGGGAGTCCAAAAAACTGTTTAAGCTGTCTTGGGACCCACAACGAATTTAACCTAAGTTTTTAGTAATTATAGTTTAATAGCGGGTGTTCAGCACTAAACACAAATTATATATAGGCGGTTCTATAGAAAAATGAACAAACAGCATAAAAAAGGATCAACAAAGAACGTAACTAATGCATTATGCGGCAACGAATTATGCGTGCATGAGGACGTGGAATATTCGGCGCGGCGTATAAATTAGGCACCTCCCACATGCAGGGCTGTCAGTTTTTTTTTATTTTATGGATTAATACGAAACTTTCAGTTTGGCATTTAAATTTTGCTCTAATACCTTTAGTATAGTAGTGACCGTGCTATGACTATGTTATGTCGCAAGTCTAAACCCGCTCGTGTATGCAATTCGGGCTAAAACTCCGTCGTATCGTACGTGTCGTGTCTGGCGTGGTGTCGTGATGTCGTGTGAATGTCGTGTCGTTTGTGAGCCCCTGGTTCTTCGGTCAGAATTAAGTAAAGGTGGGTAAAATTTCTGATTGTGCGGATATATATTTCGCCAGTCAGTTTTAGTGGTCATCGAATCCCGACTGGTCTTCGCAACAACTAATCAACGCCCATAGACATACTGATCACTTCAAAAAATAACAATTCTTTGCCCTTTTTCTTCTAATACTATTTATTAAGAAATAGTGCAGCGGAATTGAATAATCAGCGGAACCGGCAGTGCCGTGGAGGTACCTCTCGCTGACATGATCACTACTCACAAACCTCACGTTTCGTGAGATTTCGTTCGATCACGTCGCATTATATGTCATACATGGCCATTGGCACCACTACACTCCAAGGATATATGTGTGGCCAGATTCGTTCGCAGTGCAGTAATTACATTAGCTCTTGTGTGTGCGGCGGCCGTACGTAATAGACAATGTGTCGCAGGTGAAGAAAGTTGTGGAAGTACAATTTAATGTTATTATAAAACTTTCCCCGCCTAAAAAGGTAGCGGTGAACTACTGGATAATAAAGCCAAAAGTGGCGGTCCGTGTTACGTGCACGGTGCAACCGCAGACATCTAGCTCTTTCACTTCCCTGATTGCTATTGTTATTGATTTCATAACGAGAATGTCATTCATAATCTAAATGCTGTATTTATTTAGAACTAGTTGAACCGCGCGGCACCGCCCGTGTGACCTTTGCAAAACATAACTTTACTTTTTGCTTTTTTAAATTAATTATAGCATATATTTTTAATCTTTTTAAAATTAATTATAGCATATATTTCTTCCGGATAGTGTAGATTTCCTAGTGGAAAGAATTGTTAAAATTAGTCCTGTAGTTACGGGATCGATCCGTCACAAAAAAAATAGTTCATAATGTGAGTACAGAAGTAAAGATAATCTTCGCCTAAAGACCGATATTCGATCCGAGTTATAAAAAGTCACTCGATTTCGTATATAGCTTGACAGTTTTAAAGTAAAACCTTTTTTGGCTTTTGTAAATAAAACTAAATGTCATGCGGCGTAATTTGTTTGACGTCGCCACTACGTATATTGTGTTTTGCATGTGTGCGTGCTGTAATGTTTGTGTCAGTTTATTTAAAATAATAACATTTAATGGTATCTGTATTGAAATATTAGCTTTCTGCTCATCTTCTCCAGATATTCTTCAAGTGTACCTAATCTCAAATACCGCGATTCGCACAGGTCTCTTATAAAATAGGATATTTTTCTTCACATATTAATATAAAGGTTATTTTTGCTAACAATACCCGCATAAATAGAATATTTTAGGCAGTACTGCGTTTTAAAACAATAATAAAACGTATATAATTCAAAAAACAGTCACACAATTTCTGACGTAGTCGGGTAAAAATATAATTTTACAATGTGAGAGGTCACAGGTTGATGATGTCGCGGATGTCTGGGGGTGATGCTACTACTCCTGGTCATCTTCGCAGATGATCTGCGAGTGCTACGGGCACCGAAGCGATCCTCATAACCGGGGTGGGATCGCGAGGGGACAACTATCCCTTCGGTAACGGGGCCGCAATTATTGCGGGTTTGCCACCGTGGCTTATGGGCTCAGGGGGGGGGGGATGTAGGCCTGTTTAGGTCCTGTGTGTTGTGACACGCAGCCCCTAGTCCGCTTGGTGGATCACGGGGGGGAGTTCACGCGGACGTTGGTAATGATCACTTGCCATCCGGAGACCCATTTGCCCCTGTGCTGTACAGAAAACATGTAACATAATACCGCTACCGGTAGGTGCCTGGCACCGGGTCCTCAGATGATATCTGTTCATTACACATTCAGCTCGTGAGGCGTGCTTCGCGCATGCAGCGTGCGGCGACGTGACTCTTTGTACCGCCGAGCGCGTCGATACAAGTGGGACCTCCTGATTCTAAGTGCCGATCAGTCCTCGAGGATGGTACCCATAATAAAACGGAACACCACAAACATCACGTATGTGCTTTTTTCTCGGAGGGACCTTTCTCTTCAGAGGGACCTACTACTGGTTAGCGGCGCTATTAATCGCGCCTCTACAATTCATCGGACTAGCGTAGACTTTTATATCTTCTAGATTGGAGAAACGATAGGGGGATTTTGTATTCTTATAAAATATTTAAATACACATCATCATCATCATTATCAGCCCTTATCGGTTCACTGCTGGACACAGGCCTCTTTCAATGAACGCCAGGACGACCGATCTGCTACTCCCATCCACCCCGGACCGGCTACTGCCCGGAGATCGTTTAAATTGTTACACACTAAATAAAATAATACGGCACGCACACAGGGTTAACAGTTATATCGCAGCTTTTGTATTAATGTCAACTGTCAAAAGTATTTTATTTTTTTCGTTTTCTTAACGATTATAGAGTCGTCACAGAGGAACTGTAGTGAAGGTCCAGCGGATTATATTTGATCACTAGGAGTAATGACTATGGAACCAAATGTAAATTGTTCATCATTTCTGGATATCGAACCCACGGCTGTCGTCGGAACAATTTTTATACCAATTAGACGAGGAAACTCAATGGCTTCTTTAATTTCGTTCTCTAAATGGAGGGATTAGAGCTGCGGAATATATTTGAGGCTTCAACCAAATGAGAGTTTTCGATTCGAATGTATGAGACTTTTAATGAAACACGATTGATTACTTGTTAGTTTTAATTGATTATTCTATGTACGTTTTGGTTTAGCTGTAAGTGCAGTGAATTGTTAAATTATAATAAATAAATAAATAATATAGTATTTTATCAATAGTCACGTATATGTATATAATTAGGATAATTGTAGATGAAAATCTTTTTATCCTTTATGACTTAAAATGTTAATTATTAAATCAATGCAAAGTAGATGTGGACGGGAAAGTGTTTATCTCTCGTAAAAAATTGACGTGAAGTAGTGGCTATGAAGTTGCATTTCTTATAGTTGATAGCTGCTTATCCGATTGTGGCAATAACGCATCATCCAATTGGAGGATAAGATAAAATAAGGGCCGGGTATTCAAATAAGTAATAGTGTTAAATGTAAATAACATGACAATATGTGATAATGGACGCAATGTCATTCGCCTGATCAAAGACGAATTAATTACAACATATATGTTAAAATACGTACTCGTTGTATGGCAGGGTACATCTACACAGGAATGTAAATAATGTATATTATACGTAGACTATTCATGCCTCCTCATTTAGGACTGGTCCGCAAGGTTACGGTAGCTCGGCGGGATATTGTACGTGCTGTGTTCGGTGTCTCTTTGTCCGGTAAAATTCGCAACGATGCCAGAAAGTAGATAACTAAGTTTCCGATGTCACGCAATGGGCTGGTCACGCATTCGGAAGACCAGACGGCAGATGGGCCACTAAGGTTCTGTAGTGTAGGCCGCGTTTAGGAAACCGAAGTGTTGGTCGACCGTTCACCAGGTGGGCTGACGATATCCGTGCAGGAGATCGGCCGTCTTAGCGTTCATTAAAAGGGGCCTTTCCTATATAGAGGTCCAACAGTGGACCGGCAAGGGCTGGTAATGATGATAATATGTAGACTAGCGGTGCCCCGTGGTTCATGTATCATTCATCCGCGTTAAATTCCACATAAACTTCAGCCCTCCTCCCAATTTCATCCTAATTGTTGGGTTGAATTTCAAAAAAAGTCCTTGATCCCATGTCCCAAACTTGAAATTTCTAGTTCCAGGAGTTTCGGCGTATATCTATAAGTCAGACAGGTTTGCCTTTTACACATATAGATTTGCCTTCTGAAACCCAGACAGGAAAAACCTGACGGAAGATCACTAAGCGATGTCCAAATCGTATGCGACTAAAAGGCTTAAAAATATAACTGTGTTCCCCAGGACATCGATAAGGGCTGATGATGTTTATAATTATTATTACTTTCGTACACGGGGCAGGTATAGTAATAACTACGGTTCAAGGTTTTTGTTCACCGCCGACAACTATTAACTCCACCACGGCACGTGGGTGTTAATAAAAACAACAACAATAAAAACACCAACAACAATGCGTCACAAATCACCAGGACGCCCATGAACCTGTCGGCTGCCCGCGGGGTGCGAGTTAGCTCATTCTCCATAATGGGTGCTAAAATAATAAACGTTACATTTAAAAAAAATCAACGTAACTACTTTCTTCCACACAATGGTGGCCTGATTTTATATTTTACAATTGTTTACGCTCAACAACAACACAACAGCTAAATGTTTTTCTGCACGCCATTCGGATTAATTCTGGATTATTTCCTGAAAATGAGCGATAAGTAACCTCATCAGTTTACATGTTTAGCTTAACTCAATGCTCTGCACAAAATAAGTTTCTTTTTGTTTAGATCCGTTAACCCTGTAGCTGGGCTACGGCATTGAAACCTACCTAGGACAGTTCCCACACCTCGGTATGTACATTATACGGAGTAGGGTGTAAAATGAAAATTGTAAAATATTGGCTTATGCTATTCCCATTGGAACCGTATCAACGATTTTTTAGGCTGATACAGCACACTGCGGCGCGGTCCAGGGAGTGTGTCATGTCTCGTGCATGCCACTAGAGTCGTCAACATGCATATTTTTATCGTTTACCTGCATCTTTGAAAACGACGTTTCACAATTTTTTTATTGGATAACCGATAAGGAGCATACGAGCTGTAGGTAGTAGTTTAGATAACGCCACCCGTAGATATCTGCAACACTTTAGACCTAGTAGGTGACAAAATACCATGACTAATTCGTTACGCATTTTATTTTTTCATAAATTTAATAAATAATTTTAATATTTATGAATCATCTCAGTTTTAGAAATTTGGCCATTTTAGATTATATGTTTAGAATGACGAAGAGAATGGACCTGGTCGATAGGCAAACTCTGCATGCCCAATCTAGCTAAATTTAGATGCAATAGTGTTAAAAAAAACGGAAATTAACGTTTTGGCAATAGAGAGAAAAGTACCAAATGGTAACGTATAGATGCTTCTATAAAAATCGAAAAACACTTAGTCGCATCTTTTCTGATAATATATTTCATTGGCAAAAAGTCAAAGTATACAGCAGGAATGTGTATTTTTAAGTTTTTATTAGCTTTGCACAGCCCTAGCTTCTGTATGCAAGATTCATCATTAGTTCATTAATTAAGACGCACAGACAGCGCCACCCGCGCGTCCTAGTTTATAGCTTTCTAAAGGCCTCTGGTGTATCTCTTTCGACAGTTGCAGTGGCGATCACAAGTGAGGCGCGCCAATTAATTGGCTGTGAAGCATCTGTCACTTTAACAACTTCTTCATCTTTTATTTGAATAAACTTTCCACTACATAACATTTGCGATAACATGTCTGTAGGGAATGGATTATATTATTAATTATCAAGAGATGCTCTTTTAATGCGTGTGTGTGGGAGGTCTTTGTGAGGGACAAAAATTGTAATCGCGACATTTTTCCGATAAGAGTGAAATATATTATCCATTTGTGTAATACGATTTGTATTTTATTTATAAATTACAGTGTACTGAAGCTGTGTGGGCGTTACCACATTGATATTGGCACAAATTGAATGGCAATGAACACTCACAAATTGCCATTTTGTAGTTAGCAAAGTAAACATATTTTACTCTACTGGTGGGTAGGGTATGTTTCTGCCTGGAACTAAATTTGCATTAATCGCATGCAAGTGTTGTTGATAAGGAAGCTTTTCCAAGGATGTTAGTACGATTCGCCTGCAATGCAGTAATTACATTACCATCAGTCATTTCTTTATTGTTTCAATATTTTTCGTAAAACTACGCGTGTTTTAAAGTGTATGCCTCTCCTAGTTGAGAGTGTGTATAAATGTCAGTTGGTAGTCACCAGATGTCTCCGACTGCTCGATTGTTCACATATGTTATAAGTTAAAAACTTGACGTCGCACAGCCCTATTCCCTGAAGCAGTGCAGCCATGGTTTTGGGTTAATTAAGACGCACAGCGCCACAAGATTGTGGCTACACGACCCACATATTCACGTGACGCCTTCAGATAAACCCATACAGACAGATCGATTAGTTGAAGGTAAATAGGTCTTAGGGATGCCACTCAACAGCTTCCAATGAATACAGATCTGTTATATAAACTGTAACTGATGTGTGTCTGCGTAGTTAGTTCCGCTTCTGATTATATTATATAACCGAGTTGAGGCGGGAGCTATAGCGCCGCCAACTAATAGTACGAGGGTGGATCTAAAAGTTCTAAGCCCGACCAAGAAAATGAAAGAAAAGTGGATTTAAATTTATTTTTATT
>JAFELO010000980.1:392959-435950 GCA_017140195.1 Eumaeus atala
CGATATAGCAACGAAGGGAGCACATTCGAACAGCATTATCGTCGGAGTGTAAAACGCATCATGACGTGTTACGGTGCAATCATGGGGGCCCTTTAGACCTCCATTGTGATTGCGAACGCGCTTTTCATCCATAAAGAATGTTTTTTCCGTATTCCGTGATCAGGGCGAATTAACGCCATTAATTGTTACACTGGCTGGGAAAAGAAAACAACTGTCATTACTAAAAACAAGTAATATTTCCCGCCCAAACAAGTATATTATTTATTGGCGAGATGCGTGCCACAGATACACTTCGTCGAAAACTAGCTGATACCTGTGGGTTTGCTTTCACTGTTTTGTACTTTCCGAGTAAGGTTATCGTGAAAGCTTTTTGAAATGCGACATCTTTCCTCGGGGTTGCTGATTTTTTTGCGTGGAAGTGATTTTTTAAAGGGGACGGAAATGTGTAGCAGATGAGCGCTATGATGCTATGTTATGAGCTATTTGGTTTGAATATGGAATTAATCACAGAAAATTTATATTGTGCGGTATCGGAATGAAACTGCGCACAATAGATCAATATGACACATACTAACAAATGACGGTAGATTTAAAAAGACGTCATAGCTCCATGTAGGTTAGGCCACGAACTTTTAGATCCACCCTAGTAGGTCCCTCCAAAAAAAAAACATTAATAGAACCGGTAACCGTTGGGCAAGAAAGGTTCTCGAATGGCGGACCCACACCGGAAGACAGTGTTGGGCGGCTTGCGTCCTACCCGGAGGACTGACGACTTGGTTAAGTTAGCGGGGAGCCGCTAGATGCATGTGGCCAGGGGGGGGAGGCCTGTGTTCGATCGACATCGTCCGGCTGATGATGATATATATAGGAAATACTTTTTCATGTTCATATTTACACCCGAGTTGTTACAGGTGTTCCTAGATGTATTAGACGATGAAAAATATTTTTGTCGTTTTTTTCTGTTAACCTCCGTCTTGTGTTCGTAGTGATGAAAACAAAAGTACTGGATTCAGTTGTATGCGGTTCGCTCTTATAGCACAAAACCCAGGTCATACAAAGTACGCTCATGCACAGATAATATTTTTCAACGAATTCAGCTGTTCAATGTGAAGTAAAGGAAATTTCTGATCAAATTGGGTAATTCAAGACGTATATGAGAAAAGGATCATTTAGAACTGCAACTCCTTTTTTACGATTGTCTACAATCACTCGTCTCACGTGCAGTAAGAAGGTGTGTATGCTAATAAACCGATTGAACATACATCTCGCACTCGATAAAAACTCGATTAGAATTTCAAGGGGAAAAAAGGCAACACGAAGGAAACACGTGACCGACACTCGTCCTAATGAGCACCAAAACGGGCGTTGGGCGCTTGATATACTTGGACAAATGGATTAATTATTTGCTACAGTTTTATACGTAGACAAGGAGCTGGGGACTGACGGGCGTGCCTCATTTTGTATCAATATTTTGATAAAGGGTGATTTTATGGCATAGAAACTAGTTGGATAACATGCTGAGAAATCGACTCGTACACTACGTAATTAAACGATATTTAGACGATTGGTCCTCCTTTATCCTAACCTCCCCTGTAAGGCTATATATAATTTATAGTGGGCCGACACTACAGCCCATTATGAATACGTTCTAAATTATGTATAAAGATTTTTTATAATATAGAATTTTTATAGATTTTTTATAGTATACAAACGAGAAATCGGAGTCTTGTGATATTCGCATCATTATTTCCATGCAGATGCGTTGCTCTTCATTCGTTCTCCCCGTCAATGGGCCTAAGTACATATTTAGGCTATACTTATTTAAGGTATGTTAGTAAAAAATATATTCAGTATCGTTATGACTGAAAAAAATATATTTATCTCGTTAATATGGTACCTAGATCACTCTTCTAAAGTTTATCTTCTATCGTTGCAAGTTACCAACAAACACGTCTATATAACATATATAGAGACGCCAACAAATTCTTCTATATCAAAAATATAAGGTATGGTTTTGTCTTTTTTTTTTTCATGAAACACGATATAGCAACAAAGGAAGCACACTCGAACAGCATTATCGGCGGAGTGTAAAACGCATCATGACGTGTTACGGTACAATCATGGGGGCCCATTAGACCTCCATTGTGATTGCGAACGCGCTTTTCATCCATAAAGAAAGTTTTTTCCGTATTCCGTGATCAGGGCGAATTAATGCCATTAATTGTTACACTGGCTGGGAAAAGAAAACAACTGTCATTACTAAAAACAAGTAATTTTTCCCGCCCGATCTTTTATTTATTGGCGAGATGCGTGCCACAGATACACTTCGTCGAAAACTAGCTGATACCTGTGGGTTTGCTTTCACTGTTTTGTACTTTCCGAGTAAGGTTATCGTGAAAGCTTTTTGAAATGCGACATCTTTCCTCCGGGTTGCTGATTTTTTTGCGTGGAAGTGATTTTTTGAAAGGGGACGGAAATGTGTAGCAGATGAGCGCTATGATGCTATGTTATGAGCTATTTGGTTTGAATATGGAATTACTGGAATTAATATTTTAGATGCGCACTAAAATCGGTTAGTTTTTGTCACAATCTATAGAATATTTTTAATTGTGATCAATTTCATCACGTGCATTTTATCTCAATTTTGTGTCAGGACCAGCGATAGGCCCCGTCTTGGCCCATGAGTAACAGGGGCCAGATTGTTACCTTAACGAATTATACATTAAAACGTTATTCGAAAATCTCACTATCCATTGATGAAAACAAATGAAAATCCATTCAGTCTGAAAATCGATCACACACAGACTGGCCGCTTATGGGGCCTTGTTTTATAATATGTTTAGATTGATAGATGTACATGATATGCAGATGTGTTGCTCACCTACCTCTATATATTAGGCCACCGGCCAATCACAAACTGCATGGCATTACCTCTCAGTCAGACTACACTCCTAGATTCTTTGAGGTCACATCAACAGCACTGAGCTCGATCTCCTGACCTGAGAGGGTTACTCCTCTTTGAACGATCATGTCAGTGTCAGATCATGGCTTGGTCATGCCTACCGTACACGGCCCGCCATCAACAATCTCGCACAAACCGCACTAAACGTGATAGAATAGGTATTACTTCACGCCGGTATTATTCGACACAGGTACGTCCCACATCATTAAACATCGTAGGCATCAAAATAAATATATCATTACCTTACAAATACTCTTAAATCTACATTTAATATAATAAATCTGAATAGTTTTTTGTTTGCTTGTTTGAACGCGCTAATCTTTGGAACTACAAGTCGGATTTGAAGAAATACTTTTGTGTATGATAGCTACGTTCATGAGGAAGATTTTAGGTTATACACCATGACGCTACGATCCACGAAGTATTTCGTGTAAAACCGTGAGGCGCTGCTAGTTTTTGTTAAATCCCGAGGAACGAATTACAATTTCAAAACAAGTTAAACTCTTTGCATATCTCAGTAATGCCAAGTGTCACGTCACTAACGATGTGCATATATGTCGATGAAGCCGTTTATCGACAGATCGACATGCAAGACCAGCTCGTTGACTTCATAAATTATCATGTTTTGAGGTGATTAGAAGAAAAAACGATTGACGGATTTAATTATTACCATGTTGGGTCACGTCGGGAATCTAGGTTTTACATTGCGCGGTATTCTGTGGATAGTTAGGCCCCACAAGACCGTGTCTAGATCTGTGAGATTTAAATCATTAGTGGACTGTAAACGGCCAAATTTTTAATTGTACGCGTGGACGTCTATTTGAAGAAAAGACTGTGTCAGCACATGACTACATCTGAAGTTAACTCCTTAAGAACGGACATGAAGGCGAGGAAGAGACTGACGCACTGTAGAAAATGTGCATGTTTTTTATGAAAATCTAAAAAACCCGATGCATCCTAATTAGGAAATACACAACGTGTCGTATTGTACAAATTACATTACAGATCGTCATATCTTCTGTATAGAAGGTGCCGAGTCTGCGGCGTCGGGCTGCCAAACCTAAATAATTAAACAACAGTTCCAGTTTCCAAAAAGGGTGTATTTTGCGTAGTTGCTTAAATATGAATTTGAGTGTGTTGAATAAAATTAATTGAACTGTAAAGGAACAACATACTATCTAGGAAATTATGAAATATAAGACCATATGTAGTCTCGCAGTTGAAGTGTTTGATGTAGTTAATTAGTTGAAATACTCAACAGTTAAGAGACAGTAACATAGGGGACGGCAGTTAAGAAAGTTAAAGATCCCGACGACAACAGGGCCGTAATGAACACTAATTAGATGACCGCAATATCGTGGAGGCAGGGCGGAGCGCTATTTAGTCGAACATTATACAGGTCAGCTCTAGGGAGGTGCGAGCTACACGATACGGTGACATCGGTATCGATATACATGTTATACAATTATTGCTCCGCTCGATGTCTAAGCAGATGTAATTTCGCTAAACAAAAACAATGAAAGACAATAAATGCGCCATTCAATTGAAGAATATTTTCGTCACAAATATGAAGAAATGATTTAACGTAATTCTGATAAAAAGATTATAATGAATAGATTTAAAGGCCTATATGACAATTAACGAGTACACAAACGACAGAAGATGATAGGATGGCGCCTAAATTGTGAATTTTCGTTAAAAGTTTTGTCATCGTCTACTACCAAAGTTAATCACTGGTACAACTTTACGCGTGATCTATGTTGTTGCCTAACATAAACAGGAGTGATACCATCAGTAGGCAATTGTATTTGGACTTAGTTACTAATTACAATAATCATTTATTATTCATGCATTGTCTTACTATCTAGCCTACAACTTAATGAATTTACTAATCAAATTTAAATATCCACAAATTACATAAAGCAGGAAAACCAAATCAAAACATGCCGAGTATTTGAATTCATAGGTCATGCGCTATTTATTTTGCATTTTTGAATATTACTGAATCATATAATTTTTTAATTTGGTCAGTACATTGTTATATCGATATATATTCAACGCACTTTACTATATCAAGATAGGATAAGGAAACGATATAAGAGGCGGGAAATAAAGGTGGCATACGGTATTCGAATACGTGGGAGTGTAGTAAAGGACGTGATTTAAGCTAATAGACAAGTAAAACAAATTGTATTAGCTTACTGAGAAGTTGCGCTATCTATCCTTATTTATCGCGTACCACTCGAGATATGATTACCATTATACATTACGCATTTAATCTGCGGCTACCACATGTTTTATTGATTTAATATTGTTGTAATATGCTTTATTTATTAGACATTATTTAGTTGCATGTAGTATGAGATATTAATGATACCGACTTCGCACGGATAGTTTGCAAAATATGGCAAAACTCGTTGAGTCACAAAAATGACAACCAAATCAATTTATCACAGAACAACGCATGTCATATAATTTCTGCAGCTATTAAATGATGTCCTTTGCTATTATTTTTAATCCCTTTAGCTTTCGTTACATTATCGAAATCTTCATACGGATCTCGATCGTTTTAGAAAATGTTTTGTAGCTTATGTTCATCAGAGATAACGTGTAACGTAGTCTTTTTTTTTCAAATCACACAAGCAACCAAATGTTACGTCTTCATAATATTTAACGTTTATATTATATACGACACGACGCGGGCTAATAATGGATAGTTAAGTTTTATTAAATTCAATACGCTTATGTAGATAAATTACTTATGTATATGTGTTAAATTTACAATAACACATGCGGAAGTAACGACGTTTATTGATTGAAGGTGATTTCTTCGGGTAGCTACTTGTGTGTATTATTGTATTATATGTAATTTAATGTCGCGACGCTATACTATGAAAACAAGGACTCGTAAAAATATTAAACAATGACGTCAATATGAGAATAAAAACGTCATTGACCGTATGAAGTCAACTGTGACACGAAAGCGTCACGTTCTTTCAAAATAAGATATTGCTTTACTGTAAGTATAAATAAATACTTATTGAATATACATAAATGCTTATAAATCTTTGTAGGGATATAAGACATGAATGAATCTTTAATGTTACAAATAAAATTGCTTTGATGAATTGTGCAAAGAAAACTTAATTTGTTTCGCACAGGAACGAAACTCCGCGATCCGAAACAATTGAGGCCAATCGTAAATCGACCATATATTGGATATTGAGTGAGCTGGCGCCGCGAGCCCACACGTCCGCCATGTTTGAAAAATGCGCGCACTCAAAACCGCAAACAAGCGCACAATATGCAGCCATATTGAAATATGGCGCTGACTTTTATCAGAACAATTTTACCGCTTTTTTATTGGTGCTGTCATCTCTTTCTTCTTCTTTTAAAATTTTAAATCATCACTGAAAACATACGAAGAGTAAGCACGATTATATTATTTTAAAAAGGAATCTTATTGATAAAGGATAACAAGAAGTTTATATCTATCTATATAACAGGCAAACCTGACCGACTTATATATCAGCGCACGATCGAAACTACTGTACCTAGAAACTGTAAATTTGGTACCCGTGTAGCAATTCATGATGAATTTCTAGAAATTCAAATAAGGGGTGAGAAGGGGGGCGAAATTTATACGTACCTAACGTGCAAAGCAACATCTCAATCTAAGGATGGTTAAATACCAAAGGTTTAATCAACTCTTGAGTGCCGGGTTTATCTCGCGCTACTGGTATCCAACTTAGATGTTTACCAGTCGCTTAATCATCTATAATGTAAACAGTGGGTTACCGTTTTAATTAACTGTATAAGTTAATTTTGTCTTATAATGTATTATATTAAAATTGATTGTGATTGATGTGTTTGGTGAATTGTCTACGGATAGAGTTAGGGTGTGCAACTTTGGATTTTTAGACTTGTACTCCTTAAGAAGTAAGATCTTGTGAAATATTTGACGCTCAGCGCTTACGTCACAATCTTGTTCGTTCTTAAGGAGTAAACTCCAGTTGCGTACCAGAGCTGAGACGCAGTTTTTTTATAACTTACGATCAGATGGAAACCATAAACATTACTTTTACTAGTCTAGTCAACTTTAAAACATTCCACGTTTAAATGGGCACTGATACAATATGCTCTCGCTTTCGTTTTCCGCTGTGTATTTTAGAGGATGTTCGAGTTACAAGTTAATCTACCCCGGTCCTGATTCATAATATGACATATAGAGAATATCGGTGTCTAGTCTATATCTAAAAAATATTAAATAAGAGAATAAACTTTTCTATGCGCCACTCTAGTAATTAGGCTAGTGTTGGTGGAGGTTGGCCTAGTCGTGTCATCTAGCGTCATACTGGAGAGCTTCAGGACTGTTACTTACCGCTTACGACTAGAAAACTTTGCAACTGTTCCCTCATTTGCGAGTTTACTTCTCGACTCTACTCTCCAGGTTAATAATACGTTTCAATCAATTTTCGAACGTCACTATGACGTTACTGACATAAGCCCTACTGTCACTTGTCGCTTTTAGTGTTGGAACGTAATTTTATCGATTAGCGATATCTGATGGCGTGAAGTCAACGTGGCCCATTGTGGACGGATAAAACGGCGCGGCAGATAACATAAATCCACCCTTCAAACTACCGCCCACGTGCTGTAGACCTGTTACTAGTTATTTGCCCTATAAGTAATAAAATTTCACTGAGCCGTACACTAATGTTATGTAGTTACCATAGATTAGAATACTTGGTAAGAGTTAGCACGACCGTTCACAGGATGCCGCAAAGCGACGGCTATGGTCTTGCGTTACGTGTAGTTCGTGACTTTCCTGTGGCCTATTGGCAGTGAGAAGGGAAGGAGGGCGATGATGACAAACAACTCCGCCTGTTCGTTTAGCCCGTTTTGCCATAAAAGCTAGCAGATAATTCGATGTAACACGTCACGTTAGTCGCTATTAACAAAAATGTTTTGCATCCTGCACCAGGGGACCACCGGAAACTCATAAACCACACAAGACGCGACATCGCAGACGGCCGTGTCATGCGAGCGGCAGGCGCGGGAGACGTATCCCCGGTCGTGCAGGCTCAATTCGGCGGCCATGCATGGAACTGAAAAAAATCGTATATTTTTGTATATCATATATGTAAAGACAAAACCGCCCCTGCCTCTCTGTCTACCCAGGAAGTGATCTAGCGTGAAGATGTGTGTATGTGTGTGCGTGTGTGTGTGTGTGTGCGTGTTGGTATGTTTGCATCGTTCGACGTTTTGTAATACAATTTAAAGCTCGTTTTCCTTATTTAAATATAATTCTGCTATTCGCATGCAGGGGGGTCTGCACACGTAAAATTTTATGGAATCCGTAACCGCGTCTAGACTGTAGACTGTCTTGCCATCACAAAAAGCTTTTATGATACCGTTAACTTTATGTTACCAATAATATTTATAATCATCATATAAAGCATATGAGGTGCTTAATGCATTCAATCGTTCTATATCTATCTATCTATTATAAGGAAGAACATATTGTAGCTAAATAAATTGTTAAGATATTTACAAAGTTTGTCTTGTGATGACAGCTGAGAGAGCTGATGCCTGTGCACATACATACAGTACCCAGTACGGCCCCTAAGGCCATGAGATGAGGACACCTTGGGTGGGTATGTACCTCTGTCATGTGTTAGAATTTGCCATTTTACGCGTAATACTCTTCACCTAGAGTCCAGCACTTAGGTTGGTAACACAGTCCCCCATTTTTTGTTGAAGCGGGGAAACTGGCCCTGGGTGGGGTCCAGTGGTCCGTGGAGCTCACGGCACATTTATTGCCGAATACCCACAAAAACCACCGCGCGTGCCACCAGTGCCGCCTTTGGTGAGATGCCCCGGAACAACAAATCATCAAGGCAAATCGATGCTCAGCTCAGCCCCTAAGAGACCGACCGACTTTGGGACAGTGCGACGGGGTGAGATTCCCATCCTTGCCCCGTGCGCAAAAGCGCCGCCTCCTGTAACTCTTTTGTCTCAACTTACAAGAGGGGTGCAAAGAGCAGCCCCCTCCTCGGTTCAATTCGATCCGCCCGAGGCGTTTCGATTCACCCCAGCCCTACTGAGCCCCACCGACACGACAAGGCTTGAACCATGGTGAGGCATAGCCCTCCATATGTCATCCTGACGTAAAACATCAGCATACATAAGTATATAACATAAATCATTCAGAACATTCACAGATTATACAGAACATGGACAGACATTTCACACAAATGATAGGTGGATATTTTTCCTGTGTACTGGTCAAATATAATTGCAATACATTGCTTGAAAAAAAAACAACTTTTTTGGGATGATATTGTGAACCAAAGTGTGTGTTGTTAAAGACATTAGATTGACATTATCATATTAAGTGGTCAGGTTGCTGTGGTGCGTGGACGAATGCCGAACACCAAAGCTGATCCCTCAGGGTTTCTTCCCTCATGAGATTTACTACTTCTGTTCGTATCTGATGTTGTTTTATAGCAATGGGTTCAGGGTCAGTCAAAGCCTTCTACTGACTACCGACATTCGCACAGCCGGAGGTTGTGCGTTATCACCCAACCCGCCCAGCCTAGGGGCGTCGGAAACTAACAAGCTGTATGAACCGCGACAGCCTACCTCTTGCGATTTGTTTCTCTCTCATCATTCAGATTTTTCAAGTGAAAGTGTTAGTAATTTTCGAAAGCTAATTTTGTACGTACACCTTATTCGTGTGTGCCATTAAAACTAATCACAATGCAATCGGCGTCCAACTACCTAACTAGTAACTAGTGGCCTAGGACTTTCTTCGGATAGTCAGCCGTACTGGCTAGTGCTTTCATAATACAAGCCTATATACAGCATGTTATAACACGTGAGTGTTTTAATGAACGCGATTCGAGAAATGAGGTTGTTTCTTTCGGACCTGAAGAAGACAATGGGAATTCAGCATCGGAATGCTATGAGTGTTCGTACATTTGTGGTCGAACCTCTCTCTCTAACGCAGATGGGAGAGATACATCCCTATATGAGAATTTTTGTGCTAAATTAACTATTATAATCATGGCCGGAGGGCCGAGAGATCGATCTGACGTTAACTGACGCTCATGGAGAAGGTGGTGACCACTCAAAATAGGGTCTGGGTAGCTTGGGTCATTGCTTCATTGCTTATTTTCAGGCAACTGCAGCGCTGCCTGGAAAGTTTTCTTCATTACGCAAACGATAGCTGCTTAAAATGACAACCGCTGTCGGTTTTGTGTTATAAGAGTATAGGATGGCAATTAGGCAGTGCTGGATTATGTTGTATCAACTAGCGCGGGCGTGTAGTCAATTCTGTTCAGGTCGCACGGAAGGCGGCAACTTAGCTTCAACTTTACGGCGGTGTAATGTGAGCGGAAGGTACCTCCCCGATCGTACCAGCCTGGCTACGATGCAGCACGACACTGCCTCTTGCTACATTATTATTCAATTCTCCTAATTGCGGCGGTCGTCGTCGTCATCAGCGACGTGTCATCGCTTGCGTAGACTCTTGACACCACCCTCGGATAATGACATTGACACTCACAAAAACTTATTCATTTTTGGGGGTAGTTACATAAAAATAAAGTAGCCGCCATATTAATTCGTCTATCTCTCAAAGCAGCTCGAGTTGTTTATAGTATCACATTTTATGTATGAATTATGTTCAGAACATTACAGCCCCGATCCGGAGTGACATTCTGATTCAAATTCTCCTCCATTTATCTGCATTACTGTTATGGTGCGGCTATATATTATATGCACCGCTCCGTGGACGATAATAAATTTATAATATTTCTCGTAAGTAAAGCGAAGGCGGACTGATTGATTAGTCCAAACATAAATCAGTTTTGAAATGGAAAGTTTTAAGGACGAATGGTGGTGTCATAATTTAGGATTTTGTTTTAAAAATTTCACTGTCTTCTGGTATATGATGATATCAGTGGCACTGATATAAGCCGATTATGATCGCCTCCGCTGCTCACAATACTTCACGAGGACCCGACGTCGAGTCCGGGTTGAGCCAAAAACAATGTTATTGGGATTTATAACAACAGTCCAAAGTCGTAAATATGGCGGCGTTACACCTCTGAAGATGCACGTCGCAGGTTCATTGTAGAGATGTAGCCGGTGGCCCATTGGGGGTGTGATAGGAGGGCAACGCATCTGCGTAACATTCATGCGAATAGCTATGGGCGTCGTTAGTCATCAAAAGGCGATTGTTCGTTTGCCCCTTATGCTGTTAAAAAAAAAAGAGATGGTCGCCGTGGCCGCAATTCTGCTAGGAGTTACACAAATAAATCCGTTGTACTAATAACATTCATATTCATGATTATCAGCGCTTATCGGTCCACTGCTGGACAAAGGCCTCTTTCAATGAACGCCACGACGACCGATCTCGTGCTACTCGCATCCATCCTGGAACAGCTACTGCACGGATATCATCTTCCCAACCTGGTGAATGGTCGACCAACACTTTGTTTTTCAAATCGCGGCCTCCACTCCAGTACCTTAGTGGCCCATCTGCCATCTGATCTTCTGAGTGTTGTGAGCAGCCCATTGCCACTTCAGCGAGCTTATTCTTCGTGTGACATAGGAAAGTTTAGTTATAACACTATAGAGCATATGTGGAAAAGAAATTCTTTTTTTAAATGCTCCTACTGCAGACGTTAACTTCCGCCGCAATCAAACCCATTCACTTTCTGAACCAATTGGATTTGGATCCGGTTTCGAACGGATCTTCGGTTCAGCAGTTTCAATGGGAGCTACTTTCGCATTTATAATATTTCATCTATTGAATGTCCCTGTGTGCTGTGCGTATGAGATATTTATTATGAGAGTAAGGTGTAGAGATGGAATTACGGGTTTTACAATTTTTTTTTTTTTTGCAAAGGTCGATTCCATGTAACCATGTAGTATTTGAAGCGGGTCCTTATTTTATAGTATAAGGAGGCAAATCTTCAGTGATCTGCAGCCTTGTCGTGACTGCCGACGATCATCATCATTCGCTAGAGGCTATATAAACATGTTAGCTTACTCCTCAATGGGCCATCGGAAATTCACATACTGTATGGCTGTATATACGCTACAGCATAGCTGTCACTTTACAGTGGTATTGTGTGGGCGCGAGGTAGATGCTTCCATAGTCGCGCCGGCCCAATTCGGCCGCAACGTAACAATAACACCACCTTTTACTGGGCGGTCTGTTTTTTTACTTTTGGAAGGCAGAGAGACATCAGCAGTTGACCAAAACGTGCTGATAATGATCACAATCGCAGGCACCACATAAATGGGCAATAGCACCACATGTGTCGAAATCAATCGCACGCTCAGATCATATGACAGTCAACTGCGCGTGTGATACTATGAGTACAACTGATAATGATCACAATCGCAGGCACCACATAAATGGGCAATAGCACCACATGGGTCGAAATCAATCGCACGCTCAGATCATATGACAGTCAACTGCGCGTGTGATACTATGAGTACAACTACTTAACCATTAATCACTGTCATGTTTTAATTGCAAGATCAGTGTAGGGCCTGTGACCATAAAGCTACGCGTTAGTGCGACGCGGGACACCTGCCAAATGATCTTGTCGTTTGTAAAGTTTATGGGGTAACCACTTTCCTGGACAGCATGTGGGACGAATACACTGTTAAGTTTCTGGATAGTAGCTAAGGAATGTGAGGCGTAGTAAAAGACGTTATAGTTCACATTTGCATGTGACCTTAGTGTGAACTGATGATGACACTCGTAGGATATAGAAAAATGGGTCGTGTTCACTTTTAGATAGGATGCGCTAAGATAATTAAAACCCAGATTATCACAATTTGATTTTTTAAACTAATAAATGACAGATAAAGTAATTTTTTTCAAACATTTTCGAATTAAATATTCTCTATTACAAATACAAAAAAAATACACATACACAAACCCCTTTTAATATTAAATAAGAGTATATAGTCTTAAGACCCATTGGAAGGGCGGAAGAAAGGAGAACAACGCATCAGCGGGACAACAAGGCGGATGTCTATGGGCACCGGTAGTCGCAGAAAAGTTTTGTTGTTTGCCTCCCATACTATAAAAAAGAAGAATTTGAATGTGGTCTAATGTTTCCTTCTTTAATTTGTATGTGAGTGTACAATATCAAACTCTCGTGTAACATCTCTACACTCTGCAGAATGTTACAAATGAAATTTCTACATTCAAGAGACGATGTCGAGCGTCATGCTGTATACAGTTGTCTAAATTTAATAAATCGTCGTTGGAATTTCATAAAAATGTCCGCCAGGTAGATAAACATTCCTACTTCACTTTATCAAGTGGAGACGTACCGTTTTAGTCTAAAGTTATTTAAATTGTAGACGTTTTTTTTGTTTATCGTAAATTGAGCTTCGTACTTCGCCTCGAGCCCCGACGCTTTCTCCGCCATATTCGACTACTGATTGGCGCCAAAATTCCTATGTCATTATTCATCTGTCACGCAACAAAAGAGTATTTATTTTAATTTAATGTCAAGTGTTAACGGAAATTGGTAAAAGTACGTAACTATCGATCGAACTATTGATTTGGGTAGCATTTTGAAAGTATTACTGTCCGACAGTGTACTGTAGAGTTGGAGAGATGAGCACAGGAGGACCTCACAGTGACTGGTTGTGTCGGGCCAGCAAAACGCAGACGACGAATTTGTCACAGGCCACAAACAACGCAGTTGCCAATGCCAAGCCGATGATTTGTGTACATCGAGAGCACACAACAGCGGCAAGTCTAAGTTAACATTAGGGCACAGGCTTGGATGTTGGATGGGAACGGGGAATATCATCCATGCTCACTTCGGTTTTGTGCTTTGTCTAGTGTGATCAGCGTACTGTTAGATTTTATCCGCCCTATTAGAAAGCCTTCTCCTATCTTAACGATAACGAACAACGACATAAATAGCTTCCTGTACTGAAAACGATCAGAATTTCAAGGAAGCTCAAAGAGGACCGACCCATTTAGTCGGAGTAATAGCAAAAAGTGTTTCTAGAAAGTCACGTCAATTTTGCCGATTTTTGTCGTTCTTTGATTATACCTGCGGTATTTACAATGTTACTATGTCCCTTAATAATAGATAGTGATACTGAACTCTACATATTATGTAGAGTTTCGTTGTATCGAGGTTTCACTGGATGTATCAATCTTATCAGGAATGTACCCTTAAGGTTATATTATATGCATGTCTCTAAAAGTACAACAAAAACTTCACACCTGGGCACGGATGTACTTATCTGGCGATCTCTCTCTCGCTTATGCAGAGTGATTATCATTTATTAGCCCGTCGACCTACTGGCGTGTCACGACTGTACGTGGCTCTAACAACACATTATTGCAACGAGAATTTGTGCCCACTTTTGTTGCACGTTTTACAAGGCACACTCTTTTCGTGCTAAGTGCTGTATAAATTTGGCCATTTTTATCTATGGTCCATCGTTTGAATTAAGAATGTTGGTACGCTAAATTTGTGTACTAAATATTTATTTTTCTTTTTACAGGTAAGTAGCAGAATTTGCCAGTGTGCCGGTGTTTGGGAAATAAGAAAAAGTTTGTACGTCTGCTGTTTAAAGATTAGACGAGATTCAGTGTTGTAAGATCTAATTTATTCTTTCTCATATATATATAAAACAAAGTCCCCAAAAGCCATCTCTCTGTATGTGATCGATTTTCTTATAATCTTCTGAACTGATTTTCATGCGGTTTTCATCCATGGATATAGATAGAGCTATTTCCGCGGAAGGTTTTAGTGTATAATTTACTACCTGTTACTTAGGGTGAAGTCGGGGAGGATCGCTTGTAATGTTATAAGTAAGCTAAGACTCAAGCACATTGGCGTTGTTGAAAAAAATTTTAGATTCTAAATAAATCGTTTCTCTATTATAAGACAAAAAATTAAGTAAAATAACTCTGGTAGCGTGTGTGTCAACATTTATAACTGTAAGTATTTCATACTAAGTATCAGTGAGAATAAATTGAAATTGAGCCGCAAAACTTATATCCAAATATGACAGATCCATATATTTACAGCCGGAGTTGTGAGAATTCAGAGATGACTCTATTTATTTTTTCATTTTCTTTATAGTTTGGGGGACAAACGAGTAATCAGAATCTTTCAACGACTAGCTACGCCTATGAACATCAGCGTAATTATGCCGATGCGTTGCTCTCCTTTCGCCCCCCCCCCCTCCATTGGGCCACCAGCTATTCACAAACCTCACTAAACGCGACACCGTAGGTGTCACTTTACGGCGGCATCAAGCGGAAGGTCGTGCCGGCCCAATTCCGTTGCATAGGAGGATGTAGTGTCATGCACCATGCATGCTACCTCTTCCTATGCAGCATGTCACTACCTCTTAAAAGATATTAAGTCATAGTCAATGGCAAACTGTTGGTAACAATTACCGACGCCCGTAGACATCAGCACATCTGTTAAGCTAGTGTGTTGCCGTCCATCCCTCTTACCCTCTCTCGTGGTCCACCGGACACTCACACCGCGACTGCATAAATGACACTTTAGGGCATTAGTATGTAAACTAGACCATGCATACAAAATGCTGCTTGGCACTGCCTCTTGTTAAAGCCAAGCCCCCGTGTGCTTCTTGTATACAGGTTCTGCCGCTTACTCGCTCCACTTATTTGGCCAATCCATCAATCTATTAATATATATTCGTGTCTGCAACTGTAATACATAAAATTGATTACTTTCACGGCTAAACGGCCGCGAGATTGTTTGCAAAAACATTTGGTGGTTTTTTTCTCGCGCGTCGCACCTTATTTGTAAGCCGACGTCGTGTCGGATGTTTTTTCTCTCGGATCTACATTTCCTTTCGTTTCGATTGTTCTCACTTTCGACTCAATTTGTCGGGTATATTTCGTTTCGAAACGCGAGTTGGTGGCTGGTGCCACTATTTTCTTTTGTTGTTTCCCTGCGATCGAATCGATGGGTTCATAGAACTTGTCACTATACGGGGGGGAACGCATGTACGCATCTTCACTGTTCCTGGGTGGGTTCACAAAGAGGTACCACGGAATAACAAATCATCTCTAAGGGACCGACGCCACCTCCACTGATGGGGTTATCCATCACCGAAGAACAACCCCATCAAATTTGGTACAGTGCATTGGGGTGAGGTTCCTTTTGTTTTCCCTATTTTGTCCCTTCTTCTTATAAGATGGGTACAAAGAGCTCCCACCTCCACGATTCAATTGGCTCTGCCCAAGGTGTCTGGGTTCACCCCAGACTACTAGACCCCAGCGCCACGACAAAAAAAAATTCTAATACCAATTTTGTCTTTATTGTATAGTCGTCTAAAGTCTCTGATTAGGCAACCGAATAGAGAGCCAACGACTACCGGTGCCCATAGACATCCATACATTTGTCACACGTATGACTTTTCCTGCTTTACTCCTTCACCCCGATGCCGTCTTAGGCTTTAAAAGTGATTCAACATAATGTGATATTTTAAGCAAAAGACCGTGCCAGGTTTCATAAATATCGGTGTCATTGCTGCGTTGTAGCCAAATCTAGCAGGCACGAACGGGCAGGTACCTCCCTCTGCAATAGCGGCGCCAAATGATCTGTCCCCATTAGCCGTTCACCTCTGGTTCAGATGTTTGTGGGCATTCGTTTTCTTTAAATCGCTGGCCTCTTTTCCCCCTATCCAAGAATGTCGTTTTTTGCATACATTGACATAAATTGCCCGTAATGGCAGAGTTCACGGTGTAGACATTTTATTCCATATTTCAAAACATTGTCTTTATTCGGTAGTAAAATTGATTACATGCTTCAAAGGTATATGTAGTATTAATGAATAAGCCCTGCAAAATTGGTAATTACCCAACGGTTTATGAGGTCACGCAGCCCCTAAGGCGGAGGCACTGTTTAATTACAATTTTAATTTCGCCGTATAATGGCGGATGAATTAAATCCTATAGAAGTATATTACCTTCAGAGGAAGTCTCTTTCATTTAAATTTGCGCAATTCAAAAAAGGAACGCGTTTAATTTGAATAATGATTAAAAATTATATACTTTTTGAATACAGTAAGTAATATAAATAGCTATGTTTGCTATGTACTAAAATTAGAGTAGCAATTCAATTTCAGCTTATTCTTCCAGTTTTAAGTTTTGCTTTGATTTGTCTTGCTTCAGCTGATTTATAATATTGTATCGAGTTTATTGCGCAACATTACCAGGACAGTTCACATTACCATTTATATATTCTTTACTTGATAGTCTTATAGTTGAAGTAATATAAAATTGTTTTAAATTTTTCTTATACCTACATATCACGCACACTCAGGAGTGATGGTCTATGGGCTCTACGTGCAATCTAAGTTTGAGATGATGGAGGGTTGACGGATATTCAATATCGGGCAGCGCAGTTTGGGGTCCCTGCGCGTTCCTCTGGAGATCCCCGGGTTCCCAAAAAGAATTTTGTCTGAAAATGGTCACCATGTGGTCTTACGTCTTAATGTCAGTAAGATTCTAGCACAACCGGCCCCGCCACTGAAGTAGCAGGTGTTCTATGAGAATTTTACCATCTCAAAAAAAGGTGGTCCGTTTAGTTTGTGACCATGTCAAAATGCGCTTTCTCGCTCTACCAATCGTACAGGCACTCGGCCGGCGTGGATCTGTCTGTGGTCCGGCGGATAATGAAGTCAGCTGTACGTCTGTGCAAGCGATTAGGTGTCTACCCAAGTAGTTGACATGGGAGGAAACATTACACTATTTCCTCCAGAACATCTCTATCAGTAAAATATATTCTCTCCTATGTTAGTTGATAGTATAATCAATCTATTGCGTTTTCGACGCGATCAGAGAAACCGGTCAATGAACCTCGTAACCTAAAATAACGGTGATATTAAATTTAGGACTCTAATGCTCTTGAAGTAGTGTCCATAGTTGAATAGAATAAGCTTGCGTTTTTATTTTTAACTTGGGATTATGTTTTGAAACTTGTAAATAATCGCTTAGATTACTTTAAACTTGCTATGTTAAGCTTGGCCCCTCGGTCGGTGGTTTGAAGGGGGCGTCTGGCATAGCCGTGGATTAAAGGAGGTGGGCCTAAAAGTAGATTCTTCTTAGCCAAGGTGATAGTAAGACCTAACTTTTTGGCCCTAAACATTTTGAAAAAAAAAATTGTAGAGTAGACTCCACATTTAATTTTCTACTCTGAGTGTCTCTGACAATCTAGACAAATCCTTCGAAATATTGACATATAGTTTAAATCATTAGTATCATTTAAAATTCGGCGCAGCTTAGTGAAAAGCACTCTCATGCACATAGTGCAAGAACTGAGAGATGATTTTATAATAACTTAGTCTAGACACAGGCATTGGCGGATTTCCATGAGCCCGTGAAACCTGGGCCTAGGGATGCCTCCCTATTTTTGGTTTTATTATTGGCAAAATGTTTGTCAACAAAAAAATTTGCATAAATTTTAAAGAACAAAATATTGACATGGAACGCTTTGTCTTGAGTCAAATCCGTTTGTAGAGTTTGAAATTCTGTCACGATAATAAAGAAAAATAAACTAATATTATAAAGTGGAAACATTTGAATATTTGTTCACATTGAATAGGCTCTGTAACAACTGGACCGATTTGAAAAAGAAAATACCAGTAGAATGCTACATTATCGCTGATGACCACAGACTATATAACGTTTTCTGAAACGTTAGAGATCAGTATGAAAACTTCGATAATGTAACCAAAAGTGTGAAAAAATATCAAAATAAATCCTTATATAGCTACAGGAATTATTGACATCTAGCTGTCCGGACTGACGTTGTTCTATCGTAAGTTGAATTTCTACCCGTGATAACGTGCGATATTTACGAGGCTGAAATTTAAATTTATAACTTTTCAATGAATTTTTACCATATTTTGTAAAAGATCTGTGCGAAGCCGGAACGGACGGCCTGTGTCTAATATTTGTTTTGTCTAATGAGGTTAATGTTGTAATGTTCGAGTTATAACGAGTCGACATCCTCGGTTAGTAGAACAAGCGATGTATTAGTGTAATTAAATTATAATATTAACTACCATTGAACTAGACGCGGCGGCCACACGTGAGCGTGTCACGACATGTCTCTAAATATCTTAGCGCTAAACCATGGAGTGTAGAGATATTTCCATAGAGATAATATAGGGACAGAGAGAGCAAATATGGATTACTGTCTCTCTTTTTAATTAATTTCTCTCCTCGCAACACGCATGCGAGATGAGGTAGACGAACATAGTGATGCATAAATTCTCTTCTTTCTTCTCCATCAACCGAGATGGACATACGGAGTTATGGGCTTGTCTATGGCTTCCCTACTCCATCTATATTATCTCTTAGGATGTCTCATATAAATGTGGGATAAGATGTAAAATAGACAGACAATTAACAGGGAGAATAATAAAATTGGTTCTTATCTCCATACACTCGTGGACAGATTGAGGATGATGACGATGACGCACTCAGCTGTTCCCTTCCTCGAAGTAATTAATGATGAAGGAGGATTCTCGCTGCTACCGCGAAATTCACTTGTTACTGGTACAGACATATTATGAACGGTTATTAAGCAATTTGCATCTTTGTCCCTAGTGATAATACCTGTAATATAGGACGATGGCGGCATTTGATGTGTCAAACGCTGTTTATAGTGATTGTATGTAACGCGGACCTCGTAAAATTAGTGCCGTATAAGACAAACCACCACACAAACATTCTCTATTTAAGGCCATAAATAGAGGACTGGTGAAGTAAATGAGGGCATTAATAAAAGAGCTACACAAACTAGATTCGATCAGATGTATAATTGATCAAGCTTAGTACTAATAAAATAAAACCACAAATATGTGCATTTTTAAATATAGAATATTATGTAATCTGAAAATAGAGGTTCTCTATGTAATTGATTATTCTTTTTAAATTTAGTAAATTCAAAAATCCTTACCCACACAGCATAAGATAATTACACAGAAACCTAAGAATTAACAAATTCTTATGTTTCTGTTTTTACGCTTACGGTTTACGCGAATGTTACACATTATAATAAGACTACTTTAACGGATTTTGTCGCGGTTTATTAAGTATTTTACGATCACGACGTTTCAGAAGCTTTGCAGCTACTATGGTCACGGGTGGACTAAGATGACAATGTCCCGATGTCATAAATTGTTAAAAGTCCCCGAAGGTTTTATACAATTTAATAACCCAGATTAACCCAGAAAGCGCTTATTCTATAATGCAGCTGTGACGTGTTAAGTTTTAATCTTGATTTGGTTATGTTTATAACTGGGACCCACCATCCAGCTTCTTCTCTACTGAAATTAGGATAGCCCTTTTAATTTCAATAGCCTCACGGGTCATCCAAGGATGGAATCATCGTTCTTTTGCGAGGATTTGTGCTTTATCAAACCTAATGTTTTTTAAAAGGGCCAACCTGAGTGTGTACACAGACTGCAGATTTTTTAACGCGACGGTGTTTAATGTCTGCTATATGTTCTTTGACGCGAGGTTTTGATTGATCATTTTGTTTCTACATAAGAGATAACACAGTCACAATCAAGTTTATATACTACTGCATCTTGTAGGGGGATGTACCATTTCACTGGTGGTAAAAATTGAGTAATCTTTTTTGGCGCTTTAAACTAAGTTTTTGTTGAAGCTTGCTTTAGGATGTAGCCAATTTTTTATGTATTATAGGTAGGCGCTCGACGGTGGCTGAATTCGCTCAGTATCAGTGACAGAAGCAATAAAAGTCAGTAAATATAGAATACAATACAAAGGACTAAGTATTAAAATGGCGCAGGAATAAATATTAATAGGTAATTGCATCAAGAGATATGTTGCTATCACAGAAGATCACGGGTTATTATTGTTAACTCGTTGACCCCGGAGAGTGCAGTGCCGGTGAAAGTCGCCGTGCTGTGGACCCAGAGAACTAAAATAGATTTCAATATAATAAACAATACCCGCGCAGAAACTGTTCATGTTTTAAAAACTTTGTCATTTGGGAGGAGTGTTATAATAAACAATACCCGCGCAGAAACTGTTCATGTTTTATAAACTTTGTCATTTGGGAGGAGTGTTATAATAAACAATATCCGCTCAGAAACTGTTCATGTTTTATAAACTTTGTCATTTGGGAGGAGTGTTATAATTTGGGAGGAGTGTTATAATTCTTCACTGGTCGTCTTTGTGAACCAGTTGAGCTTACGACGATGGAATGATTAGTAATACGAAATAGCTACAAGTTTGATAGTGGACATCCATATAGCGTAAAAATTAATGCTAGTGTATATATTTGTACTTACAGGACTCTGAAGTGGCAGGAGATAGAGCGCTGATGTCATTAACTACTTTTGTATTGTCTGAAAGAAAAAGGATCAAACCGATGAAGACAGGACTCCATAAATTTATTGCAAAAAATTGAGAATTTATGGCAAACGAGCAATCCGAGCCCTATAACGACTACCAACGTCCATGAACATCCACATATATGCCGATGCGTTATAGCCCCCCCAATGGGCCACCGGCTACTTACAAACAGCACGAAACGCGACACTGAAGATGTCACTTTACAGCGGTATTATGCCATTTATCGTAAAGGCGCCAAATAAACGGACAAAAAAACTCAATGTTTATTCGTCAATAAGGAGACAAATAAACGTTGAGTTTTATGTTTTGGCTGTCCTGATATATGTTGTACTAACTCTGCAATATGGTTTCCGACCCATTTTTAATGATTTACATAGGTACGATACTCTAAACATACAAACATACCGAATGCAAAAATAACAAAATTCCATGCAGTCACTCTGAAGTCAAGCGCTTACCAACATTTGGGTAATTTCATTTTTATTCATATTGATATAGATCTCCCTAAAATACATCACTGAACTGTTTCAGAGTCATTGTTTGAGACTTTTGCGTTTGTTACACATTTTGTAGTTATCTAAAGAGCTACTTAAAACTCGACTCGTGACCACGGCTGGTGTAACCCGGTCGAAACGTCGAGCAAGGTATTTACAAAAAAATTGCCAGTATCTTGTAATATAGGAATTTGAAGTATCGCGTTAAAACTCGTGTTAGATAACTACAAAATGTTTCAGAGTCCATGGGACTGTGCGCAAAATGTCAGTCCAATACCTACTGGTTGTGCTTGAGTGACTGACATGTCAACAAAAATTCTTCTAGATCATTGTATCGTGACATTGCTTTTAAAGTATGCCAGAATGTTTTACAAAGTTTCCTATAGAATTTATCATGTTTGTAAAAGCATAAAAAAAAAAACGTGTGTGGACGTAGTTTATGTATGCTGCACTAGATGGCGCCTTTACCATGACATGATAAATCTGTATCGTAATTTTAGTATCTACGACACAGTTGTGTTGGCGTATTGGTCACCATAGTTGGTTGATGTTTTCCAGGGTTCAAATCAAAAATACAGAAAAAGTTTTTCTACTTACACATGTTCTTCCCACAATATTCTGGCGTCGTCGATTCATGTCTGGCGAGGCCTTGCAGAGTGGGATAGATGGGAAAGGATTGTCGCAACAAGTGGGCATGTCTTACATGGCGCTCATTTCTGTTAGGCCTTCCGACAAATCATTCTTATTGCAAGTGAATTCAATTTCATAGCACATATAAATTATAAAACTTACAAGTAAAAAGCTACTAATTAGAGTTAATAAAAAATGTGTTTATAATTTGTATCCTTCTAACATAACAAACGAAAGTTTGTATGAACTTGGAATTATTAAATAATTAAAATTTTTATTTAATTTCTTTTTTCTAAAAAAAATATTGTTCCTTTGTGATCTATTTTACGTGAGTGACGTCACGAGGCGCAACTAGTGATTTGATACGGGAGAGATTAAGAATTGTGAATTGCGACAGAAGACGTTTTACCGTTCATTTATTCGATGGTTTCAAGTTTTACTGTCTGTAAACGACTTTTTAACACTTGAATAAATCAATTTGATAAAAAATCAGATATTCTTATCGTTGTTTTTAAACTTTTTCTTATGTAGATCGTATATTATACTATATTGACATTAAACGAATGCATACCTGTGTGACAGATAAATTGACGTTATCTGTTCAATAGACAAAATCGGAACTACAGCTGCCATTAGTATATAGCTGGCTACTGAGTCGAAACCAGACGAAACGCCGCGTACTGAACAGCTAAGTTGGTGTCAATGTTCATTGAGTACTTTTATTCTTTTATAATGCTCCTTTCAATAAAAACTTTTTAATCTCCTCTCATATGAAAAGTTCAAATTTCGCTAGCTTCATTTATGAGTGCGGCTTTGAACCCGGTTCTTGGATGTTGCGCGTAGTTGGATGTTGTAGTAGCTTGCTAGTGAGTCATTAAAGTCTCGACGGCTCTCCGCGAGCCCTGCATAATTAGACTAAATGGCTTTAGTCTGAAGTTTAATGAGGCGCTATTTTAATTATCATATTTCTGCTCAAATCACGCATAATGCCTCGTGCAATTGAAGCTTAATGTAAATTTTGGATTTTGAGGTTTATAACAAGCAGTTACACTCTCACGGAAATTCTACCCCAATCCATTATGTTTTTTCGCGATACAAAATATTATGTTATTGCAGACTGTGAACATCATATTTATCCGAAATTTCGGCGTTTCAGTTACTGAACAGCGACCACATAAACATAAAATGGATACAATCTATTTAGGTAGTTATAGCGTAACGTGGCAAGTCACAAAATTAGGATATTGTTAATAATATTTATGAACTTAACGTTACTTTATTATATAAAAAGAACTTGTTTGGCATAGACACGTCACATTCCTAAGGTTATAATCCAATTGCCAGATTGTAATTAGCATCACATATGCGAACTGGCAAATTTGATTGCTATTAAAAATTCTACACACAGACAGAGTTTTACTCCGTCCAGTTCTCAGTTACTGACGGTTGGCGAGCAGTCCGCCGGGTAATTATGAAATTAGTAATTCTCCTAAAATTATGAATACGAAACTTTGTACTTGTTATTATTTTATGCAAAAACCGAACAAAATTGGTTAAAATTTGGCCCATCTGCAATGTGGATTAATATAATTTGACTTTTTAATGGTTCCCTTGTGATAAAAGTTGTTCAGGAAACAGGGCATAGCTAGTTACTAATATAGGCTCATGAAGAGAAGCTAAGTTTTGGTGTTACTTTACGGTTTTTACAAGTTTTGGATATCATTTAATTGGCCCAACGAGTCATTTAATGAGAAGTTACTACCGCCGACAACCGCATTATAAATGAGAATTACGTCATGACGTAAAGCTCATGAGCTTTTTATAGTGAAAGGGAGTAAACGTACAGTTGGAGTCTGATTACCGACACCCATGAACAGCACACAGACACCCATGAAGTATAAGCAGCACTTCGACCTCACTACTCCTTGGCGCCTCCCAATGGGCCACCGGGTTCTCTCATATCGCACTCTGGCCTCATGTTAGTGACACAATGACCAGGCGCCACACCGGCCGAGCCGGCACGATTCGTTTACTATTCAGTAATAGCACGACCTATTTCAAAAGATTGATTTTTAGAAAAGTTAAACTAAGCTAAGTTTTAGTCCAGTTCCAGCTTTACTATAAAAATGACGGTCCTGCTAATATTGAGTTTATATTTCCCTTTCCTTGTGAAGAGGCAAAGCATTTCACAGCATACCACTGTATGCTGTTAAATACTTTGACTTGTAGGCTGTGAAATGCTTTGATCATAATGATATCATTCATGTTGATTTATGACATTCATTAATTTACTTCAGTTTATATATCGGCAGTTGATATATTCTGCAGGTACTCAAATTATAATAAAAGTCCACTTTGTATGTGAAGTTCTTAATTAAAATTAATTAGACCAAAAGATGTGTACTTTATACAGACATTATAATCTAATTAAGTCATATCGCTATATACTTTCACTGCACTGGGCCCAATTACCCGTGGTCCTTATACGTTTTTATGAAGGTATTACCGGCCCTATAATTGAAATTCTTATGGCGCCGATTTCCAAACACGGCTTTTTGGGATGTTCCGCCGAAATTTTTGACGTTTAAATTATACACGTGTCATCTTTGAAGTGCGCCTATGCGATGCTTGCCTTTTGAAGGGCGTTGTATAACAGCGCCTTTAACAGAGATCCATTAAAAGCACATGAAATTTTAAATGAAGGTGTAAGTTGTTGCGCCTTTGAAAGCGTGTAAAATGCGTATATGTTGTAGTTATGTGTTTTTTATACGTACGAGGAAGAATATTATGCGTATTTATTACTTGCACTTGCAGTATAGTAATATACTAGCTCGTCCTCGTGTCTTTACCCGTTCGGTCATCTATGTCTGTGCCAAATTTTATCCAAATTAGTTTTGTAGTTTTTGCGTAAAAAAGTAACATTAAAATATATATTATAGGGGGACAAACGAGTCGGATCATCTTAATGACTACCGACACACATAAACATCCGCATACCTCCGCATATATACATACATCCGCATCCTGCACCGGCTACTCACAGAACGCACGAAACGTGACAGCTTCGCTGTCACATTACGCCGGTGTCATGTGAGCGAGAGGTGCCTCCCGGGTCGTGCCGGCCCAATTCCATTGCAGCACGGCACTACCTCTTTCTATAAACAAAATTTTTGCTTTGAATAGTTCATTTATGGAAGAAGGCTGTAGGCTGTTGGCGCTTCGACTATATTATTATTATTATTATTACAGATAACGTAGCAACACTCATTAACATATTCGACGAGAAACCGCAAGTGAAACCGCCGACCCGTCTGCTATCTTTACATCTTGAACTCCGACTATATAATAATCGTAAAGACTGCCTCGTGGTCTAGTGGTGAGAATTTTCGGCCACAGGTCGTGGGGACTTCGAACCGGAAAAAGTGATCTGTTGCATTTTTTCAAATCTAAAAAACCAGATAACAGTCTGATATCAAGTTGTTGGTGAATTTGTGCCGGAGGTCTGGCGCTCTTCGGGCCTGTCGAACTGGTCCACCGGCGCACCGGAATATGGAAATAATGGGACAGAGAGTGCATCATGGGGGGGGGGCTCCTCCCAATCATGATGGCTCAACAAGCTCTTGCAGCCCAACGCTTGCGCAAGGTTACGGCGCGCCTTAAGTTGCGGCTCGCGAACTGCCTCCGCTCGTTTGAAAGTCAATAATAATATTTATTTTTACTAACTTTGAATAACTATAGGGATGCATCATTCCCATCTGCGGGAAGTCGACAAAACTAGTCCCCTATCGACCACAAACTCAAAAAGATCGTCGTCCGTCGTGTAGTACCGTGTAGTCACCGATGAAACTGCACACTTCCGTCAGCATGGAGCAGTCAAAACAATAGACAAAGCCGCACCATCGACATGATGTTAAAACCATCTGATATCACGCGACTTATAGGCTCGCTGAAGTGGCAATGGGCTTGTCACACACTCAGAGGAACAGATGGCAGATGGGCCAGTAAGGTACTGGAGTGGAGGCCGCGTAGGAAAACGAAGTGTTGGTCGACTGTTCACCAGGTGGGCAGACGATCTATGTGCAGCAGCCGGTCCGGGATGGATGCGAGTAACAGGAGAACGGTGGCGTTCCTTGAGAGAGGCCTATGTCCAGCAGTGGACCAATAAAGGCTCATAATTATGAATGATGATGTGCAGTGCCACTAGTACATACGAGTCCGCCGACCGGGTACCTCTAGACTTACATCACCTTTACTTACAAGTGTGTTGGATTTCGTACTGCTTTGAACTTCGGTGGCCCATTGGGGGGAATAATATTTGTGTGGATGTATATGGGCGTAGGTAATCACTAAAATGATGACACTTGTTGTGTGTTATGTCTGTTGCCCTGTTTAATGTTCGAGATAAACAACTATTGTCTCGGTCACGCGCCCGTTTCGGCTTATAACGTAACGCTGTACAGTATCTTATCAAAGTACACATCTGATGCTCAAAATCAACTCGTCAAAAGTCAGCGAACATACGCTAACGTAATTAGCCTCTATCTAGATGTTAGTTGTGAAAGCGTGCGTGCGACGTAACACCGCGCGAGATAGTAGCGGCGCGTCACGCTCGCGACTGTGTTAGCGGTCATGAAACTGCAGATGCTAATCTCCTGTGCGAGCTAGAAAGTACAAATTCGGTTTGGCGGTCCGTATACTTTTATTGTTATGTCAGTCACCTGTTTGCGGGTGAACGCTGGCGTCTTTGAATGAAAACCAGGACGATCGATCCTCGTAGTGTTTATTTTGAGCAGCCTATGTCCGGCAGTGGACTGCGTCCGGTTGATGATGATGTTGAATAACAGCACCGAGGTCGGGAAGGGGGCGGTGTTAAACTGTTGGTTAGTCTCCATAGGTATTGCCCTGTAACTGACCTGTCATGGCACTCAAATAGTAATGTTCCGAAAGAGTGGAGCCTGCGAGCGAGAGAGTGTAACAATTCGCCTCTTTCACTCTATCAGGCGATGCGTCCACAGATCAATTAAAGAACCGTTATCACGTAAAATTATGTCATTACTTACAGACAAGTCGATTTACGGAGTCTTTCCTTATAGCAGATACAGTAAAAGGGGCAGAGGAACAGAACAGACAGTCTAAGAACTTCCTAGTAGCTACCGATGCTACTCGTTTGGTTAGATGTGTTGAACCTTGCAATCCAAATACAATTATAAGAGTACGTTCCTCAGTCTAGATAATGTAACTATTAACCGCGCATCATCATAACCTAAGTCATTTTTTTCTTGAACTTTTGCAATGGAAGAAGTGAAGCCCAGTACAGCGTCATCGGAATGCTATGACTGAGAATAGGCTTAACCCTCCTCTCTCCCACAGATGGCAGAGATGCATCCCCATATGATAGTTTTCGTAATATCTAATTTGACTTTTTAAATTATCAAAGGAGAACAATTTCATGTCTTCAACTCATTACCGCGCTACAAAAAGCATCCAAAACACCGTAACAAAAACCGTTCGTAAAAATATTTTCCGTCGTCCCCGTTGTTAATACAAAAAAGTATCCAGTCTAAGCAGTAACTCGACCGCGACCAATTAGCGGGCAAACACTGGTCGAAGTTATGATACGAAACAACAAACAAACAAAAACAACCAACGAAAACAACCTATCAATAACTCCCGTTACTCTTGTGTTTGTGAAGGGAACATTAATTTATAAGTATCTATTACCCAAGTACTAAGGAGCGCTAGGAGATCCGTCGTGTTGACGTTCATTGAAAGACCGATAAAGACTGATGATGAATCCATTAGTACAAGGGCGATTGGTGTTAGAAAGAAGCTTGTCCCCTGTACCCACATAGATCCAACAGTGGATCAATTGAGGTAGATGATTTTGTGTAGATTATAGAAGGACCAAAGAGTAGTCCGAGCCTTTAGATGACTACCGATGACAATAAGCATCCGCATTAATTGGTATAGCGATGGGTTGCTCTCCTTTCCTCCTCCTCTCCAATGGACCAAATGAGGACAATAAAGTTCTAAGCACATAGTGAAAGATATTCATCGTTTTTACACACGTCTGTATTCCACAAGAGCGTTTGGCGCTGTTTGTGAGTGTGGTGGTCCATTGTTGGCGATGTGCTGTTGGAGGGCAGCGTATTTGCAATATTGATTATTGGAGTGCATTGCATAAGAAAGGAATTTCCGTGGAAAAAAATTGAGAATAACACGGCTTGAACTAGTAACGCTTATCGTAACGCTTCACATCTATTGCGCACGACTACTCATACTTGTTCTTAAGGAGTAAACTCACACAGGTCTTCATTAAAATGTTGAGGTATTATTTAACAATTAACACGAAACTGCTGATGATGATAGTGCTGTAGGCTGGCTGTTCGGAGCAGCGGATTGACATCGCTAACGACGGAGATGAAGATCAACAGACTTATAATGAATGACAAAAGAAATTTAGATTCGCCGATTTCAGCCATCTTGTCTCGTTTCTTAATACCGATAGAACAAAGGCGTATCAATCAAAGCGTATTGCCACCCGAACGATATCATTAATCGTTGTGATAAATCATTCGACAATCGAACGGTAATCGACAAATTGTTCATCGGACTATTGTTGATTATGAAATCGAGTTTTGATCGGATAGATATACTAATGTTGAGAGAGGTGGTCGCGATTTGTATTCCCATTTATATGGTGGGTATATCGCCTTAAATATTTATATGTACCATAAACTTAAGACGATTGATGCTGCGAATATTCATCTCAACCATTTAAAGTTTAATTTTGTCAGTACAATTGACGAGCCTTAGGCACTACTTTAGTTCATGCATTACTTTAGATCATGCATTGAAGAATATATTGTATGGAGATCTCGTTTGGTTGCTGTTCAACGGACTCTTTTTTTTTTTCGGAGGGACCTAACACTGGTTGGCGGCGCTAGTCCAGACTCAACAGTTCGACTGACTACGAAGACTTTTTTGTCTTCAGGTTTAGGGCAACGGACTCTTTCCAATACCGGCCTCCAGAACACCAGCTCGGAATACTGACAGTGAAACGGATTTCTATAACAAGTAATTTTTTTCTCGGACATTTGAGCAGGGACCACGTAAGATATTGTGTCTGATAAAGACGGCCAAGTGTGAGTGGGACACGCGTGAGTAATATAATTCTGTCTTTACCCCTGGGTACGGAACTTAATAATCCTTTGGACACACTGGCTGGATTTGGAGAAAGCAAATGTGGTTGACACTCCGTCTCTTCATTTTTATTCAATTCTCTCTGCGCAATGCGCATTATTGGAGAAGCAGAATAAGTGAATAAAAAAAATTGTTAGACAAATATGTGTAGTGCATGGTGCATGACACTACATCCTACTATGCATCGGAATTGGGCCGGCACGACCGGGGAAGTATATCTCGCTTACTTGATACCGGTGTAAAGTGACAGCTGTCGCGTTTAGAGCGGTTTTTGAGTACCAGGTGGCCCATTGGGGGGGGATGATAGGAGGGCAACGCATCTGCGTAAAAACTACGCGAATGTCCACGGGCATCGCATCGGTGGTCATAAAAAAACCTCAGTTTACCGACTCGGCCGATGACCGTCGAATAAACTGGCTATGGCATCCTCGCTCATCTATGTTATCTATTTGCGAACACACCGGCGTTGTATCTTAATCGATTAGGGAATCAAATAAACATTTGTTCGATTGAGGAATAGCATAAACTTTCATTCGATTAAGGGACAAAATAGATAGCCGAACTAAATGGCTACCGGCATCAGGCTTATTACTCCACATAGCCATCTATCAATCAGCCTTAGATCGCGAACCCCGTTTAATCCTTCCCGCGTCGGTCAGCTCAATTAGTACCACAGATTGGGAGAGGTTACGAAAAATACATTTTCATTTCTATCACCAAACCTACATACATACATACGCGTACATCCCCTGGGTTTATGATAAATGCGGGCCAGATTGTTGCTTTACTTCATTACTAAACACTTTCCTCTGTTGTGTGTTACAAGACTTAGCTTTTTTTAGGGTTCCGTAGACAAGTGGCAAAAAGCGGTATCCTTATGGTTTTCGTCATCCTGCCTGTCCGTCCGTATGTCGCAGACGTTTTACTTGGACATTATGGGATTACCCATACCCATAGTATGTTTGAAATTTATATTATACTTGCTATAAGAAGAAGAAAGAAGAAAGACTGAAATACACTTATTAACTGCTTTACAACCCCGCAGACCAGTAAACATGTACAAGAGAGAAAAACCAAATAAATTAGGCACTTAGATGTTAATTTATGCTCTAACTTTACGAGATATTTACTTCTTAAGTGGTATATAAAAATTATGTACATGTATAGAGGGCGTACAACCTTAAAAAATGGAATTTCAGAATTTAATAAAAGCTTTTTCACGACTACCGACGTACATTCGTATCCGCATGGATAATTGCTTAGCAGATGCTTCTTTAGGTCCATCAACATCACTTCCAATGGGCTATCGGCTGTTCACGAAACGCGACGGGATAATTTTACTTTTAAAGTAACTTGTGAACGAGAGTTACCGCCAGTCATGCCGGCTCAAATTAGCTGCAATTCATTATGCACTGCCACTTATCGAAGCATAAGGATCCAGCTTGTGCTGATGATGATAATATTTGACTACCGTAACAATGAGACGCGTCGTGTTTCGATACGTCGGCGTGGGCGTACCGATCAATTGTATCAATCAGCTACAATCACCTTCCACCTCTGTGCGCCTGGTACTTTCACTTGCGGCTCACATTTCATTTGTGCCTTCATTATGTCAATTTAAATAGATGGCTCATGATAAAAGATATTTAGAGAGTATAATTGCGTGCCTCAACAGCAGCTAAGCAGGAAAAAAAATGCATCAAATCTATAAAACCGATTCGCATATCCATAAAGGATCTCAAACATCTACTGTGCACTTAACACACGCTAGCCGCTAATCACTAACGAGACAAGTTTAAAGAAATGGGAATACTGACTGTTTATTCACAAAATATTTTAGACAATGTAATGTATATCCGTAAAAAAGTGATATTCATGCTAATTTCTAGCATGAATATGTAATATGCACAAAATGAGGCAATGTATACGTCTATACAATAGGATCCCAGAAACCGTTCGAAATCTTTCAATTTGTAAATTTAAAAACACCGTAAAACTCCGTTTGTGTGGTAAAGGATACTATAAGGTAAAATAACTTTTGTAACATGCCACACCTTGGGAATAAAACTCCCTCCAGGTTATACTAAAATGGAATAAAATGAAATGCAATTATAATGTAACTTGTGTGTATTATCTCAAGTCATATGTCCCTCTGAGATTGTGACTGATTGATTTTGATTTTGTATATAGAATAGTTTTCTGAAGTGTGATTCAGAGAAGAATCAGCGCCCCGCGGTTTGACACGCGTTTTTTTTTTCGGAGAGACCTACTACTAATTGGCGGCGCGTGTCCACCGTTAACAGTTCGTCTTACTAGCGAAGACTTTTGTGCCTTCAGGTTTAAATTGACACGCATTACAAGATCTTGAAGAAAACTGTCCGCTGAAAAAAAGTGTGTGTGTCCTTCTGTACACGCGTAAGAAATTATACTTCGTTGTCGTAACAAGAGAAGTACTAAAATGTTGACTATTGCTAACTTCAAGATTTCGTGACGGTCTGCGCGGGCATCGTAAAAATTTACTATCAATTTCTAACCTAACGCGCCAAATAAAGTGTAAAGTGTAACCTCAAAAATATCAGTGCGTTATAAAGTATAACCCACTAATATTTTAAGCCCATTAAATGTTCACCGGGTGCAATTTTAATACCGCTAGAGTGGAAAGTATCTTGAACTCTAATAAATACTAGAAATTATATACAATTTTTACTCAGTGGAAATGTATTTTTTTTTAAGAAATAAAATTGCATTATTACGAGGCAAAGCACACTTAAATCCGCCGTCGGAGCGACAGCAGATGAGCATTATCATTCATTGTACCGTCTGAAGCGTGGTGGGTATGAGGTATCGACTGAGACCAACTTGGAAATTGAAATTTGTTGCCGGCTCATAGGCCATAAATGTTTCGAAAATTTCTTTAATAGTATTACATTTCATGGGTACATTAAAATATCAACCACGTAGGCACTAAACCAGAGTTGCCTAACACATTACTCTATACTCTGTACACAAATTAATGAGCACTAAATTTAAGTATAAGAAACCATATAAACACCTGAGCCTAGAGCTAATCGCATATTTTCAAGCCTCATTGCCTAACATAACATAATATACTCTATAAAACGTTGTAGGGTTGAGTCATACTTGTTCTTTTATATAATATCTGTATCCAAACATTACACTTTTGAAGTTAGGGAAGTAGAAATTTAAGAGTCCATCTCAATTTTTTTTTACTTAAGTTTATGTGAATTACTACTACTAGTTATATCGAAACTACTGTAACAAACTTTCTATTTTAAAATTTAATTATTTTACACGTAAATCCGTGACTAAGATTGCTGTGAAGAATCTGAAACATTGAGAAAGTAAAATACTAAAATAATTAATTAGTGTAAGTTATGTGTAAGAAACATACTTTTGTAAGTTCAAATTATGGTATTCCAGAATGTGATCTGCAACTGCACCAAATTTCATCCAAATCCGTAGTTATTGCATGAAAATGCAGCGAACGTACAAACTTATTCATTCATAATAATAGTAGAATTGTACATTGGGATATTTATTACATATGTAAAAAAAAGCATAGAAACTTGTGTCAGTGGTAATACATTTTATATCGGACACCCTCACGATCTCCGCTGTGAAGTGTGTATCAGCCCCGGCAGCAAATTACACGGGTAAATCTAAATTGCTTGCGCAATAACCGCGGCGCCACATAATTGTATTTTAATAAAGTCCACCAACGACAAGAATGTCATGATGCCGTAGATGTAACATCTAGATCCGCTTAGAAAATCATCAGCAGCAGTCGGACCTCCACTGCTGGACACAGGCCTCCCCGAGAGAGTGGCACATGTCATACGCTCTTCCTTCTAGCGACTCCCACACTTGTGTAAATCCGAACTACGTGCCCGAGAATAACAATAATATTATACACCAAAACCTTCCTCGTGAATCCCATGGTGAAACCCGCCTGAAAAAGCGTTGAGAAAATTTTGAGAAAGTCGAAGACTTACAATGAAACATCTATTCCGGAGTTTGTTACATTATATATACTAGCAATCCGCGTGGGCTTCGCCCTTGAAGAATAGGGTCCAAGGTATGCTCTAAAACCTATTTATGGATGAAAACCACATGAAAATTCGTTGAGTAGATTTTGAGAAAATCTCGATTACATACTGTCTGTATTTGTCGACAGCTTTGTTATATATACAAGAAGAAACAACACCAGACACGTGACGAGCGTATTCAGTACGTATGCTGCTAGTGATAGATCTAGGTCCAGGCCGCCGCCAGGCGACATCTAGGCCTCCCACGTCTAGGCCTCAGCTCGGAGTTTACATTAATTGATTGTATGCGTCGCGTCGGCATGTCGGGCGGCTAACGTGATTTGCAATTTGAATATGTTATCGAAATGTTGTTTGACTTTGCGTCCGGTGAAATATTGCTGGCCATTTTTTTTGGTGACGAAGGGGAATGCATTTACGCATGATACCTGGGGACCCGGGAAGGCCCCCACACCCATGTTGGACTCGGCAATTGGGTAGCAATACCAACTAAACCCCTACGGAGCCTTATCCGCTATTGGTGGAGGGTCCCGAATCTGCAGGCAACAGGACCCCTCCAGCGACAGGCTGGCCTCGGCGAGATGGCAGACTTCACCTCCTCGGGGACTGTCCGGCTACTCTATGACCAGTCCCCAAGACGCCTTGTCTTAATGTTAAATGGACCGGGTTCCCATCCCAGAATACTGGGGCACTACTGAAGGTGCTGCAGATAGCACCTCCTTCGTGCCCCCATTCGTCGTCGGTGGAGGGAGGCCGCGTCGGCAGCCTCCTCTGTCACCCGCTCGTCGGCTTCCTTCTGGGACATGACGGTCTCGCAGAAGGAAGCCATCGCCCGGTAGGACGCGTCGCTGCCGAGCATCGCGACGATGATGCTCGAATTTGACAAGTCCCTTCCGACAACTGATGTCAGATCGTGCGGCAGCGCCGCCTATCTCGGGCACACCTCGAGGGTGTGCTGGACCGAGTCCACCGCTGCGTCACAATGGTGACAACGAGTCGTCTGCTCCCTGTGGGCCGTCCGACACAGATACTCACCGAAGCAACAGTGCGCAGTGAGTACCTGCGTCAGACGGAAGGCAAGGGGCTTGCGCCTTTGGCGCATCCACCGCTCGATTCCGATGAAATATGCCTACGGTAATGGCATCCTAGCCGAATTTCCGCTTCGGCGGTCAACACTTTCGAGACTAGACAACGCAGGACAGATATAATGTCCAAGTATGTGCGGAGACACAGATGCATTTTCTCTTCCCTTATTCTCTTATTCCGATGAGATGGCCACCGCGCAGCTGGGAGAAATCAGGACCGACGGCTTAAGGACGGCTTGGTACCTAAATAGTGTCACTGGCATTATCAAGACGAACCTCGTTACTTTCTCGGTGTCGTTACATCTGATAAATCATCGCGCCATTTGGGCTGTAGTACGTGCCAAAGAAATTGACGCACAAACAAGCATACATACGCTCGAAATACCTACCCTCCTTCTGACACAGTTGATAATACGTAAATATTAAATACTTTTCTTATCTTTGAGTCGAAAGTGAAAGAAAGAAAGTTGTTCAATGAAAAAAAGTGTTGTGAGAAGGACGCGTCATAATTAGCCTGCGCATGAAGGTGTAAAGCTGGGATCAGCTCGGCTCACCACTTGATGGTGGCTTTACGAGGGCGTTAGCTGCAATAAAACCGATCTTCGGGCGTTTTACGGGTGACCTCATTAATTTTTATGAGCCGAAACTGAGTTCGCGTTTTTTAACGTCTTGCGTAGCAGCGCTATCTTGGCATGGGCAGCATCTTCTGTTCATCCATATGCGAGTTTATTATCGTATGATTCTCTTGTTAACTAGTTACATATTGTCTAGATTTGACTACCTCGTGGTCCAGTCATATGCATAGATCATGAGTTGTTAGGTTCGAGTCGTTCGGTATTCGGTATTTATTGGAATTTCTGAGTTTTTAATAACTCTCGGATGTCAAGAAGTCGGCGGTGTTACACACCTCGGAGAGCACGGTCTTGGTTTCTTTTCGATCTTGTAGGATTGTACATTGTGGCACCGCTACAGTTTACAGTCAAAGCGTTAATTGTAACTACCACTGGTGGTGCCACAATGCCACTGCTTGGTGACTGTGTATATTTTTCGGAACTTCATAGGAAAAGGCCAAAATTATTATATAGGAATTATATTCTAAATTGCGTTATTTAGTTTTCTAACAAAATACAGTAGAAATAGGTCTGATATCAAACATACGGGGTTATCAATACGGGCTGAAATCTTTGAAATCGCCCGAAAACAGTTCATTTGTTTGTGTTTTACGCGATAACTACTGGACCGGGTTTGATGACATTTTCTAGATAGGGTTAGATAAAATTAAAACTCTTTGAAAGTCGTCGGCTGTCGCGTTTCGTGCAGTTACAAAAAAATGGAAAATGCCTATTCTCATGCATTATTCATACTTAGCCTCAGGAGGCAGGCGTTTACCAAAAAAATAAACTTACAATATATTCTTTAGCAAGAGGTAGTGTCAATGCTGGATTGCAGTTGAATACGGCACGACCGGAGACGTGATACTCGCTCACATGATGCGGAAAAGTGATGGAGATGCTCTCGCGTTTAGTGCGTGGTATCCGGTCGCATGTTGGGGAGATGGAGTGTAGAAAGGCAACTTATCTTCATAACCGTGCGGATGTTAATGGGTATTGGTAGTTACCATGTGGCTCGGATTTCTTGTTTGTCCTCCTAGAATTGCCAAAAAAAGACTATAGCCCATTCCGTTATGATCCAGTTTTCGAAGATGGTATTATACCCATATATATGTATTTGTGTGATTCTAATGATGTCTCATGACAAACATCTCAATCGTGTTGCCCAGAGGAACCCTAAACGCGTGTAACACTGCCATTTCCAATGCGAAATGCTGGCGTAACATTTTGCGAGAGCCGTTCCGTCCACGGCCACTTATCGAAGCGACCTTTCCACCGGAATGTTGATAGCTGATGATATGCACCTCGAAGTGCCAATGAGCTCATTCGCGGCGGCGGTAAATCATTGGGGCGATAATGAGGGAGGTTCTGTCGGCTTGCGTCATACAACCCGACCGTTTAATTCCGCGCGACGTCAAGTCGACTCTTTATTACGACAATACATCTTCATGCCAGTTCAATGATGGGGGTTCTGCTTTGCCTCCTCGACGTCCATAACAGTCTTCATACAAACACGCCGGTTGCGAACACTATACTTTGGTACAATGTGCAAATGATGGAGACGAGCTGGGGTACCTGCCGAGGACCGCATAAAGAAGGGGTACCGTTTACCAGCGAGGTTTCAGGTTAGCCCGATGCAGTAGTACAGTAGTAAACCGCAACCGACAGGTATGAATATGGCATCCGACTCGAGATGTTGCCGAGTGCCTCGCTCTATGTTGGCCATACTATCGTATAGTTCACCGGGCGGATTTGGGTGGCCCATAGGCGGTTGCATTGACGTAACACGTAGTTCTTTGTGCCTCATGGAAAATTCGTTTGATGATTCCCTTTCTCTCCCAATATAGAGAAGTTATAGTCACTCTACGGACTTTTATCGGGTTGACCATACCCCCCTAGGGCCTGGTCCCTGGCATTAGGGCGACATAGCACCCTATTGTCACGCCACTGTGGATAAGGTATGTTGGGCGGAAAATCAGATACTAATCAAGCTATTTGCCGCCCTCTATTTACGGTTTATTTTTTCTATGCTTAAGACCTTACCGGATGTTTCAACATCAGTTGTCAATACGATCAAGATATCCTTTTGATTTATTCAATTCCCATGTATTCCTATTACCTGTTTTTGTTTTACCTGTATACATTTTGAATACCACATTACTGAATACCACAGTTCGATATTTGAATACATATACGTTTACTTTCTAAACGCCATTCTACGACCATTTATATTTTAGTTTCGTTTATCTTAATTAGTTGTCCGATCGAGGGAGATTTGTTAACGCCGATCATGATTGATGGTGTTTTAAGGTTATTACCTCCCCTTTCTTGGATGGGGGTGGGACAGTCATTTCGCTAATGCGGTTGACGTGCCGCACAAAGCTGATAACGATGTTTTGAGACTGCCGCTAACGTGATTTACTCGGCTTCCTCAGAGGATCCCATTAGTACGAAGTATCTAGTAATGATATTATAAGAATCAATGCCACCGCTTATAATTTATTTGCGGTCTGTATATTAGAGATGTGAAACATATTATGGAACATAATATCAAAATCTTGTACTTACTTGAAATTTTGATAATATAAAGTTATCAAGATTTATTAATTAATTTACGAGCGAGCCGCCTCAGCTCGGCCTGTACTCTAACAGGGGTCAAATTATACACTAAAATCTTCCTCGAGAGTCGCTCTCGTTATGGGTAAAAACTGCATGAAAATCCGTTTAGTAGACTTTGACAAAACGGATCCCATACAAACAGACAGCCGTAAGAGACTTTGTTTTATGATAAGTGTAGATTTTAGACATACAGGGGGTTTTTTCGCATTTCGTCTGTCCATCCGGTCACTTTGCTATCCTGTGGCGTTACTATCACTTTCTGATGAGGACCACAAGTAATTATAAAAGGGAAATCCGGACCATTCCTGCCCCTCTGGCTAGAGGTGCTATAACAGTGCTGGAACTATTAAATCTAATAATGTATTGTGCTTGTTCCAGTGGGCGGCATGTCTCGCGGCGGTGGCGGCGGCGGTAAGACCGCGACGGCGAAACGCGTGCCGCCGCCTGCGGTGCCGGGCGACGCGTTCGGCACGCCGCAGCACCGGCACTCGGGCTCCAGCTTCGGCTCGCAGGGCTATGCGTCGTGCGAGGAGCAGGCGTACCCGCAGCCGCCGGACACACCGTCACACACACGAGGTAAGTCATGGAGATCTCCGCTGCATGCGGTGTGTCACGCGACAGCAGGGCGATGGCTAGTGCGGCTAAATGTGAGCAGACACACACGACAAGGTAAATGGTATACAACTGAGCGCTCTGGAGTGGGCATCGGCAAGATACGCGATGCGCTCACCGCTGCCAGCGGTACGTTTACACCTTCGACGGAGCTACGCGGCGAATCTTCAGCCACCGACCACGCCCTCACAAATATAAAGTCAGCACTCGTTGAGGCTTTGATGCAAGCAATCGAAAGCCGCGAACGTTTCACTAGCACAACCAGAAATTAACCTGGTGCGGTGCCCCATCGTCTCAACAGCCGTCGTTCACACGGGGCGGTGGTGGACACAGCGGATATTCACGAACAATCGAGGTATTTTGATAACAATTAATCCTATAATGGCGTTCGCAAACCCGGTGTAAATAGTCGTTGTCTTAATGTCCGTGACTTAGTAAATTGGACCATTGGTTCGTTGCTGTGCAGAAATGGTTATATTTTACGTGGGCTAAAGACTATGTAAGAATGAGAGAATAATAATGGGAATCAGAAAGGATTTAAAAGAAATATTACTTGCAGAAGATTTATTTGTCACACACACCGCTAGGTTCCGGATTCTACGTCCCTTCCGTGCTGAGCATGACTAAGGGCAACTTGGTGCACCTGAACATTTCCTTTTCTAATATCATCATCATCATTATCCGTCCTTGTCGGTTCACTGCTGGACATAGGCCACTTTCAATGAACGTCAAGACGACTGATCTCGTGGTAATCGCATCCATCCCGGTTCAGCTGCTGCACGAATATCGTCTTCCCACCTGGTGAACGATTGCGCAACAACATAACGTCTCCTAATATAAGACAAAATATTGAATGTAACCACTCCATGTTCCAGATGATCATTCGGATTACGGCAGCACAGTGTCCGGTGTGTCCGGCGTGTCTGGCGCCAGCGGCAGCCTAGGGAAGAGTCCGGCGGGCGGCGGTACGTTCACGTTCCCGCCGCCCTCACAGCCGCTTACCCACAAGGCGGCCGTGTACTACCACCACCAACTGGCGCTGAGTGACGACCAGGGCATAGATATGACACAGGTATGGCTACATATATTTAACTAGCACCCTGCCCCTTCACCAGCATAATCTGCATACTCCGCTCTACTTTGTCAGTGATATTCTTCTTTCACGAAAGATCAGGTACATCATACAATCAGACTAGAGCTTTATAATGTTAGTGTAGATGGTTAATGGGATTTAACAGAAATTTCAAAACTCTTCTTGTCCTGATTACGCTAGTTTTTTTAAGCCGAACTTGGTCCAGAGTTGGTTACACCAGTGGGTTTCTAGCAGCCCATTGTAAAACTCGTAACATGTAGCTGCTATTTTCGAATCCCTAACAAGACACACAAACTGACGTCTTGTCAGCATAGGCAGGACAAAGTTTACATACCGAAGGAATATCAGTCTAGATGGGAAGGGGAATAATCTATTTGGACATTTTCCTCACTTGGCATGTACTAGTGTCTAAAAAAAGTTTTACATTCTAGAGCCCTGGCCGTGATAGTCCGGGATCTTCCTCCGGGTCGGCGGGGTCCGGGTCCCGGCACTCGTCGGCGTCGCTGGACAGCGGGCGCGCGTCCGGCCGTCTGCCCCACCACCACCACGCCGCCTGCCACTGCGGAGACGCCGTCGACAGGGTCCGGGCTATGATCTCACAGGGACTGCCGGTGAATACCAATCTCAGGGTGTAGAGACGAGCATGTTTAGTAATATTCACTAAGGATCGATTCCTAGGACGGACCAGAAATTTCTCAACAGCGACCTAGATTATGTATCGTTGCTGGCATGAGCACATATATTACTAGCTAGCCCAGGTTAGATCAACGTGAAATGTGGGCTGAACATTTTCAAATTCTATATCATTAACTATTAGTAAGAAAAACAACTCCTTATGTGGTGATGTGAAGGGCATAACACCCTACATTCATACAACAAACGGATAACAGTAATTGTGTTGACGATACTTCGAGCTAACTAAGAATGTAAAGAGCCAAAAAGAAAAAATCCTTAAAAAAACATCCCAATTAGAAATATTTTTTCTTTTCCAGGATTCTAGGAACTGAATGTTGAACTTACGAGCTTAGTTTCAGGAAATTACGTCTCTAAATAATGCTTTCCAGCTCATGGAACTGTTAAAACAATACTGTGAATGCTTTTTCCAGGACCCAGAAATTATCCACGTATGGCTGGCAGACTTGCAGATGGAGGAATACGCCAGACTGTTCATCGAGGCTGGGTACGACCTGCCCACAGTGACGAGAATGACCCCAGAAGATCTCACAGCTGTCGGTATTAAGAAGCCCAACCACCGGAAGAGGTTAAAGGCAGAATTGGCCAATTTGAACGTTCCAGACAATTTACCAGATTATATTCCGGTAAGTAGTTAGTTTAGTGTGATTTAATTTTTGACGTTCATCAAGTAGCTAAACGCCGAGAGGCCAAGTGGATCGTTCGGCTATCCGGTGATGATGATAAAATAACTAAGTCGGATCTCAAGTGACGGTGAACTGATTATATATTCAGAAGAGCGGATGATAGATAGGCCAATGCGGTTTTAGAGTTGAGGCCACGCCTTTCGAAAAGTAAGAGTTACCTGTTAGTCCATATTTATCACCCGGCTGGGAAGTCGTTCCTTGACTATGCACGAATAACGCCTCGTTTACCCAACGTGACTTGGGTAAAGGTAGGTAAAGTATCTACTGCTTATCATGGGAGGTCGTGAATCGACTGCTCGACTCAAATACACGTGTACTGAAAGGAAGGGATGTATTGTGGGGATTGGAGTTAATCATCTAAATTGTGCAGGGCTCCCTGGAGGAGTGGCTGCGTCTGCTGCGGCTGGAGGAGTACGGTCCAGCGCTGGTGGCACAGGGCTACAGGACTGTGCATGATGTCACACAGCTGGCCTGGGAGGTAACTATCTTTATATATGTTATTACTATGTAAATTGAAGTGCTATAGCTACACTGCCGCCCAATAGTATCTGTAGGATGTTGTCGCGTTTCATTAGCTTTATGAGTAAGGAGATCGCAAGTCTATTATTTCTGGTTGTGCGGATGTTAATAACAGAGTACCGAAAGGAAATATACCTGGATATTGGTTCTGGATCACCGAGGAACTCGCTGGTCCATCATGGCTTTGCTGAGTTTTGTGACACAGGGAGCTTTTGTGACCTAAGAAACAATGATTTAAAATTTCATCCGTTAGGGTGAAGTGGGAGTTGAATTCGTGGGAGTGCTTGAGCAAGAGCGGATGAATAAATAATTGGATGGATGGATGAATGAATGAAAGAAATATTCTTTATTGTGCAGATTACAAAAACATATTACAAACTATACACAGAAGCAATAAAATACAATAAATTATACAAAAGGAACTTCTTCCAGGCAACCATAACTAGCGGAAAACACTAAACATGTTCACAGGAGTTAATGCACAAACGAATGATATGTATAACTAATAATACGCACGTGTACAAATTAAAAACAAATATCGAAATCTGTATATATAAAATACAATAGATATTCATAATTTAAATTATATATACGCAGGCATATACCTGTATATTAAGCTACTGATACTATATGTATAAAAACATAATTAATAGAAATCTGATCATATAAATATATATCTTAAATACTATGCACAGTCTACAAATGATCACGTAAGCCTATGTTAATATTTTTGAGTTTGACCGCTGTAGGGTTTCTTAAGCATAGATTTAAAGGTGTCAAGAGTTTAAGCTTTATTAGTGCATCTGATGTGGGTAGGTTAAGAGTTCCACGGTAAGATAGATTGAACATTAAAGGAGGAAATATTTTAGCTTGAGCGACGTTTATATCACTCATATCGGCCAGTAAGTTTTTTTTTTGTTTTCGAGGGGCAACTCATTTATGAATACCACCAGATTATCCTCGACACCACAAGACATCCATTTGTTGGGTTCGATGGGATGTGTCAAACTCTTTAGTTTAATTATTATCGTCAAGTATCATCAAAATACGTTAACTCGCATAATATTTTAGTCTAATTTTTCAGGATTTAGAGGACATGGGCATAGTACGCCTTGGACACCAGAAAAAGATACTTTTGGCTATTAAAAGAGTAAAAGACATCAGGGCTGGCAAACGGAGTATTAGCAGCCAGGGCTCGCTGGACTTCACGAGGCTACAGCCAGGACAGGTCTGTATCACAGACAATAACGAACTTCTTTATTGTATTTGTAGTGATGTTTTAGA